>JAWNOP010000021.1:600000-922189 GCA_035045925.1 Drosophila atripex
ATAACAACAATTATTTAGCATGAAACGTTAAAGTATTGTTTATTTTCAATTAAGCGCGCATATGAAACGGAGCTAGACAAAGTTTCAATTTATGATTCTTATGCACTGAGATAAGGGGCCGGCGTGAGCCCCCCATAGAAAATGGAGAGAGCGAAAGCTCGCTATCTTAATGCTACAGAAAAAGCCCGACAAATTTGTTTTTACTATGCCGTGGCTGCACTTTGGCACTTGCGATGTTACCAGTTTCTCCAGCAGCTTGGGAATCGTAGAAAGTTTATCAATACCATGATAGCTTTCAATACGTATTTTTTAACCTTTCTTATATATAAAACATAAATAATAAAACATTCATTCCATTTTTTGGAAGGCATGAGAAATTGAATAGGATTGTGAGAGGACATCGGAGAAGTACCTGAGAATATAGCTCGTGACATTATCAGGGCCAGCAGAAAATCCATGTTTGAAACAGCAATAGAAATACCAAGACGATAAAATTTGGTCAAGTAAATATTGTACGTGTTCGGAATTTTAAAAGGGTATGTAGAATTTAAATCATATGAATCGAACGAATAGTTTGATTGAAAAAATTAAGCAAGGAGATTAGCAATACATTGTTCTGAAGAATCGGAAATATTTTTTATAAGTTAGGGAAGGAGGAAAAAGGCGAGATTTATATTTCATAATAACAATCGAATAGAAGGAGCTGGGATCATTTCGCAAGTTTTACAATTCGCGATCTAACGGACTTGATTATTAAGAAAGATAAACTGATTAGGAATATAATCTAAGTGTGTCTGATGAAACGAAGATTCTCACTTAAAAACTATTTTGAAAGCTCTAGATTTCCTGTTCTTAAGACTAAAAGAGTTTCAGTAGCCTTTTAAAATTCATCAGAATTTATCACATGAGCCCAATAAATTGACCGTCAGCAAGTTGGTATTTGGAATTTTTCTCCAAAAACTGGAGTCTTAAGTGTAAGTCATTGCTCATTAAGTGCAGAAAATTGCAATTGGACATGTGGAAACCATTTTTCGTCTGCTTAATGAAGGTTCTGTCTCAATCTCTCTACAGGCAATACAATACCATGTCAGGCCAAAATTTTTATCAGGCATATAGATTATTCATTTCATGCAACGAAAATGGAAGCAGAAATTTCTTGCGACAGGCCCCAGCAGGGTTTACTCTTATTCTTACGCTCATATTCTCATTGAAGATTTTTGGTTGTTCAGTCGCTGAGAGGTGCTTCATCAAGATGGTTGATCCGAGGACAAATTCATCTTTATATGTATGCGTCTTCACATATTCACATACATGTGTGTGGGTACATACACATTCACGTACATGTGGGTTTCATGTGTATGCATTCAATTTCATTTTAAAGCCAGCAAAAGATTTTTTACAGACAAATTTTAGATTTTTGTAATATTTTAGGCTATCTAATCCAATACCGATGCACAAAATCACATTACCCTTGCAGAGGGTATTAGAATTTGATCAAAAGTGTGCTTCGCAGTGAAGGACACATCTCCGACCCTATAAAGTATATATATTCTTGATCAGGATCACGTCCTGTGTTGATATAAGGATGACCGTCTGTCCATCTGTCTGTTTCAACGCAAACTAGTATCTCACTTGTAAGCTATCGACTTGAAACTTTGCACACATCCTTCTTTCTTTTTCAAGCAATATATAAGTCAGAACGGCCGGGATCGACCGACTATTTCCTATAGATGTTGTTTTTTAAGATAGGAATATGGGACTTTGTATGCATTCCATCTTGGGCAAAAGAATTGGATATGCCGAATTTCATAAAGATCGGCCGACTATATACGATCCGATATAAATCTAATAATATAAGCTGACACCTTACTATATGGGTATATTAACTTCGGTTCCACCCTGCCTGCTTTTCTTTCTTGTTTATGTGCTAAAATTCCTTAAATTAATTAAATATTATTATTGTTTCATTTTAGTGCCGCTGTGATCAAATGAAACGCGAGCTTTTATCTGCTAAGTGCGCCGCCCAAAGAACTGAATGCCAACAATTAGAAATTGATGTTTTGCGCAACGAGTTGCGAAGAAGGGATGTAGCATTAAATGCGTACGACTGTCAATACCAGCAGCTTATGGTAGGATATAAGATCTACAAATATTTTATCCTATTAATCAATAATCATATTATTATTTCTGGATTACCCTTGAAGAATGTATTATAATTTTTTTTCAAAAATATACAACGCAGAAGAATATATATCTCCGACCCTACAAAGTATATAAATTCTTGATCAGGTCCACCTTCTGAGTCCGCTAGTTCGTCTGTTTCTACGAATACTAGTCCCTCAGTATTAATGATTTTAGTAGCCTGTTTGGTCAATTAGATTGTTCAATCACTTTTATCCAATTAAAAACAATTATTTAGTTTCACAACGTTATAATATAGTTTATTTTGAATTATGTGCGCATATGAAACGGAGCGAGAAAAGCTCCAATTTATGATGCGTATGCAGTGATATAAACGGCACTAATCATGACGCCGAAGAACATAGGCTGACCGAAAGGTCGCTGGCATAATGCTAAACATAAATCACGATGAATTCTATATGGTCCGACAGAAGCTTTTCAGTGTCACGTGAATCTGAGAGCTTAGTGCCGATTTTTTAAAGAATATGTTTCAGGTGTTCAAAAGTTTCCCTAATTCGGGAATGTTACGCCACTACATTTTTTAAGAGATTATTTATACAAAGTATATGATAGTTTCTCCAACATACTCTAATCATGTTGGAGCCATGAGCGGTAAAAGTGATTGTTTTGTCCATTTTACAATTAAATTCTTGAAATATTATATATGTGTCGCAGTGCGATTCTGGTAATTGGGAATTCGGTGAATTCCCTGTTTCTGCTTTACCCGTTGATACTGAGCGAAAGCACGGCAGCAGAGGCAGAGATGCTCTGCTGCTGAGTGAGGTTCGATGGTAAGATACCAAGAGTCTTGAGTAAGACAGAGATGGCGGTATACGCTCGACTGGAGTGAGTTTATGACGTGAGCGCGTACGCAGATTTCAATTTAGCTTGGGTATTGGAACCGATCGGAACTCGCTGTGCAGCTGTGTCAAACATCTAAAGCATCAACATGGATAACAGATCCTTACCGCCGACCAACTTACCCTTCGCCCCGACATCAGAAGTGGGATCGGCTCCGCCAAAAGAGGACAGCTCTAGCGTATATAGGGCAGCCTTGGAAGAGCAAAATCGCAATTTAATGGAAATAATAAAATCCATGCAGGCACCAAGAGCACCGGCAATAGACGGAAGAGCACTCCACGTCACTCTACCTAAGTTTTGCCCTGACGCCGCTGGAGCAGATGCATCGGCTTGGTGTACTACAGTGGACTTAATTTTTGCGGATAATGCTCTCGAAGGCAGTGCGCTTGTGATTGCATTAAGCAAAGCATTAGAAGGCAGTGCATCGCAATGGCTGTCACAAATATGTTTCGCTGGCATCACATGGCCGCAGTTTAAGGAACTCTTCATCCAACGTTTCGTGGGAATCGAGACAACTTCTGCCATACTGATGAACATTTTGAATGGACGTCCCAAAACTGGAGAGAGTTTTGCTGAGTACGGCAGTCGCATTGTCACCCTATTGCTCTCTAAATGGAAGGCAAAGAATTTGGAGGAGATTGCGGTATCAGTAGCGTTGGCTCACATGGCTCAAATTGATAATAATTTGTTGCGTTGGCTGTTTACAACGAATGTGACGACTCGTAATGAGCTGCAGCAGCAGCTACAGGCTTATGCTTTCAAGAAGCGCAACAACGAGGAGGACGGATATTCGACGGGTCCGGATAAGAAGAAAACAAGGATGCAGTCGCAGGTTAATTGCCATTTTTGTGGAAAAGCTGGCCACAAATATGCAGAATGCCGCTCTCGAATGGAGAAAGCATCAGCCCCAACAGAAAGGAGTTATAGCGTAAGCAGCACGGCCGGATTGAAGGATCGATCAAAAATTAAATGTTTTAAGTGCGGTGAAAACGGACATGTGGCTTCTGTATGCCCCAAAAATCGTACTGGTGGAAACAGCAAGAGCTACGAGAAGCGAGTTGACCTTTGTACAGTAGCTCCACCAAGTGGAACAATTACCTTATCTGGTGAGTCTATTCCATATTGTTTCGATTCTGGAGCCGAATGTTCACTGGTCAAGGAGAGCGTTGCGGATAAATTCGCCGGAAAACGATTTCACAATATTGTAACTCTAAATGGCATAAGTAACGATTCAATTTGTAGCACATCGCAAGTTCTGAGTAATATTAATATTGAACAATATTGTTTTGAAGTTTTATTACATGTAGTTATGGACAAATATTTGAAGCATGACGTGTTGATTGGCCGTGAAGTTTTAGGTCTGGGCTTTGGTGTATCAATTGATGCAGAAAAATTTTGCTTTTATAAGACAAAAAGAGTAAATGTTCTGAGTCTAGTGGAGTATGAAGAAATCATAAATTCTGATACCAATTTAAACGATTCTGATAAGACGATATTAAACAATATGTTGAGATGTCACTCTGATAGGTTTATTGACGGAATTCCAATGACTCGCGTGACGACAGGTCAATTAGAAATTAGGCTAATAGATCCACAAAAGACTGTGCAACGCCGACCTTATAGGCTTAGCGAAGACGAGAGGAAGCACGTTCGGTGCAAAATTGAAGAATTGCTTACATCAAAAATTATTCGTCCCAGCTGTTCACCATTCGCTAGTCCCATGATGCTGGTTAAGAAGAAAAATGGCACAGATCGTCTTTGTGTAGATTACCGCGTTTTAAACGACAATACAATTGCCGATAAATATCCTTTGCCTCTTATTTCGGATCAAATAGCTCGTCTTCGTGGTGCAAGGTACTTTTCGTGTATAGATATGGCAAGCGGATTTTACCAAATCCCTGTACACCCAGACTCAATTGAGCGTACGGCCTTCGTTACACCCGATGGACAGTACGAATTCTTAACCATGCCCTTTGGTCTGAAGAACGCACCTTCTGTGTTTCAGCGTGCAATAATAAAAGCCTTGGGTCCGTTGGCATACACATTCGCAATTGTTTACATTGACGACGTTATGGTAGTAGCTAAAACAAAAGATGAAGCGTTAGAACGACTAGAGATAGTTTTGGACACCTTAAGCAAAGCCGGATTTTCATTTAATATAACGAAATGTTCGTTTCTTAAAACTAAAATCGAGTACCTTGGGTATGAAATAACGAATGGAGAAATTCGGCCAAATGCACGAAAGATCCAGGCATTGATAGGGTTGCCACCTCCGGAAACTGTTACTCAACTACGACAGTTCATTGGTTTAGCTTCTTACTTCCGACAATTCATTCCAAAATTTTCCGAAACATTAAAACCATTGTATACGCTTACTTCAAAGAACAATGCTAATTTTGTCTGGTTGCCAAAACATGAACAAATACGTTTGAAAATAATAGGTGTATTGACACAGGCCCCAGTATTAACTATATTTGATCCACAATATCCAATAGAACTGCATACAGATGCCAGCTCCATTGGTTACGGGGCGATATTGTTACATAAAATCGAAAAAAAATCCTATGTAGTGGAGTATTATAGCAAATGTACTTCTCCGGCAGAAGCAAAATACCACTCGTACGAACTAGAGACTTTAGCAGTTGTCAATGCTACGAAGTATTTTAGGCATTATTTACAAGGTCGTAAATTCGTCGTTTACACTGATTGTAACTCTTTAAAGGCCAGTCGCACTAAAATGGAATTAACACCGAGAGTGCATAGATGGTGGGGGTTTTACAGTCATTTGAGTTCGATATTGAATATAGAAAGGGGGAGCGGATGGCGCATGTTGATTTCCTTTCCCGAAATCCACTGTCAGAAGGAAATAAGTGTGTGGATAAAATAATTGAGAAGCGTATTAATCTTACTGAAGTGACCGACAATTGGTTGGTGTCCGAACAGCAGCGCGACCCTGAAATAATCAATATTTCATCCAAGTTACGCAATAACGAGTTACCGGAAAATTTAAATAAAACGTTTGAATTAAGAAAGGGTATATTGCATAGGAAAATACAAAGGAATGGTAAAACAAGGTGCTTGCCAGTAATTCCAAGGGCGTTTAGGTGGGCAGTGATCAACCACGTACACGAATCTGTTATGCATTTGGGATGGGAAAAAACATTAGATAAGGCATATGGATATTACTGGTTCGAGAACATGACCAAGTATGTACGTAGATTTGTGGAAAATTGTATCACGTGCAAACTAGCAAAACCCCCAAATGGAAAGGTCCAGGCAGAATTGCATCCAATTCCTAAGATAGAGATACCATGGCACACAGTGCACATCGATATAACGGGTAAAATGAGTGGCAAAAACGACTTGAAGGAATACGTTATTGTTTTAATAGACGCATTCACCAAGTTTGTTTATTTTTACCACACACTGAATATAGACACCGAAAGCTGTATTAAAGCTGTGAAATCGGTTGTGGCGCTATTTGGATTGCCAACTAGAATAATAGCGGATCAAGGTCGTTGTTTTGCTAGCTCAGGCTTTCGCAATTTCTGTTCCGCTCAAAAGATTCAGCTGCATTTGATCGCTACCGGAGCTAGTAGGGCAAACGGACAGGTCGAACGCGTGATGAGCACCCTTAAGACAATGTTGACAGCAGTTGAAACGAGTCAAAGATCATGGCAGGAGGCATTGGCTGAAGTACAACTGGCCATGAATTGTACTGCAAATCGAGTCACCAAGTTTAGCGCTTTAGAGCTATTAATAGGAAAAGAAGCTAGGCCTTTTGGTTTATTGTCAATAAACGAAGAAGACAATGATGTAGATAGAGCACAGATTAGAATTCAAGCCAAGGAAAACATGGAAAATAATGCAAGATATGACAAACAAAGATTTGACAAAAATAAGGCAAAGATTATGAAGCATAACGTAGGTGATCACGTTTTGTTGAAAAACGAAGAACGGCATCAGACAAAGCTCGACCCCAAATTTAAAGGTCCATTTGAGGTGATCAAAGTCTTAGACGGCGATCGATATGAACTAAAATCTTTAGTAAATAAGCGAACGTATAAATATTCGCATGAATGGCTAAGAGCGCTACCAAACAGACAAATAATTAACGAATTAAACGAAGAATTCGAAGGCCTAAGCGATGGCGATTCCCAGGAGGGGAACGAACTAATAGACGGCGTTAGTAAACGTGCGCCTGTGTCCCAAGAGGGGAATTGAAGACCGCACCAAAACAGCTGTCTCACAGGGATGAGAAGTGTTATGGCGGGGGTCAAGGTGATTGGGTGTAAGTGTGTACACCAAATTAAATTGAGAAATCAAGAGACAAATCTAAGTTTTGTAAAATCTGAATTATTGGAAAATTCTGATTAGAATTAAATGATATGAATAAGATCATGAAGTTGAAAATGTTTTATGTTAGTAAACAAAAGGAAATTGTGCTTTCTAGATAAGAAAAATTGTCAGTTAATGTTTGTGGTAGCGGCTCTGTAAGTTTGTAAATTGTAAAAGAAAACAATGTTATTAAAACTAAGAGATACTAAATTTAAAAGAGTATGTGACTTGGACATGGGTGGTGGATGAAGCACACGAGGACGTGTGATAGGTCAGGAAGGCCGTGTCGCAGTGCGATTCTGGTAATTGGGAATTCGGTGAATTCCCTGTTTCTGCTTTACCCGTTGATACTGAGCGAAAGCACGGCAGCAGAGGCAGAGATGCTCTGCTGCTGAGTGAGGTTCGATGGTAAGATACCAAGAGTCTTGAGTAAGACAGAGATGGCGGTATACGCTCGACTGGAGTGAGTTTATGACGTGAGCGCGTACGCAGATTTCAATTTAGCTTGGGTATTGGAACCGATCGGAACTCGCTGTGCAGCTGTGTCAAACATCTAAAGCATCAACATGGATAACAGATCCTTACCGCCGACCAACTTACCCTTCGCCCCGACATATGTATGTTCGTACGCAGGGCGTTTTGCGGCCACTTACGTCGAACTTGAACTCATGGGAGTAACGATAGGTCCCGGAGTCGTAGTCAAACCTATAGATCGTCTGACTTAAACTACCTGGTTGATCCGGGCAGTGGTTGAGATGCGGAGATGGCCGGGGGTTCGTTGACGCGCCTCAGCTGTGGTGGGGAAGGGAGCTCCTCCATTGATCCATTCCTCCGTGGTCTGAAGTACCACACAGAGGTACATTGGGGGTCCCTACCGTCGGTCCGTTTCACACGAGCAGTGTCCGGAGGATTACGTATCTGCTGCGGTTCTACTGACGGTCCGTTCCACGGGGGCAACACTCAGCGACATGTATGTATGGATTGTGCCAGCTGGCGGTCCGTTCCACGGGAGCAACACTCACAACACGGGAGCAGTGACGTATCGAGGGTCCTACGATGGTTCGTTAACGGGGCGCACTCAAAGGCGATTACGTATAAGTGCTATAGGAAAACACTGAGTAACGAGACAATAGATTCTGTATTCGCAACTGTCTTTATTTCAGAATAACTGCTTTTATATACGATGCTAAAGTATACCTATGTCTAGGGTAGACGTAGGTCAATGTTATCGGACAAAATATACCTAGGTCCAGGGTCTAGTAGGTCAATGTTATCGACGTGGTTGTTCGCAGCGGTTAAATAGGTCACCTACTTCTGAGTCTGTTGACTCAGACCGCTTGGTTATGGGTTTTGCATTTTATGATTCCGCTGGTTAGCGTCATTCCCGCTGTTGACAATGCTGCTCGCTGGTAGCGTCGTCTGTAGCTAAGTCAGTCGATAGGAATCAAATTCCTACTACTACAGGAGCAGTGCTATTATATATTGTGCATTATTATATGTCTGGGCATCCGGGGCCAAGATATTAGGTGTTGTCACTAGGTGCCAACAATATATTTAATTAATATAATATTAATTTTATAACTATAATTAATATTTTATTTTATAATTAAATATTTATTTATTAAATATTTAATTAAAATTCGTCTGAGAAAAAAAAAATCATTTTATTAATATTTTATTTTATTTTAGTATATCTTACCTGTGGCTGAGCCATTTTAATTTACATTTGACTTTACTACGAGTAAGCGTGTGACCATTCTTCTTCTTTTTGGCGTGTGACCATTCTGCGTTCTTTTATGAAAGGTAACGTACATGACATGTATTCTTTTTATATATTATTGTAAATCTATACATCCGAAGAAATTAAGTATCCAGAGCTTCTTGCATTATTTCTTTTTTCAAAAATAACTCCCCGTATGGTAGAGTTCCGCCACATTCCTCGATAAAGTCAAAGGATGGAGTATTAGGGAGTATTAAGAGAGCACTCTCTTAGCCAACTGGTCTGTATGGCCTTATATTAAATGGATGACAGTTTTGAACTGTCCATTATATGCTTCCTTCAATAATTTGCTTCTTTGTATGAAAGCTAACAATATGCCGATATGTCGATATACCAAAAAATTCGAGAACTAAAGCAAGTGCCAAGACAGTCTATTTGGAAATACTTTTAAATTATGGGGAGCAATTCTCTATTGATAATAATGTATAAAATTACATACTTTGGTATGTAATGATTAAGTTTGAGCAAAGGGTACATATACCGATTGCTAGGTTGATGTCGCAACTTGCACTTGAACAAACTGGACGTGGAGAGATACATGAGTTCAGATTAGTATGACCTTCAGAAGATATGGCCAAAACTATCACAAAGGTTAAAGGTAACGAGGACTTTCTCCTACAGCCGCTTCAGAGCCAGACATCCATTGTTGATTCCACTTCACTCCTTCAGCTCCACTCCACTCCTACAGCTGCCTCAAAGCCGGACATCCATTGTTGACTTCACTATCAATTTGGTGCGAGAAGGAAGTTTGGCTACCAACAACCGCTTAAGTTCGTTGGAACAACAGATGACCCTCATAAATAAACAGCGAGAACAGTACCAAGGCGCACATTTGGAGCAAGAATTTATGATCCTCACGACACAAATAAATCTACTTGCGAATGGTATACAGCGACTTTTATAACACGAATCACCCAGACGTTAAAGCACACAG
The DNA here is from genome assembly GCA_035045925.1 of Drosophila atripex. Taxonomy (NCBI): domain Eukaryota; kingdom Metazoa; phylum Arthropoda; class Insecta; order Diptera; family Drosophilidae; genus Drosophila; species Drosophila atripex. Next base: position 610,095 of record JAWNOP010000021.1, read on the forward strand.
AGGCACTGGGATTCTGATTAGAAATCGCATTAAACACAGCTTCCACAATAGTTTCGCCAATAACTACATGCAAGCTACATCTATAGATGTACGAATGGAACACCGTTCCTTAAAGCTTTCCAGTCCTCCTCGGTTTACAATATCCGAATCCCAATTCATGGACTATTTCAACTCTCTGAGCGAACAATTTATAGTAGCAGGAGACTTTAATGCCAAGCACACGCACTGGGGATCTCGACTTGTGACCCCAAAGGGAAGGCAGCTGTACAATGCAGTAATAAAAGCAAGCAACAAGCTAGACTGTGTGTCCCCTGGGACACCTACATATTGGCTAACAGATCCCAGAACTGCCAGACTTGATAGATTTTGCAGTCACAAAAAAACATTCCACGGAACATGATAAGCCCCAACTCCTTATCTGATCTATCGTCTGATCACTCGTCTGTACTCCTTCAACTAAATCTACATCGAGTTGCGGTAGATAAACCATTCAGACTAACAACGAATAATACCAATTGGATTAAGTACAAAAAATATGTAAGTTCGCATATTGAGTTGAATCACTCGCACCATTAGAATCTGCAATGCCAATTAGGACATCCACAGGCAAATGGGCGCGCAGCGACGGAGAAAGAGCCGACAGATTTGCAAAACATCTTCAAAATGTATTTGAGCCCAATACAGCATCAACGGGATCTCACTGTCAACAACATCAGATATCGACTTATCTACGTATAATCCAATTGTATTTAGACGACATGAGATTCTCAAAATCATAAATGAACATCTCAACCCAAAAAAATCTGCCAACTCTTCAATGCAATAACGAGACATTGACACTTCCCAGAGAGATGCAAAAGTCGATCATCATAATGATACCAAATCCTGGCAAAGACCGCACAATCACATCATCACATAGACCAATTAGTTTACTAACGTGTCTATCAAAACTCTTTAAAAATGCATCTTGGCATATATTACCCTACATCTCAGAACACACAACACAATCCGGACTCATCAATTCGGTTTTCGAAATATATATAACTTCAGAAATCCGAAATGCATTCGAACAAAAGGAGTACTGCACTGCGATATTTCTCGACGTGTCACAAGCTTTTGACAGAGTATGGTTAGAAGGCTTAATGCACAAAATAACAGAAATGCTCCCAATCAACACTCACAAACTTCTGAAGTCATACCTTAACAACAGAAAATTCTCAGTAAGATGTAATGCTGACATGTCCGATAATTACACCATCAGAGCCGGAGTTCCTCAAGGCAGCGTGTTAGAGCCGACACTCTACCTTATCTACATTGCGGACATCCCAACGAGCATGCAATTAACCTCATCCACTTTAGCCGATGACACAGCGATCCTAAGCCGCTCGAGATGCGCAAATCAAGCAACGAACTAAAATGCAAACACGTAACGTTCACACTTAACAGGCAAGACAGCCCTCCACTTACTCTAAACAACGCAATGGTTCCGATAGCAAATGAAGTAACATATCTTGGCGTACATCTCGATAGACGTCTTACCTGGCGCAGCTACATCGAAGCCAAAAGAACACATTTAAAGCTCAAAGCCCGCAGACTCCGCTGGCTTATCAATAGCCGCTCGCCCCTTTGCCTGGGCTATAAGGTACTTCTATACAACACCGTTTTGAAATCAATCTGGATGTACGGCTCTCAGTTGTGGGGGAATGGCAGTAACAGCAGCGTGGATATAATATAAAGAACTCAATCAAAAATTCTCAGAACCATCACCGTTGCACCATGTAACGTTCGGAATGTAAACATTCATAGGGACCTTTACATATCACTCGTCAGAGAAGAAATAGCACAAATCACAACAAAGTACTACAACAGGCAACAAAGTACTACATCCGACATAGACCGAGTCGTCTAGCCTAACCAAGGCGGCTCTCAAGGGACATTAACAGAAATCTGGGGCAAGAGGACAGTACGTGGGACCACCCACCACATAATTACAAGCAGGGGAAGGTGAATTTGTGATGATAAAGGTCGATCTATTATTATTTGGTTGTCTACGTCTTGCCATCTGAGAGCCCGATGCGTAGGTGGTCATCGCCACATCCCTAGCCTCCACAGTCCTGCATCGCTGGAAGGAAGACAGCTCCACTACTAAGCTAAGAGTTGTGTCCGATGGTTTAGTAGCTACATCCTCTGGTTATTTCTTCAATGATATTCTGATATCAGGCCCGCAATTTAACCCAAGCTTTTTCATATCTTGCTTACGTTTTTGTCTCACCCAGACGCTTGGACGGGAGACATTTGCACGATATACCGCTGCGTAAAAATGCAAACGATATTTTTCCGCAGTCCATCCTCTGGGAGACTCTATCCATGATGACGTGAAGCATTTTAAGGTCAACACTGTGACTTATGGCACGAAGCCAGACTTTTCTATCCGTTCGCTCAATGCACCAGCTGACTAAGGACCGGTTTTTCCACAAGTTCTCGTGTTGTCCTCCGGGATTTTTATGTAGACGACCTCATATCTGGTGCCCCAACGAATCCCGAAGCGGTTGAGATAATAGCTCAGATGGCAGTCCGTTCACAAAAGACTCTAGGATGAGCATGGGATCTTTCTGCTGACCTTCGGTTGTTTTCTTTTGAAGCCCTTCAGCTCACTGCCAAACCAACCAGGAGATCTATCCTATCTTCCATCGCTCGATTAATTAGGGGCTGTCCAGTCTATAAGGAACTATAAGGAACAGTTTATATGAAATCTACGCGTGATTTCTTCCCCTCTACAGCCGTGATATCTTAAGCCAATAATGAGATCACCGACAAACCCGTAAGCTGTGCAACTGCTCTAAAAATGGGTCTGATCATCAGTTACCCCTCATCAACCAGGTGAACAGTCTACGTACATAATTAAAACAATGATATGTAATCTTTAACAAAGTATGATGGATTTTATGTCATTCATGCAGACAACTATGCAAGATCTTATGCGAAACTAGAATGTTTTGATTGAGCTGCTTGTTGCTCAAAAACAGAATAAGTAATCAATGGCTCCACTCCGTATATCACTGTGGAACGCAAACGGCGTCTCACAGCGCAAACTCGAGTTAACTCAATTCTTTAATAATAATCATATAGATGTACTGCTACTCGCAGAAACTCATCTCACAAATAAATAAAATTTTCAAATTCGAAATTGGAAATCGAAACTTTTATAACACGAATCACCCAGACGTTAACGCACACGGAGGCACTGGGATTCTGATTAGAAATCGCATTAAACACAGCTTCCACAATAGTTTCGCCAATACCTACATGCAAGCTACATCTATAGATGTACGAATGAACACCGATCCTTAAAGCTTTCCTGTCCTCCTCGGTTTACAATATCCGAATCCCAATTCATGGACCATTTCAACTCTGAGCGAAAAATTTATAATAGCAGTAGACTTTAATGCCAAGCACACGCACTGGGGATCTCGACTTGTGACCCCAAAGGGAAGGCAGCTGTACAATGCAATAATAAAAGCAAGCAACAAGCTAGACTGTGTGTCCCCTGACATACATATTAGCCAACAGATCCCAGAACTGCCAGACTTGATAGATTTTGCAGTCATAAAAAACATTCCACGCAACCTGATAAGCCCCAACTCTTTATCTGATCTATCGTCTGATCACTCGTCTGTACTCCTTCAACTAAATCTACATCGAGTTGCGGTAGATAAACCATTCAGACTAACAACGTATAAAACCAATTGGATTAAGTACAAAAAACATGTAAGTTCGCATATTGAGTTGAATCACTCGCACCATTAGAATCTGCAATGCCAATTAGGACATCCACAGGCAAATGGGCGCGCAGCGACGGAGAAAGAGCCGACAGATTTGCAAAACATCTTCAAAATGTATTTGAGCCCAATACAGCATCAACGGGATCTCACTGTCAACAACATCAGATATCGACTTATCTACGTATAAACCAATTGTATTTAGACGACATGAGTTTCTCAAAATCATAAATGAACATCTCAACCCAAAAAAATCTCCAGGATGCTACCTCATATCGCCAAAAATTAGTATCGAACTTCCTCTTTGTGCAGTTTGAGCTATTTGCCAACTCTTCAATGCAATAACGAGACAATGACACTTCCCAGAGAGAACGATTGATTGACGAAACGATTGATTCTGTATTTGATTCTGTATCTTTTTTTCAGAATAACCGCTCTTATATATGATGCTAAGTATACCTATGTCTAGGGTCTTGTAGGTCAATGTTATCGACGTGCTTCCGCAACGGTTACCTACTTCTGAGTCTGCTGACTCAGACCGCTTGGTCAAGGGTTTTGCATTTCATGACTCCGCTGGTTCTCCTCATTCCCGCGGTTGAAAATGCTGCTTGCTGGTGGCACCGTCTGTAGCTGGGTCAGTCGATCGGAATCAAATTATTATTTGAGCTTGACGCTCTTCTCAGAGTCAAATTCCTATTACTAGGTGTGAAGCGTTATCATATGTATGTTTTGGCATTCGGTGCCAAGACATTAGGTCTTGGCCCTAGGTGCCAACAAAGACCGTTTCAAGGGTTAAAAACAAATGCATACGCTGTTTCGCGTACGCTGTTCCTCTGCCTCCGTCTCTAGTCTTATCAACAATTATTCCCATTTTATCGTGAAACTCCGCTTGTACTCGATCTTTTCTTTGCAGTACATTAAGCTTTTGATCTGCTGATCTCGCTTACCACATTTTTGTTTCCAATTTGTACGAAACTCAAAGAAGAAAGCTAGGAAAGCTAGCTCCGGGCGGAGCCGAAGTTGATAAGTAGTATCCATAAAAAATCCCATCTTTCTATCTTAAAAAACAACGAAGTTATGCCATTTCCGATCAATCAGTTATATGGCAGCTATAAGATATTCTCGACGGATCCCGGCCGTTCCGACTTATATAAGTTTGAAGACGATAGCTTTAAAACTGAGAGACTAGTTTGCGTAGAAACAGACAGACGGACAGACGGAAATTGCTTATATCAACTCAGGAGGTGATCCTGATCAAGAATATATATACTTTATAGGGTCGGAGATGTCTCCTTCACTGCGTTGCACACTTTTGACCAAAATTAGAACAGTTTTTTTTGTAAAACATTTTGCTAAATCATTCATTTTGGTGGGCCTTACACCGCATATAAAGCACATTGTCGGGTCAAGCAGCTGCCGGAAAGAAGTTTGGCTGGCAAAAATTTATTGAATATGTGACGTCATTTTCCTTTATTTATCTATTCGCGTCTTTCGGTCTCGTGCATTCGATCGGCCATCTTTATTTGCCGTCATGCGCTAGCGCTTGCCTTGCTCTCTCGCGGGATCTCTCCGTCGCTCCCGCATCATTCTCTATTCGGTCGTCAACCCTACTCAGAACATTTTTACATATATCATTTGTAGAAACCCCAGAACAATTAAATAAGTTGTATCAATATTAATAAATCGAACTGTGCTTGTTTTATATTGGTATATATTTAATATTCAGAGGTCGAACTTAAAGCTCCCGAAACGCTCGGTAACTGAACATTGGTAAACCCCAACGTGATTGAAAATTTGAGCTGCGAAAAATATATAAACAAAAACAAATAAACATATTAAAAAGCATTATTCAGTTTGTGTTTTGTGCGCGAAATATTAGCATCTGTTGACATACGTACATACGCTGTTTGTCGAGTGCCACAATTGCTCATACATATTTTACTCCGTTAAATCGAAGCTGCACAGTGGGTCGTGTGCTAACAATAAATAAACGAATTAAAATAAATTCTTTTTTTTTTTGTTGCGAAAATGAATCCGTTTTTCGATTGTGCCTCTCCTGGAAGGAAAGTATTCCTGAGCCAAAGTGCAGTTGTCCTTTTTGAGGATCTTCAAGGTTTTTTGTCCTTCTTGAAATCAGTGGAGACATTTCCGGAGGCGATGTTAAATGTGCGGCTCAGCGAATTGGAGGGAATCGTTGCGGATTTCAAGAGCACACACCAGGTTATGCGGAGTTATGCGGAATTTCGGTCCCTGTTCTCGACCATGGTGGACACAAACCCATTTATCAGTAGGGTCGAGAAACTTCAACGGTTGCGGTCCTGCCTACGCGGCTACGCGAGCTTTCGGACAAATTCAATTCGCATATGCGCGCCCTGGCAAGCATGGGCACAACGAAGCAGATTGCTAGTTGCATCATAATCCAAGTGCTGTTGCAGAAGGTGATGATGCTACGCAGTCTAAGTGGACGGAAATGCAAGCTGACTCGGATTCCTTGGATTCCATTCCAACGTGGGAATCCATCCCCAGTTTTCTTGAGCAGAGGTGCCGGACTCTGGAGAGCCTGGAATTGCCGACGACATCATATGCACCAAACCTTGCGGTAGGACGGCGTAGACCTTTTCATACAGGTAACTCTGCATTTTTGATTACCAACGCTTCCACATGCACGATTTGTGATGGCCATTCTCACATAATAAACTCCTGCCCAAGGTTTTTAAGCTTGTCGCCTGAGAATCGTTTAGGCGAAGTTAGGCGATTAGAAGTTAAGTTAAGTTAAGAAGTTAAGAAGCGAAGTTAGGCGATTAACTTCGATCGTAACATTTAACATCACTAACTTTCTGCCTAATTTTATATTGAACGTTAGCTCTTGGAAAATTCCAGCCAATGAAAACCCAGCGGATCCGAGTTAGCAATAAGTAACGAGACGATTGATTCTGTATTCGCAACTATCTTTATTTCGAAATAACCGCTCTTATATATGATGCTAAGTATATCTATATCTAAGGTGTTATTGAACAAAGTATGCCTAGGTCTAGGGTTAATAGGTCATTGTTACCGACGTGCTTCCGTAACGGTTAACCCGGTCAACTGCTGAATCTCACTGCTGACTCAGACCGCTTGGTCATGAGTTTCATATTTCATGATTCCGCTGGCGTGGACACTGTAGCTCGCTGGTGGCTCGCTGGTGACATTGTGCATTTTTATATGTCTTGGCATTCGGGGCTAAGCCAATAGGTCTTGACCCTAGGTGCCAACAGTATTCCTGTGCAGTTGTCCATTTTGAGGATCTTCAAGGATTGTTGTTGTCCTTGAAATCAGTGGAGACATGGTCTCGCTCTCTGGTGGTATTTCTCGTTTGCTTCGGAGCAGTATTCGGAGGATTACGTATCGGCGGATCTGCTGGCGGTCCGTTCCACGGGAGCAACACTCAGCGACCCGTATCTATGGGTTGTGCCCGCTGGCGGACCGTTCCACGGGAGCAACACTCAGCGGCGAGTGACGTCTAATACGTCTAAGTGCTATAGTTACTGCCACTTCCCACTTTTAGTGGAGGTTATGCGGAGTGTCCATGGTGGACACAAACCCATTCATCAGTCGGGTCGAGGAGCTTCAATGGTTGCGGTCCTGCCTTCGTGAATCTGCTTTGGAGACTGTGCGATCGTTGGCGCTGAAGCTATGACGTCGCCTTGGGGCTGGTGAACAAAAGGTTTAGTAATAGCACTATCCATACAGCATATAGACTACTCATTTCATACAACGAAAATGGACGCAAAAATTTCTTGCGACAGGCCCCAGCAGGCCCCAGAGAAAATCTTACGCTCATATTCTCAAAAAAAATTTTTTGGTTCTTCAGTCGCGGAGAGGCCCTTCATCAAGATGGTTGATCCGCGGTTAAATTCTTCTTTATATGTATGCGTGCTCACATATTCACATACACAATTTCATGTGTGTGCGTTCTTTTTCGTTTTGAATCCAACCAAAATTTTAGATTTTTGTAACTTTTCAGGCTTGCTAATGATGATGAAAGAATATATATTTTATTTATTAATATTTCAGAATAAATTGTTTTTTTGTTTGGGAATACAATGCATGAATAAAAATGAATAAATTTTATGAATGAATAAAAATCTTTATACTATGATAGAAAGAGGGTACATTTGAGTCGGTATCACTTAAAACCCCGATTTAATTTAAGTTGTTTTATTTTCTGCAAGCGGATAGTGCTAGCATACCCTTTTGATAAATGATTTTTAAGGGAGTGAGCATAAACAACAATAGCTGATTTTTAGTTTTTGTGGGCATCAGTAGGGTATGCAAGCACCATCCGTTTGATAAATATCAACATAGAAAAAAATTTGGGTTTTAATGAATGCTGAATGCTGAAATATTTAAAAATATAATATAACATAATACTATGTTTTCGTCATGAACCCAACAATGAGTAGCCCCCATTTTTAGGGTAGCAAGCCTGAAAAGTTACAAAAATCTAAAATTTTGGTTGGATTCAAAACGATAAAGAACGCACACACATGAAACCGTGTATGTGAATATGTGAGCACGCATACATATAAAGATGAATTTAACCGCAGATCAACCATCTTGATTAAGGGCCTCTCCGCGACTGAAGAACCAAAAAATTTTTTTGAGAATATGAGCGTAAGAAAGAGCGTAAGAATGAGAGTAAGATTTTCTCTGGGGCCTGCTGGGGCCTGTCGCAAGAAATTTTTGCGTCCATTTTCGTTGTATGAAATGAATAGTCTATATGCTGTATGGTTAGTGGTAAAAGCAGGCTTATTTTTCAAGCTCATTTTAAGGAGATACTGCATCTGAGGTCATAGAATCCGCATCGGCGACGGGCTTTCGTGAGCTTTCGGATAAATTTAATCCAAGTGCTGTTGCAGAAGGTTGATGATGTCACGCAGTCTAACTAGAAGGAAATGCAAGGTGACTCGAATTCCGTTCCAACGTGGGAGTCCATCGCCAGTTTTCTTGAGCAGAGATACCGGTCTTTGGAGAACATGGATTTGCCGACGACATCATATGCACCGAACCTTACGGTAGGACGGTGGAGACCTTTTCATACAGGTAGCTCTGCATTTGTGATTACCAACTCTTCCGCATGCATGATTTGTGATGGCCATTCTCACATAATAAACTCCTGCCCTAGGTTTTTCTCCCGAGGTTTCCGCATCTAGCGACGCTGTTTCTCGGTCAGCGTCCGCTCCCGTCAAGAGTTTGGCTCCCGTTTGGTAGGAACCGCTCCGGAGTTCTACTGCCCTGCCGAGCGCTGCTCGATTCTGGTTCGCAGGTGCATCTAGTCACCTCAAGGCTGGCAAACCAGCTGCAGCTGCGGAAGATAAGGTCCCCGGTTTCTGTGTCCGGTATAGGTGACGCAGGATTTTCTACCGATGGGTTTTCTGTGCAAGTGAGCTTGCAATCCCAATGCTCTGATTACTCGGCGAAAGTAACTGCGAACATCACTGACCTTCAGCCAAATTTTGCATTGGACGTCAGCTCTTGTCAAATTCCCGCCAGCCGCAGCGAGTTGATTTGCTAATTGGAGCTGGATTATTTTACGAGCTGCTTTGTGTTGGGCAAATTCATTTGTCTCCTGGTTTGCCCTCAATCCAAAAAACTCGACTCGGTTGGGTTGTTTGTGGAGGCGGAGGTCCGGACAATGGCAAGGTTCTCATGGCTGGTGAGCAGTCGGGACTGATCTACCGAAAGCGGCCTTTAGATGAGCGGCTCGATCAACTTCTTCGACAGTTCTGGAAAGTGGAAACCTGCACCGATCCGGTTGTGAAGGCATCAAAGGAAGAACGGGATTGCGAGAGTCACTTTGTTAAGAATTTCATGCGTTTAGACGGTGGTGCCTATACAGTCAGGTTGCCAATTAAGCATGACTCCGGTTAATTGGGTGATTCGTATTCACAGGCTCTACGTCGATTCCAGTCGTTGGAGAGGAAACTGGCTCTTCAGCCCGAACTGCGCGCTCAGTGTTCGGCCTTTATAAAGGAGTATCTTAACCTAGGTCATATGTCCCTGGTTCCGCCTGAGCTGCATCGAGATTGCAAATATTTTCTGCCACATCACTGCGTGCTAAAGAAGGACAGCACCACGACGAAACATAGAGTGGTGTTCGACTGTTCCGCTGTTATCACCTCCGGTTATGCTCTGAATGACATATTAATGGCTGGGCCGGTCATTCAACCGAAGCTTTTCACATCCTGCTAAGGTTTCGTTCGCATCCGGTAGCGCTGACTGGCGACATTTGTAAAATGTACCGTTGTGTGAGGATGGCGTCGTCTGACAGCTTCTTGCAGTGCATTCTGTGGCGAGATTCCCCTCTTGAGGAGCTACAAACATATAAATTGAACACTGTTACATATGGAAAAAAGCCTGCGTCCTATCTATCTGTGCGAGCGATGCACCAATTGGCTAAGGATGAGGTGGACGACATTCCAGTGGGATTCGAAAACTTGCTACGAGATTTTTACGTCGATGATCTTATTTCTAGTGGCAGCTCCAAGGAGGAGGTTATTGGCATTTTAGGGCAGATTTCAGCGCTTTTGTCGAAGGGCGAATTTCAGCTGCGGAAATAGTGTTCCAATATCCCTGGCGTGTTGGACGGCGTGTCTAAGGAGGATCGGGAGTCTTATCTAACTTTTGATGACGGTAGCAACTTCACGAAACCGTAAGGATTGGCTTGGGATCCTCTTCAGTCCACTTCGAAGCCGGCTCGACGTACTGTCCTATCATTTATAGCGCGGTTATTCGATCCGCTGGGCCTTGTTGGTCTAGTTGTTACTAAAGCAAAAATATTCTTGCAGAAGCTGTGCCGAGAGCATCTTTCTTGGGATGAAAGCATACCTCAGGGTTTTTACACCGAGTGGTAGGATATCTGCCGGAGCTTCAGTCACACCCAACGTGTAGAATTTCCTCAGCTGGCGCTTACGTCTGGAGCACTTGTGGAGATTCATGGATTTTGTGACGCTAGCATTGAAGCCTACGAAGCATGTGTCTACATAGTTTCCAGGTCGCCAGGGGCTGAGAGCCGCTTGCTATGTGCGAAGTCTCGAGTATCGCCTCTTAAGACGTTAACTGTGCCGAAGTAAGAGCTGGCTGGAGCTGAGTTGTTGGCGAGAATGATGGCAGAGGTTCACAGTCTAGGCGCTTACAATGGGAAGTATTTTTGTTGGTGCGACTCTTCAGCCGTGTTATCGTGGATTCCAGATGAGCCTGCCAGGTTTAACGTTTTTGTCTCTAGCCGCGTGTCAACCATCCAAAATCTGACGAGTTCCATGGAGTGGCGATATGTGCCTACGTTGGAAAATCCCGCAGATATCTTGTCTCGTGGAGCTCTTCCTACTGAGTTGATCGGATCCAGGTTAAAGTGTCAGAGGCCGCCCTATCTGTTAAAGACACAGGAGCACTGGCCTGCGACGATAGTAGTCGAGAAGCCAGCTTTAGAGCTTCGCCCTTCAATTTTATTCGTGAAGTCGCCATATACAGACCTCGTGGTTACATGCAAATACGTTAACTCCTTTCCAGCTCTTCAGCGAGTGTTTGCGTACGTCTATAAGTGTGGCAGACGGGTTCAGCATAAAGGAATTACCGTTCATGATCTCAAGGCTGGGACTCGCATGCTTTTGTGGGCAGTTCAGCGCGGTCAATTGGGTGATGAAATAAGGACGTTCCACACAAAGGGAATGGTGGCCTCTTCCAGTTCGCTGGCTTCGTTATTCCCTATTTTGGATCAGTTTGGATTGCTTTGAGTAGACGGGCGTCTCAAGACTTCATCCTTGGATTACGCTGGTCGTCACCCAATAATTTTGCCCAGGAGCCATCCGGTAACGCGAAGCATAATCCTTAGTTTTCATGAGCACCACCTGCACGCTGGACCTCGATCGTGATTGGCGATGAAACGTTCGCAGTATTGGCCGATTGGTGGGAGAAAACTGTGCTCAAAGCGACAAATAAATGTGTGAGATGCTTTCGGATGAAACCTCGGTTGTTGGAGCATGTAATGGGCGATCTTCCAAAGGAGAGGGTGGAAGGTTATCAAGTCTTCGATGTAACCGGTATCGATTTTTGCGGTCCTTCCTTCTATAAATCTGAGGTTCGCAACACGGCTACCATAAAATGTTACATTAGCGTCTTCATTTGTTTCACGACAAAGGCCGTCCATTTAGAGCTGGGGAGGGAACTGTCCACCGCCGCCTTTCTGCATTCACTGTGGAGGTTTATTTCTATCAGGAAGAAGCCTCGACAGATCTGGTTCGACAACGCCACTAATATCGTTTGAGCCAAAAATTAGTTGAGCGAATTAAAGAGACTATTTCTTAGAGCACCAGAGAGCTGTCTTGGATTTTTGCCTTCCAGAGTCCATTGAGTGGAAGTTTATCCCTCCCCGTTCTCCCCACTTTGGCGGCTTGTGGGAAGCTGCTGTTAAGACCGCCAAGTACATTTTTACAGGGTCGTGGGCTCGACTGTACTAAAGGGCGACGATTTACAGATGCTGCTGTACAATAGTGCTGCAGTGATTAATTCGAGGTCATTAGTCCCTCTCTCTGAAAACCCTGCTGATCTTGATTTTTTGCACGGAGGGCCTCCTTCTAGTTTCAGTGAGCCAGACCTGACAAAGCTCAACATAAATCTGCTAGATGCTTGGCAACGCGTCGTCTTCCTTCAGCAGTGTTTATGGTCCAGATGGAAGGAAGTGTATTTAACCCTGTTGCAGCCACGATCCAAATGGCGTATCCCTGGTCAAGGCATAGCAGTAAATGACATCGTCCTGGTGAAGGACGAATACTTACCTCCAATGAAGTGGCCCCTGGCGAGGGTGACGGAAATGATCGTTGGAGATGATGGAGTGTGTCGGGTGGCGCTGCTGAGGACGGTGTCCGGAGCTACAAGACGGGCAGTCAACAAATTGTGCCTGCTGCCCCTACATGATGCTGTTGAAAGCCCATCTTCCAACGGGGGGAGTATGTCGTGTCAAGCAGCTGCCGGAAAGAAGTTTGGCCGGCAATAATTTATTGAATATGTGACGTAATTTTCTTTTCTTTTTAATACTACTCAGGACATTTTTACATATATCATTTGTAGAAACCCCAGAACTATTAAATAAATTGTATCAATATTTATAAACCGAACTGTGCTTGTTTTGTATTGGTATACGACGTATTGCTTAACGCGATGCAAACTTTACCATCTACCATTGTAAGTTGAAGGCTATGATTTATAAATAATATTTTTATTTGGCACTTTCAAATTCGGTTGGCTTTTGGTTGTTATTTTTGAAGTACAGTTCTTCTTAGATAGTGGGCTGTCTCCTTTTTGAATAAAAATCTGACGCCTACAATAGCGTGTAGATTATGGTCTAGGATTTTTCCATATTATTTTTGAGTTACTTTCTTATATAAGCTTAAGTGGGACGCGCGATGTTACAAATAGACATCTATCATCGTCATTGCAGTTTGAAAACTTTTGCTTATATTCACTGCCATATATATACTGCCATCAAAGTGACGAAGCTGCAGAGGCTGAGATCTTGTCTTCGGGACTCAGCATTAGATGCACTTCGGTCCTTGGTAATCTCCGAGGAGAATTAAGATGTCGCCTTGCGTCTCTTAGAAAAACGATTTATTAACCGTCGGTTAATATTTTAGACCCATGTGAACGGGATGCTTGGCCCTTAGTCTATTGGAAGGTGGCTCGGTGGCATCGCTTCGAGGGTTTTCCGATATATTCATTGCCCACATGCGAGCCTTGAAAAATTTGGGAACGACAGTTCAGATCGCCAACAGCATTATTGTTCAAGAGCTCCTTCATGGGTTGAACCCAGCTACCCAGGCTAAGTGGGTGGAAGGTCAAAATGCGTCGAATTCAGACCTCATCCCTACTTGGGAGTCGATGGCGGAATTTTTGGTGCAGCGATGAAGCACACTGCAGGCTATGAATGTGGCCATGACCGCCTACGCGTCGGGCACTCATATGGGAAGACGTAGAGTCGCAAATAATATTAGATCGTCCTTTGACATCACCAATTCACCTTCCCCTGCTTTTATGTCTTGGGGTGGGTGGTCACACGTACTGTCTGCTTGCGCCAGATTTTTGATAATGCCCCCTGAGGGCCGCTTTGGTGAGGCTAGACGACTCCGTCTATGTCGGAAATGTCTTCAACCAGGCCATCACTTGCGTGAGTGCCTCGCTGCTAATTGTCGCAGTTGTGGGAGGAGGCATCACAGCCTGCTGCATTTTTTGAAATGCGGTCATCCAGCAGCATACCTTCGGTTATGCCGTCTACGTCAGCTACAACCGAGTGCGCCGAACCAATAGGCACTTCACCATCCGCTACTAATGCACTAGTTGTCCAAGTTCGCAGCAGTGAGATAGCCTTACTGGCTATAGCGAACATACTCGTTCGGAGTCGCGCTAGAGTTTTTGATCCTTGTCGAGCTCTATTGGATTTAGGATCACAAGTGCACGTGATTACTTCCCGACTGGCTAGTCAGCTGCAGCTTTGTAGATGGAAATCTTACATGACCATGTCTGAAATTGTCCATCCCTATACATAGAATAGAAGCCATCCCTATACATAGTAACTATACATAGTAAAATGCCAGCGAATGGAGCGAACGAAGGGCGAAGATGTCCGGAGCAGCGAGGTGGCTTCGGGCCCACATCGGAGGAAACCAGCAGTCAGCAGTTTCCAGACGCAGCCCGGACAGGAGGTCTTCGCCACGAAGAATGCAGAAGAATTTAAGCATTGACGTCGAAGGAGGCCGACTTTTTTTCCGTATACTGCCAGTAACGCTGTACGGAGCTGGTTGCCAGGTGGACACATATGCGCTCTTGGATGAAGGATCCTCCGTCAAAATGATCGACGACGAGCTACGGAGGGATCTGGGAGTGCGAGGCGAACATCGACAGCTGAACATCTAATGGTTTGGAGGAAGAGCCAGCAGGGAGCCCACCATAGTGGTGAGCCTGGAGATAAGTGGATCTGGGAAGCCCACTCGCCCCCGTTGAGGAACGGGTACGCCTTTTCGAGCTTGAGTCTGCCGATGCAGACGTTATGTCGACGAGACGTCCAGGGCTCGCATAAGGATTCGCGACTGCCGATGATGTCCTACAGCAACGTGGTGCCGAAGCTGCTCATCGGACTGGGCCATGGACATTTGAGATTGCCACTCAGGACGAGGCGGTTTGCTAGAGAGGGACCGTATGCGGCCGCAACCGAGCTTGAATGGGTTGTGTTTGGGCCTGTAAGTGGACAATCGACTACGCCGTCACCGAGGTTCTGCCTTCTAACCGTTTCAATGAACGATACGATGGAAAAGATGGTGAAGGACTACTTCGAAATGGAAACCTTTGGTGTGAAGCTCGCGCCACCGGTCGCAGCCAGCGACGACGCGCGGGCATAAGGATCCTTGAAGACACCATCGGATCATCAAGGATTACGTGTTCAAAAGATATGCAAGGAAGTTGCAGCCGGATGAGGTCGCGGTGATGAGCGACAATCTGTGGTATTTGCCACATTTTGGTCTCGAAAACCCGAACAAGCCCGGTAAGGTCCGGCTTGTGTTTGATGCTGCAGCCAAGGTTGGAGGAACTAAATTCGGCGCTGGACAAGGGGCCTCAGCATTACAAGCCCTTGCCAGCCGTGTTCTTCCACTTCAGGGAAGGAGCAGTCGGAGTCTGCGGTGACAGCAAGGAGATCTTCCAACAAGTGCTGATCCGACTCGAGGATCGATGTTCCCAACGATTCCTTTGGAAAGATGATAACGACGATCGAGACCCGGATGTGTACAAGATGAACGTAATGACGTTTGGAGCAGCCTGCTCGCCGAGCACTGCGCATTACGTGAAGACGGTGAATGCCCTGAAGTTTCGGGATTCTGATCCGAGGGCAATCAAGGCGGTCCCATATTTATGAGGCAACCAGCAAGCGGCTTGCCAGCGCTTGAGGAGGGAACTTACCCTGTTCCAGATGCATCTGATGAGGAGGAGATGCCCAGTGAGTTGGCATTGGTGGCATCGAATGAATATGTCATTCCGTTACAGAGATTCTCGAGCTTCAGTCGCCCGGTGAGGACTACAGCCTGGGTCCTGAGGTTGGCGCGCCGATGCCGCAAGCAGAGAAGCGAGCTCGAGGAATATGGACTCACTGCAACGGAGTGTGTGGCCGCGGAGAACCTGTTAGTCAGGCAGGCCCAATTGGAATCGTTTCCCGACGAGATGAGGTCGGCGAAACGCGGAAAGGACGTCGCCATCCCGAGCGAGATTCGAGGTGTGGCGCCATAAGTGGATGATATTGGAGTTCTGCGAGTCTATGGCAGAGTTGATGCCGCGCTGCCGTACAGTGCGAGGAGGCCTGTGATACTGATAGACCATAGACCCCGCGGAACCACTGTAAGGTATTACTTCGCGGGGAAGGGTTGCCTAACCTAGGCATTCTCCCTTAAGCGACGTTCGTTTTCTAGCCTTCTTAAGTCGCCCTGTGTATAGGCTATAACCTGATTTACCCGATTCCAGTTCTCCTCTGAGCTGCACATGTATCTTGTTATCTGTTCCGGAGCCGGCAGAGCTCCGGCTCTTCCGCGGTACCTCCTACAATTATAGAGGATGTGCTCTGGGTCCTCGATTGCTCCTAGGCAGTTTGGGCTTTCCTCGTACCCGATTCTGTGTAGGTACTTTTTGTACCCTTCTGATTGATGCAGCCCATATCGTTGCGGCATACAGTAGGACCGACGTGACGACACTGGCCAGCAGCCGTCTCCTTCCTTCTTTTGGACCTCCAATGTTTGGCAGCATCCGTGAGAGGGCTCTTTCGATTCCAGCTGCTCTTTTGATCACGTGCTCCACGTGAGCTCCGAATGACAGCCTGTTGTCGAGCATGACTCCTAAGTACTTTATTGAGTCCTTCGACCTTATGGAGCAGTTGCCCACTTGGATGGTAAAGTGTGCCTCCGTTTTTTGAGCCGCCAAGTCCACTATTTTTCTCAGAAGGATGGGGCAAGTTGGCCTAAGATATTCCTGCCCTTTAATATGAATCATGACCACTTTGTAGGCGGTCCCCCATGGGTCCACCTCTGCCTCGTCGCAAATCTTCCTGAAACATTCGCGCTTGCTGGTTTTTATTGTCTGTTTCAAGGCCTTGGCTTCCTTGAACTCCTCCGTTTTTATTATTTGGTCCTCAGCGCACCTTGCCCTCTGGTACCGCCTCCTTGCGCGTAGGCAAGCAGTCCTAAGTCGCTGGATGTCTTGGATCCACCAGTATTCCGAGGCTCTTCTTCTGCACGGAGTCCTTTTAGGCATGGCGCAGTCGCAGGCTACTGTTATTGCCCTCGAGAGGTCGTTCGCTGACTCCTCTGGAGAGGAAGGTGGAGCCCAGTCCAACGTCTGGAGAGCTACCGAGAATGCTTCCCTATCCTGGGACCTTCCTAACCCTCCAAGGGTGAAGTGTAAGGCATGGTGGTCGCTGTAAGTAAAAGAATTACTGACCTCCCAGTCGCACGTCCTTATGAATGCGCTGCTAACGAATGTGATGTCGATAATTGGCCCACGTCCTGCCTTGCTATAGGTCAGCTTTTCCCCTTGATTGGCAAGCACCACGTCCAGGGATGCGAAGTGCTCCAAGAGGCTGTTGCCCCTTTCGTTGGTTGCTCGGCTTCCCCACTCCGGGGAGCATGCATTGAAGTCTGCTCCAATAACAACTGGCGATCTGCCTTTAGCGTCCTCAACCAGGCTCCTCAGCATCCTTTGGAAACGCGAAATGTCCCATCTCGGCGGGGCGTAGCTGCTGTAGAAGGTCACACCCTTTATGCTGGCTCGGACGAAGACTTCGCAAGATGACCTAATGTCTTGAGGGGCCGTCTCCGTCGACCACAGAACTGCTCCCTTACAGCTACTTGTAAGCCAACCGTTTCCTGGGACACTCCTATACGGCTCAGAGATGAGGATGACCTGTGTCCCCCCGGGTCTGACCGCCTGCCTTAGCAGCGACTGTGCTGCCTCGCAATGATTAAGGTTTATCTGTGTGCATCTCATTATTTTTTCTTATTCGAGAGGGCTCTCTTAAATATCGGACATTTCCCGCTTCCAGCCACGTGTCCTGCGTCCTCGCGGCGTTATTGCAGAATGTGCCTCTGGGTTCCTCCGCGCAGTTTTTGGCCATGTGCCCGTCCTCGCCGCATCTCCGGCACATATTTGAGCGATCGGTGGCGCTCTGGCATTGTTTTGCCATGTGCCCGAACTCCAAGCACCTGTAGCATTTTGTGACTCGGATCCTATCCCTGAGCCTGCATCTCACCCAGCCTACTTTCAGCCACCCTATCCCTAAGGCTTTCCTAGCGCACCCTGCACGCACCTTACTATGGCTACCTGCGTCTGCCCAAATGCCTTCCCCAAAAATTATGTCCGTCAATCCTGACTTATCCACCAGCTACCCCATTGCTTCTGCCACTTCCTCCCTTGTGGTGATCTCCAGATCTCTGCACTCGATCTCCATCTTGTGTGATAGAGAACCAATAAATCTTCGCAACCAAGGAACCAATGAAACTGAAGGCGGTATGCAATGGAGTTTCATCAACTATCAACATAAGGGCGACTGGAATGCTGAACTTGCCCATGCACGCAATGTCAATATAAGTTTGACTACGTTCGGCACCATGATAACTGAAGTACAAACATCGTTCAGTCGATTCGGAAATATCTGGTAAAAGCATTGGTCATTTCAGTCATCATACTGATACTGATAAGCACCCTCATCTTTTCTTCCACTATTTGGACTCCAAAACCTAAAATACCAACTTCGGAACCAACCCCAAGACAGTTTTCTATAGAGCTGGACGATGGTTGAACACCTGTTCAACGGCCGGGAGAATGTTAAGTCATGAGCATTTATTATTAGGCCACAAGAACACAAATATACACACAACAAAAAACACAAGCACTATAAGTATATAATAAAGAAAATATTAGGTCATAGCCTACATAAAGAGAGATGAACATTAAATATCAAACGCTTCAGAAACAACAAAATGAAAGGCAGCAAGAACTGCTGACAGTACAAGTCAATGAATCCGACATAATAGTGCAGAATATTAAATATTCATTTCCTTTTTTTTTCCCCCATAGCAATATCCATATATCAAGTTAGCTATAAATATTGAACTTTTATACTAATAAAATCAGTCTCAGACAAACACATTCTGGACTCAATTCTTTCTCCACGTCCAATTTATTCAACTGCAAGTTGCGACAAGAAACCAGCAATCGGTTCATGTACCCTTTGCTCAAAACAGTCTTTACAGATTAACATTTTGGTGACCCCGACGTGATCCTGCATGCCAAGGATCACAAATCGAACAAGAGTCAATAGGAACGAATAGAGATTTCTATCGTTCCACAATAAAAAATTCAGGAAGACTCCTGCAAAGATGGCATTAGGATTTTCACAGCAGTGTGACGCTGTCCCTCCAATCGGTAGATTAAGGCACCACACCTCCCTCAGTCCATCAAAAAAGGTTCAGTATCTTCGACCGCTTTCGGTAGCGAGTCGGAGCGCATCCATCTACTAGCCCTTTAGCAGCAAATAAAATACTCCGGTCAGAAACGAAGAACATAAAGATGGAAAAGGAGAATATTGCCCCTAAAATTATTATAGAGCCAGCCGTTGATAAGGCGAGCGCTCAAGGCCTCTTATATACCCAGCAAGAAACTGGGCAAGAGATCGCAAGATGCATCCGGAATTATAAAAAGGATGGGCCTGATCCCCCGCGAACACCATCATTCGGTGGCCTATGAGAAGCTGCGGTATACTATGCAAAACGGCTGCTTGTTTCAGTTACTGGCACGGCATCGTTAGAACTCGCCTTCGAAGAACTCAACACTGTGGTCCTTGATGTCGAGGCTATCCTCAATTCACGGCCTATCACTCCCATATCATCAGACCCCATCGACGAATCAGCTTTATCGCCAGGACACTTCCTGATTGGAGAACCATTAACTGCTCCTCTTGATACCAACATTGCGCACGGCAAACCATTGGTAAAAAGATGGGAACTGGTATCACGACTGAAGCATGCCTTTTGGTCGAGCAATCAATCATCGAGCGAGTACCTGCAAGAACTCCAGAATCGACCCAAATGGAAGAAAGCGTCTCCAAATATTCACTAGGGATTAATAGTCCTTATAAAGGAAGACAATGTGCCTGTAATGAGCTGTCTCATAGGAAGAGTTCTCAAAACGTATCAAGGACCAGACAACCTCGTTCAACCTCAACAACAAGCGCTCATTAGACGGCACCGAACAGTTAAGGCGGAACAGTCTAATGAGCCTCAGGTATAACGCAAAAAAGGCATCCTCTCATCAATGCCATTAATTCTAGCGCTTATGTAGCTACTTCCACTACCGGTGGCAACTCCAATCAAAGTGACGAAGTTCAATAACAAACCAGGAATACGAACTTTTGGGAACGACGAGAATGGTAGTTTCCGAATGGACAGTAATAGTATATTACGACTAGAATCCCTAATGGATTAATATGAAGGTACTTTCAGTTGTATTAACGGAGTTCATACACAAGTGCCAGGAATTTACAAACGTAGGAACATACTCCCATGCATCTTTATGGTGCGAAAAGGAAGTTTGGCTACCAACAACCGCTAAGATCGTTGGAACGACAGGCGTTACATTTACCAGCGATAGTACCAAGGCGCACAATTGGACCAAGAATTTATGATCTTCACGATACAAATAAATCTACTTGCAAATGGTTTACAGCGAATACAGAGTGTGAGTACAACTGATACTCACGCTATTTCTCGAATAACAATACCACTGGTGTCGTCAGAGTTATTGGATGTCCTTAGCATTGTCCCCATCCTATTTGAGAATCGAATCGTTGGACGTTGTTTAGTTTTCAGACAACGATCATAGCGTTCAATGCCCATAGAGATCATTTTATAGGTTTCAATGAGGACGAATTCAAAAGATGCACAACAATACAAATAGCAATCCTGCTATTGAGCAGGATATGGGTTTTAATCACTTAACAGCATACAATGATGACAGTAGATGAAAATTTAATAACAGTTATACAAATTTTAGTCCAGTTATTCAATAACAAGACTGGAAAAGAATGTACCAGCCATCCTGAGCAATAAAGCATGGTATGGATGGACTCGCTTATGTAACCTGTATCTTCGCAACCAAGGAACCAATCAGGCGGTATGCAATGGAGTTTCAACAACTATCAACATAAGGGTGACTGGTATGCTGAACTTGCCCACTTGCTGAACTAGTTGCACAACACGCAATGTCAATATAAATATGAATACGTTCGGCACCATGACCACTGAATTACAAACATGGTTCAGTCGATTCGGAAATATCTCCAAGCCCATAAATTCCATAGAAGAAATATCGGTCTCCGTTTTAACGACTTCCACCCAATCACCAAGTATGGACGACACAGATTTAGAGATCTTACAACAAAGGTTAGCCGATATAAAAAAAAAGGATGCACAGTACCAACTGGACCACTAGAGAACGATGTCATACACAGCATTGGTCATTTCAGTCACGATGCGTGCGCCTCTTTTCGATTTCTGTTCGATTTGCTGATTGGATTTGTAGTATTTGTTTCGGTCTACTTCCTTCCCTTGATGGATAGAAATTTTAGCTGCCGCAACGAGTACTTCATCCAGGGCGCACGTAGTGTAGTCGATGTCCGATTACATGTTAAACTCTGGGGCGAAGTACTCACGTATTTTTTGTATTTAATCCAGTTCGATATTTGACGGGTCTTTGGATATTTCTGGGCTTTGAAGAAGCGTTAAACGCACAGGCGAGTGGCCTGATGATAAGTCCGAGACTGCTTTAGCACTTATTAGATTGCAGGTATGTTTTTTGTCCACCACAAAATCAATGAGGTCTGGGGGCTTGCGTGGGTCGGTTGGCCAGTATGTAGGGCTTCCAGGGACAACAAAGTCCAGCTTATTTCTCACATAAATAATTGCATTGTACATTTGCCTTCCTTTCATAGCCACTAGACGTGATCCTCAGTGCGTATGTTTGGAGTTGTAGTCCCCTGCGGCCATTAAACGATCGCCAAGTGAATTGTAGATGTCCATAAATTATCCAATGGTTTTCTGTGACAATTCTAGTTTATGCCGTGAGACTCCATTGGGGTACCACATTGATATTCGTAGAGTTTGCATAGATTATTTAGATTTTTGTGCTACGAGCAGCTGTATTACCATGTTCTGGTTTTGAACAAGTTTTTGCATGGGCGTTTTCATGAATGACATAAGCTCCATCATACTTTGCTGGAGGATAAGCATCATAGTTTCCGTTTTGCTATGTGGCTGTTGTGGCGCCTATTGAACGGTTTGTGAATTAGGCTGAAATGGAATTCCAGATCGTAGAGCATCGGCATAGGAGAACCCGTTGGTAGTGTTTAGGGGACCGAATGAGGTCCTCGCAGCTTTGGCAAAGAAGACGTCTGGCGTAGCTTTTGACGCAGTGTACACATTCTGTAGATTTTGGTTGCGCGTACACCATACATCCTCTATAGTTTGCTGTATAATTGGCTCTGCAGTTTCCACACTTTTTCACGGTACTGTCCCTGTTTTACAAAATTTAACTTTTCCGTTAACTCTACGGAATTTTTCCGAGCGTTTTAATGGTCATATGCGGGCCCTCATGAATTCTGGATAACTTCCTGAGATGCAGGGGTGCCTGTTTATCCAGCTAATCCTCCAGAATCTGGATCTTGCTACAAAAGCGAAGTCGGAGGATTCTCTCTCAATAAGTAAGGCTGACAGCCTTCCATCGTGGGAGCCTATGACTCGATTCTTGGAGCAAAGATGCCGGATGATAGCGTGGACTTTGCTTTGGCTACGCATAATCCAGCTAACCGGACGGATCGTATACCAAGCGATCTTCGTGCATTATTGTTAACACTCGTTCTGCTTTGCCAGCTTGTGCAAGGTTTAATGCTTCTGTTGTCGCTCAGTAGAGGTTCTTATCTCTATTATTGCGGTTTAACCACATTAACCCACACTAATCGCTATATTTCATCTCCCTTTTCATTTCCCTGGTACAATGGTTCAAGGTACGATCAAAAATAAAACCATAAATAGTAATAAATTAACTAAACATGGATTTTAAACTCGTCTGTGCGTCGAAGTCTTGTAATAAGGCAATCTCCCCATCCCAGCCTACCATCCACTGCTGGCTGTGTGAAAACGTATTACACGCTAAGTGTGCCGGGTTGACGGCCTCAGTTTCGGATGCCATTTCTCGTAGGTCTGGTCTCCACTTTCGCTGTGATGGTTGTCGTGCTGTTCAGGACGAAATGAGACCGTTCATGAGACAGACTAAAAGTGTATTTAAATGGTCGATTAGTGGTTTTCGTAAAATCTATGCCCATCTCTGTGCGCTCGATACACAGTTTAATAGTCTTCATATATTAAATGACTCTCCAGAGCGTAAGAGATCCGCTTTTAGAGATGTGCTTGTAGCCAATAATCTTCAGCCTTCTCAGCCGATAATTACGCAGCCGCTTATATCTCTGGACACCACAAGGGCTGGAACTGGGAAAAGTTCGGCTTCCGAATTTCTCAGTATTAATGAGCAATTGTCCGATTTGTCCTCTGTGGGATCACTCCAAGTGATACCACCACACCCAATAACTCAAACCCCCTTAAGAGTCACCGAAGTCGGGGTATTCAACCGTCCGGATCCCTGGTACGAACTGATGCTGCAGTTTTAGTTACGGCGGCACCAAAACCCATGCAGGTGATCCCGCTATCGAAACACATATTTATTTCTCGGCTTACCCCAGATTCTTCTGAGATAGATATCTTGGCTTATATCAAAGCCAAAACAAAAGCCGATATTAAGGTGGCAGATATTACTAATTTCAAATATTCTTACACCAGGCACACGTCATCTTTCATAATACGTGTGCCCGTGCAGATGTTCAAGACGATCTGTTCCGCCAACTTTTAGCCCGAGAAAATTTCGTCCAAGAACATCTGCGAAGTACGGTGAAGAAAAATATTACCAAGCTTGTGGGAGTGAAATTCAAAATACTTAGCAGCTTGGTCTAATTTCACTAAGGAGTCTAATTATTGGAGTTAAATTCCGAAACTGCCGGATTCATTTTACTCAGGACCCGAAGCAGTTTTATATCTTTGTAAACACTAAGCGCAAATCTGTATCTTTTCCTCCTCTGCTTACGTTTGAGAACTCTTATGCAAACAATGATCTGCCAATGAACGATCTCTTTGCCAAGTTTTTTCAAACAACGTATTCACATAGCACCATTCCATCTCAGCCGTACACTTATAATATTCAATCAGCCAAACATTTTGCCCACCTTTTGATTAAAGGGGTGTGTTGTTGGATCTTCTTTAGGACAAGCCCGTTTATTCAAATCTTTCCTTAAACTCTTTAACCTATCACTGGAGACATCGATTTTTTCCTATATGTGGAAGGAATCCTACATTATTCCTGTGCATAAAAAAGGGAAAAAATCCGATGCTTTAAATTAAAGAGGCATCTCTAAATTGTCAGCAATTCCAAAGCTTTTCAAAAGCTTATCACTCCACATTTGCAACACCTATGTAGTTCAATAATATCCCCGTGTCAACATGGCTTTATGAACCGCCACTCCACCACCACCAGCTTATTGGAGCTAACATCTTTTGTCATGGATGGGTTCCGGAATGGCTTACAGATGTCTATTACATTGACTTCAGTAAAGCATTTGACACTGTTAACCATTTGCTTCATATAAGTAAGCTCAGTCTTTTGGGATTCCGAACTGATCTTCTTATCTGGATTTCGGGCGCCCAATCTACCTTCAATCCGATTTGGATAAATTTCAAAATTGGTGTTTAGCAAATAACCTAAAGCTTAATGGATCGAAATGTAAACTCATGTCATTTTATCGATCTAGCCCCCACCAGGCTACATATTTTCTCTATTGGAACGCCTTCGAAAGTTTAACTCCGATCTGGGAGTCCTATTAGATTTGAAACTTAAATTTACCGACCATATATCCACCATGGTTAATAAAGCAAAAGAATTCAACGACCCTTACATTACTAAAACTTTATACACATCATTGGTCCGTCCGATTCTTGAGTATCGATCGTGTGCCTGGAATCCTCAATACGGAGTACACCGAGATCACATAGAATCTGTTTAAAAAAAGGTCCTTATTTTCGCACTTAGGAGACTTAATTGGGATGAAAGTATAGCATACTCGTACTCTTCTCGTTTTCTTTGTCGGATCTATTCGAGCCGTACGTTATGTGTCAGCGTCGAACGGTCGGTTGGACGGGAGGTGGGCTGTACGTCAGCAGTGGGAACCGCGCGAAAAAAAAATTGTACCTCAGCGAGTCAACTTTATCTTTGCCACTTAACATTTTCTACAACAGTGGAAAAGCGGCACTGATTTTGAGTTCAGTCTTGGCTCGAATTCTGTAAAAATTGAGACTGTTGTAGCTTGCGACATTACGGACTACCAGTCCTTCACATAGATATTTCGAAGTGGCAGATTCCTGAAACAAGGATCTGGCTGATCACAGAACTTCCACAAAACGCAGCACGTGGATCTGCTGATTGGAACCAACTTATTCCTTGACCTTTTTTTTTGCTGGCCAAATTCAGTTAGATAACGGGCTAATTTACGGGTTCCGCATTCAGAATTTTCAGAAATTTTTGTTCTTGACGGCCCAACCTTCAATGGAGGGAGGATGTTACGCCAAGCAACTACAAAAAAGGAATTTAATATAATCATATTATGTTTAGCGGTTTGTTTGTTATCTGAGCATCAACTTTTTTCTGCCACTACACATAATATGCCCGCCCAAAGCCTTAACCTTAACCCTTAACTAGCTGCTTTCTAACATTGCAGCCAATTAAAAATTTGTATAATAAAGCAATTACATACATAGTTCATTAATATAAAAGAATTATGAGAATTTTCACAAGTTATTTTTATGCAACTTTTAGCATATTATCATTTAAATCAGTTAAAAAGAATCAAGTAATATACAATATGTAATTTGTGTTAAGATAAAACTATTATACCAAAAAAAACAAGAAAGGAAAGGTATCTTTGGCGGAGCCGAAGTTGATATACCCTTGCAATTGAGTGTCATCACAGCGGACGGTAGTCCGCTACGTTGCGACACGTATCTTATATTATTAGATATAAATCTGATCATATATTGACGGACGATCCCAATGAAATTTGGCATATCAAATTAATTGTCAAAAGTAGTATACATGTCCAATGTATAGTAGTCCCATCCTTCTAATTCAAAAAACAACAAAGTTATGCGATTTCCGATCAATCAGTTATATGGCAGCTATAGGATATAGTTGACCGTTCCCGACCGTTCCTACTTATATACTGCCTGGAACGGAAAGAAGATTGTGTGCAAAGATTTAAGTCGATAGCTTTAAAACTGTGAGAGTAGTTTGCGTAGAAACAGACAGAAAAGCATATACAAATGATACATCCGGTATTTTTCAGCTAACAACCTGGTTTTTGAGATTTTTTTTTTAAATTTTCTGTTGAGACTTGAACTGCCTGGACAATATTATTGAAAGCCACATTATATGCGACAACTGAAGGTACACCATCAGCTGTCAACGAACATTCCTAACAGTTCAAAGTCAGAGGAAAATCCTTCTATATAAGTAATAAATATGAATTACAAAAACCTCTTGTCGAGGTAAAAATGACTGATATCAATCCGTGCCCTTCATAAAATATACTGTCGCCAACCGTGCTCGTTTTCATCCGAACCAAAAAACTAAAACATTCTTCGGATTCGGCGGACAAATTCGAAGAAGACCACAACACAATTTTCCGCCTCACCATCAACGACAATTTCTCCAAAATTCAATTTCTCATGGACACCGGCGCCGACATTTCAGTGGTCCCACCCTGCAAAACGCAATAACTATGTTCACTCCAAAGCTTCTTTTCGCCGCCAATGATACGAAGATACAAACCTGTGGAGAAAAACGCATAACATTGTCACTGGGATTGAGACGAAACTTCGTGTGGACCTTCGTATTAGCTGACTTCAACTGCGCTATCATTGGAGCCGATTTCCTTCAACATTTCCATCGACTTACTTGTCGATATGAAACGTCGCAAACTCATCGATCGAGCTACGCTGCTCGAATCATATGTCACGCGCTTCTACGTAAAATCAACGAGATTTTATCCTACGACTCGAGCAATCAATACGCTAGGTTGCTTCACGAATATTGCGATCTCCCAACGATCAACTCGAACCGGCTGTCAGCAAACTCCGAAGTAACGAACTTCATCTCACCCAACGGCCCGCCTACTCACGCCCGCGCCCGACGACCAGCGCCCGACAAACTCAAAACTGCACAAACTGAGTTCTCCTACCTCATCGAAAAATGAATATGCAGCCTCTCAAAAAGCAACTGGTCCAGTCCATTTCCTGGTAAAGAAAGCAAACAGAGAGTGCCGACCATGCGGCGACTACCGAGCACTGAACAACGTAATAGTGCCGGATCGATATCCTATTCCGTACATACAGGATGTTACGAGCATCCCACACGGTAAAAAGATATTTTCAAAAATCGACCTGCAAAAAGCGTCGAACCGCAAGATATTCCCAAAACAGCAATTATCACGCCTTTTGGGCTATTCGAGTTCCTGTTCATGACATTCGAGTTGCGCAACACAGCGCAAACTTTTCAGCGTCACATAAACAACCTAATGCAGCATCTTGGCTTTGCTTTCGCATACATCGACGACATTCTGATCACTTCATCCGAGGAGCAGCACGAGACGCACCTCCGCACGATCCTTGACCGCCTTTATAAGGCACATCTCACCGTGTACTTCGAGAAGTGTCAATTCGGTAAATCACGACTCACGTTCCCGGGACATGACATCAGCTAGCACGGCTTGAAACCATCCGAAACCAAAGTGGAAGCCATCCGCCACTTTAAAAAATTTATTGCTAAAGATTTGAAAAAGTTTCTGGGTATGATCAACTTCTATGGGCCGTTTATCCCACGAGCTGCTGATAATCAACACATACTCCAGACGCTAATCCAAGGCAATAAAAAGAATGACAAAGCCCCGATACTCTAGTCTACAGAAGCCGACCACGCATTCGACGCCTGCAAGAACGAGCTAGCAAACGCAACGTTGCTACTACATGGCACCACTAACCATACAGCATATAGACTACTCATTTCATACAACGAAAATGGACGCAAAAATTTCTTGCGACAGGCCCCAGCAGGCCCCAGAGAAAATCTTACTCTCATTCTAACGCTCTTTCTTACGCTCATATTCTCAAAAAAATTTTTTGGTTCTTCAGTCGCGGAGAGGCCCTTCATCAAGATGGTTGATCCGCGGTTAAATTCATCTTTATATGTATGCGTGCTCACATATTCACATACACGGTTTCATGTGTGTGCGTTCTTTTTCGTATTGAAACCAACCAAAATTTTAGATTTTTGTATCTTTTCAGGCTTGCTACCCTAAAAATGGGGGCTTGAGAAACGAGGAGGGCAGTATACGGCAGCGATTGGAAGGCTTCCGTTATTTGACTGAATTTGTATCGATGTGGCCTGCAAACGAGGAGGGAAGTATACGGCAGCGATTGAAAGGCTTCCGTTATTTGAATGAATTTGTATCGATGTGGCCTGCAAGTAGTTTATTGCAAACCTTTTGTGAAAATGGTGTTTAATTGAGTTTTACGGCAACGATTGAAAGGCTTCCGTTATTTGACTGAATTTGTATCGATGTGGCCTGCAAGTAGTTGGTTGCAAACCTTTTGTAAAAATGGTGCTTAATGGAGTTTGGTTCGATTCCTATTACTATCACATGTAGGCCCTGGCTGCTTTTCAGCTGGTACATGTAATAGTTTTTATGAGTATTGTCCAAATATTTGGACACGATTCGGAAGTGCTCTTCAGTCTTGGTTTGCACCTTTGTTTCATGGATGTTCCCTTTGGTAAGAGGGGCAACATAAAAGTTGTCATCGTTCCCGTTCAACGCCGCAATTTGGATGACGAGGCCATTCAAGTTTTCTCCCTGATATAGATTGGGTTATATGGAAGTAAGTCACTCTAAGGCACAACATCGAAGAAAGGTACTTTACTGACACATTCGCTTCTTGGGGTCAGAGGTATCTGGAATGCTGTGACTGGAATGCTAGACATTGGATGTAAGGCGACACTAACAATTCACCGAAAGGACCCGAGCTAGCTGAATCCATTTTAGTCAGAGGGGTTAAAATACTTGCAACTGGATCACCAACAAGATACCCATATGTGCAACCACATGAATGTACATTTTCGAGACATTCAAGTCGTTGACTATTCAGCTTGTTTTGTATTTGTTGTCCTTGTTGCTTCTCCTTTAGCCACAAGAGGAATTGTTTCTGCTGCTGCTGTTGTTGTAGTTGTTGTTGTCATTTGATAAATATATTTTGCTGTTGCGGTAAAATTGTCTGAACATCTGTTGCTTCATCATTACACTTGGTTCATTTCTATTTCTTACTCCTCAATAGTATATGAGAAACCTCCACTATTGATTGTAGAAATGTTGGGCATTTGTAACGGATATCCTCGAGCTGAAGCTTGTCGGCTTTAGATTAAGAGCATATTACATGTTAAAAAAAAAATCAGCCTATTTACTTGCTGTACCTTTCCTATGGAGGGTCAGATCGAAAAGAAATCCACGGGGGATATCAAGGCTGCTTGACATATATATGGTCTTCGCCGCATCAAGCGCAATTGGGGTGTCGGCAATAGTACTTTGCTGTGTGACCCAATTTGTGACATCGTTTGCATTGAGCAATTGCTGATGTTTTGCGCATCCTTTCAATTTTTTTTTGTTGACGACAAAGTGTTACTATATTATAAACAGGTAACTATATCTTGGGTTATAAACCTGAAGAGATTTGAAGCCAAATATTTTAAAATGGGCAACAATTTCACTAGTTAGTGTACTATTATGGAGCCCTCTTACTGTGATTCTGTGAGAATTCTTTTCCTTCATTGGGTATGTAGTGAAATCAATTTCCATTTTATCAAAATGGTCGACAATAACTCTATAAGTTGTAGAGCCTTTGGGAAATATTCTAGCCGTAACTCCTCGATTAACCTTAACTGTTACGTTATCTCACTAGCTAGATCACTAGCTTGATCTCCGAGATGAGATCAAATAGATCATCAAGGGTATTAATGCTCAAAACTATTTGCGGCGGTTTTTTAGTATCTTGAGGATTAAAATTGCTATTAGAATCAGTATGTTTATTGCATAAACAATTATGATCTTTTGCATAAACCATTTCTCTCTATAGGCATAGGAGAGCTGCTAGGGCTTTCTCTGCATTGCTCGTTCTGTCCTCAACTGTCCTCAACTATTCAGGTACACTTCCATGTCTAGAAATTCAAACCTATTGCTAGAGTCTTCCTGTTTTTGGTGCCTGACGAAAGCTAATAGATTATAGTTCAATAGTTAATAAATTTGCATAAGTAAACGATTGCTAACATTTACTTAACAGGACAATAGTGAAGCAAGATCAGCTGATCAGTTGCAAAATTTTGTTGTCCTTCAGCACGTTTTTTCGGGGTTTAATTTTCTTATTTCTTTACTAATTGGACCAAAAGCGCACGTTGATTTAGTCAGTGTCGTGGATAAACCCAGTGGATGATATGTCCAACCACACAAGCAAGCGGGAAGCAGCATACTCGGACCAGCATCGGGAAAAATTGTGAAGCTAATAATGCGCAGGCGGGAGTTATTAGAATAAAATCTTGTTTTTTGTAGATTTTGAAAGGCAAGCTTCTCGCATCGATCGTACCTAACCCTGATCCGGCATAACCCTACAGCTCCCTATGCCGTAGAGATTGTGCAGAAAATGAAGGATAAATTTGTGACCCCTATTGGAAAGGTCCCGTAGGGATACCAAGTGTTCCCACACCTCCACATATACCCATTCCCATGTTGGAAAGAAAATCATCGAGCAGTAGCCAATTTCGGCGACAGAATGTGAAAATATACTGATACTAAAAAATAAGCTGTGCCTCTGGCGTGTGTTAGCCTAGGTCATTGATTAAAGCGGAGAAGTCAGACCTAACCAAATTTTAGCAGGTGCTCCCATGCCAGCTGTTGTGCTCTCTTTGATCTTGGGAGACTTCTTTATTATGATTATGTAATCAGCCAATAATAATTACGAGAAAACAGCTATCAACTCGGATTATTAAATCTCTAATAATTCTTTAGTGCCTTCTGCAAAAGCAAATGTGTAAATTCGTAGTAAAATAATCCGATTAGAATTAACTATTGATAAGTAAAATTTAAGTTTATAAAAATGAAGAGAGGTAATGTAATATCTGAGTCGTCTACTACGGTTTTTGAAAATTGTTCAAATTCTGCCAAACATTTCTAGCAGCAAGGGCAGCACCAGGCAAAGCGCTCCATTACAGCTTAGCAACGGGAAGGATCGATCCTTCGACGTAGGACTGTAAAATCCTAAGTCACCCAAATCAATAATTTATGTATCCGTTTTTTGCTTACCCAAAAAAAAAGTTAGATACAGTGTCGTAAGCCCTAGTATTGAACGAATATCAAATTCCTCAATTAATTTAATAATTTACGTCATAGTTAAATTAATCTCATACACAGTGAAGTTAAAGAAAATGAATGTGGCTTAAAATGTTATTTTTTTTATATTTAACACATTCTGAGAAGAAAGTAATTTAAAGCAAAGTATTTTCTATTCTTTGAAGTCAATATAATTATATTATGCCAAAATATTTGAATTTATACATAATGGCTAATTACGAAATTTATTCATTCAAGATCAATGTTCATATTCTTACTAAATTAACTAATTTAATATACTAATATCTTAACCCGATGGGTGAAGGGCACTGTAAACCAAAATCCATCTATCATATGCTAACAAAAATAAATATATAGCAAAACCACCACCCCCATAGAATAGCAAAACCACCACCCCCAAAGCTAACGAGGAACAGCCGGACCATATAGCGTGCCCCACTATCACAGACTCTCCGATTCCAGAACACTTCCCAATCGTTACAGGATACTGCACTGATATTCTGAGATTCAGAACATTGTGAGCGTTGCGCACTGATAACATCTCCCCTGATATCCGAGGGTTTTTTTTTTTAGCAAAATGGTAGATTTCTTTGTAATAAATTAATTCAATAATGAATTCCATCCAGTAAAAATAAGAAAACCCTCGTGTGCAGCTGCACACCATGTGACGGGTGTTCTGCAGGCCAATGGGCAATAATGCAGCTTTATCGATCTATAGTTTTTTTTATTTTGGTCCAGCATCTAGACAAAGGTAATTATTTTCTTGTCGTGTCTTGTTTTTAAATAATAATATAAAAACAAGAAAGGAAAGCTAACTTCGGACAGAGCCGAAGTTGATATACCCTTGCAGGTGAGTGGCAGTCCGCTAGATGGCGACATGCATCTTATATTATTAGATATACATATATCGGATCGTATATAGTCGGCCGATCCTTATGAAATTTGGCATGTCAAATTATTTTGCCCAAAGTGGAATCCTTACAAAGTCCCATCCTTCTAACTTAAAAAACAACGAAGTTATGGCATCCCCGATCAATCAGTTATATGGCAGCTATAGGATATAGTCGACCGATTCCGGCCGTTCCGACTTCTTCTATTCTTGTCTGTCTCCCAATTTCGCATGTTTACACTTTGTTTACACTTTGAAAATTCGGCGTTGATTAAATATTGAAAATTTGAGTTGAAATTTTTTAATTCGGCTACTACCAAAAATATGGTAGAATTATAATCATCAGGAAAATCATTTTTCTATTTTTCATCTAATGAAATTCAAGTCTCTTTAAATGTTCTTCCGATGGCGGTGCTAAGATGCTCATGACATCAATACAGTTTCCACAACCTTATTTAGCTGTAAGGAGTTGTTCTTAAAATTTTTTTAAAATCGCCGGTCTTCTGGCTATTTTAGGAGCGTTACGTTAATATTGAAAAAGGCTCAGCGGTGTGTAAACAACCATAACATGGTTTGATCCATCATCCAATTCCATTTGTAGATAGGCATCTTCAAAATCTTTTTTTTCTGAACTGATTGCCATGACGAATGATGTGGAATAGAGCTTCTATTGTAGGGAACTGCTCGTGTATTGCTTAAAGTCATCATAAATTCGAATTGCTCCACTTCACCGTTGCTGAACTTCACCGGTTTCCAAATTCCTCATAGGACTAATCTCTCGGCGTCTGCCTTAAAATTTTCTGATTGTGCAAAAGAAATTTGTTGGCTTTTATAAAACTTTGGTGTTGCTGTCAATTTTAAAACTACGATAGCATTGAAGGTTGCTCTTTTATCTTTCCCATTTCGGGCTCAAAAACGTTTTTATATTTGTTGTGTACGCCTGTAACATTGACACTGTGCACCTTATTAACGTTCGACACTGGCAATTTATCAAACCCGAATGTTTTAAATAAATCCAGACCAAAGAGATTGCTTGTACTTTCCACGTTTTCCACTATTAATAAAATTTCTTTTTTTATTTCACCACATTTCGCCACCGTATGCAGTTCCTCAAGCAATGGACTTGGTGTCAGATCAAACGCGTGCAACACTCGCGAGCACTTGTGTAATAGTGGTTTATTTATTTACGAGTTTATTACGAGTGCGTTTGGTCCTGAGTCCATTTAAAATGATACCTCTTTATTCAAACTTTCCAGAATGACTATTTTGTGTCTTTTATTTTTCATTATGCCTGTTACACTCTACACTGCTTCATTTCTATTTCGTTTGCTTAGATTTTCTCTTGCTTTTTAACTTGGTCTTGATTTCGCCATTTAATTTTGTCTTCCTTTGACTTACATACGATGGTTATATGCCATATTTACCTAATTAAAATCGAAACAAACTTAAACAAACTGAATCACATATATACCCACTAGTTTTATTTTATGTTGATTTAATGATTAGTTTATCCAATGGGTTCAATGATGTGTATATATGTGTTCTTGTGACATAAAATTAAATTAGCATTCTACCGGCCGTTGAACCGGTGTTCAAATGTCGTCCAGCTCTATAATAGACTATCTTGGGGTTCCAGAGTTGATCTTCTTGTAGGGACTTTTGTTTATGGAGTCGAAATAGACTTAAAAAGTGAGGAGATTTATAAGCAGATCATCAAAACAAAAAAAGGAAAGACTAACACGGGGAGCATCGATAAGTTGCATAAGAGATTAGTTGCATTAGCTAATGACGTGATAAAAAGGAAGGAATACCGAGCCATAAAAAGCATTATACGATCTTCTTCCAACACATTTAAGAATATCAGAGATAGTGTCGGCTTAGGAAGTCCGCCAAGACGAGGTGGAACAACACGAAATATCGGAAGACGAAAAAGCGAAATTGGCAAATACCATAAATTGTTTTCCCTCTTTAACTCAGAAAGGATTAGGCAGGACCAATTTAATAACCCACACTATGGATACAGGGCCTCGTGCTCTATTCTCTATTATTCGATCCATACTGGCCAATCGTGAGGAGAAAAATGTTGACGGAGACATTCCACAATTGTATTCGATGCTTCCACACAAGCCTCTGTTGCACATTATAGCTGATCTTCATAAGCAAAGAGCTATGGATTGCCAGATCTTTAGAGTTCCTGGTATGGAGTTTTCCGGACCATGTTATTTTAAGCCAAGAGTTCGAAACAAGGCTCCTGCAAAATGTTACTTCAGTGTTTTTTTTTTTTTTTAAATTTTTTTTTGCTTATGAAGCCGTGCCCCATATGGCTCGAATCGCGGGAATAGAATCGAGTTAGTAATGTGTAGAAAGAAAGATTTTTAGGTAACGAGAAAGAATTGAATTGATCTTGTACGAAACTTAAAATGGATGTTTTCACATTTAAACAGATGGAGATAAAGTAATGGGATAAAGACCATTGTAGTTCCAACATAAAAAACTAAAAGGATCTTGATTAGCATATGATCATGATCATATTAGCATTTCAGTTTTCGGTGCATCTTCTTGCATTCGATGTGCTTATGCCTGGTTCGTCGTCTATCAAGGTGGACGCCAAGGTACGTTACTTTGTTAGCTTGAGGCATCTGTCAACCTTTTAGTGAAAACGGAGGGCATGTTTATCTATTAAGATTAAACGTTACATGATTACACTTTTGTTCGTTTATTTTAATACGCCAGTCGGAAAAGTCACCTTACCACTACTACTAGATGATTAGCCAGTTAGACGTTGTTAGTTGTGCGTTCGTAGGAATATCCGCAGTTTACCAAACACATAGACCCGAGTGCCCTTTCTTGTGGAACGCCAGATTCGATGATGTAGTCGCCCGAAGTAGCTGCGTTGCATCTCACTGAGAATACCTATTGTAGAGGTATGATTCCACTAGCTTGTGAGTTTATGTTGGCAAATACGTTTTAATTTTGAGCTTGAGTCCATTAAGATCACGTCAAGAAAAATAGCGCTATAGTATTCTAGCTGTTCGAAGGCTGAGCGTTTTTCGGATATTATTCGGATATGTTCACTTGCTCGATGGTTCCGTGGTTTATTCGGAAGCCAAATTGGTGTGCTGGGATAATATTGCAATCTCCCAGATGTAGTATTATGCGAGTTAGCAAGCATTTTTCAAACAATTTAGACATTCCATGTTAAACTCCGGGGCGAGTTCTATGTGACCACTCACGTACTATTTGTTTTTAAGGCAGTCGTTTTAAGCAAGCCATTTTTGACGACGTCCGGCTGAAGGGGTGTTTTGTTATTTCTGGGCCTTGAAGAAGCGTTAAAAGCACAGGCGAGTCTGATGATAAGTCCGAGACTGCTTTGGCACTTATTAGATTGCAAGGTATGTTTTTTGTCACCACAAAATCAATGAGGTCTGGGAGCTGGCGTGGGTCGGTTGGCCAGTATGTTGGGCTTCCAAGGGAAACATAGTCCAGTTAATTTCTCACATTAATAATTCCATTGTACTGGAATAATAATTGCCTTCCTTTGCGAGTCTCTAAACGTGATCCCCAGTGCTTATGTATGGCGTTGTAGTCTCCTGTGGCTATAAATCGATCCCTAAGTGAATGAATAAAAATCCCCAAAAGTGTCCATAAATTGTCCTTGCGAGATTGAGAAACGAGGAGGGCAGTATACGGCAGCGATTGAAAGGCTTCCGTTATTTGACTGAATTTGTATCGATGTGGCCTGCAAACGAGGAGGGAAGTATACGGCAGCGATTGAAAGGCTTCCGTTATTTGAATGAATTTGTATCGATGTGGCCTGCAAGTAGTTTATTGCAAACCTTTTGTGAAAATGGTGTTTAATTGAGTTTTACGGCAACGATTGAAAGGCTTCCGTTATTTGACTGAATTTGTATCGATGTGGCCTGCAAGTAGTTGGTTGCAAACCTTTTGTAAAAATGGTGCTTAATGGAGTTTGGTTCGATTCCTATTACTATCACATGTAGGCCCTGGCTGCTTTTCAGCTGGTACATGTAATAGTTTTTATGAGTATTGTCCAAATATTTGGACACGATTCGGAAGTGCTCTTCAGTCTTGGTTTGCACCTTTGTTTCATGGATGTTCCCTTTGGTAAGAGGGGCAACATAAAAGATGTCATCGTTCCCGTTCAACGCCGCAATTCGGTTGACCAGGCCATTCAAGTTTTTCTCCCTGATACAGATTACGTTTGGGTTATATGGAAGTAAGTCACTCTAAGGCACAACATCGAAAAAAGATACTTCACTGACACATTCGCTTCTTGGGGTCAGAGGTATCTGGAATGCTGTGACTGGAATGCTAGACATTGGATGTAAGGCGACACTAACAATTCACCGAGAGGACCCGAGCTAGCTGAATCCATTTTCCAGAGGGGTAATCCAGAGGGGTTAAAATACTTGCAACTGGATCACCAACAAGATACCCATATGTGCAACCACATGAATGTACATTTTCGAGACATTCAAGTCGTTGACTGTTCAGCTTGTTTTGTATTTGTTGTCCTTGTTGCTTCTCCTTTAGCCACAAGAGGAATTGTTTCTGCTGCTGCTGTTGTTGTAGTTGTTGTTGCCATTTGATAAATATCTTTTGCTGCTGCGGTAAAACTGTCTGAACATCTGTTGCTTCATGATTTCACTTGGTTCATTTCTATTTCTTACTCCTCAATAGTATATGAGAAACCTCCACTATTGATTGTAGAAATGTTGGGCATTTGTAACGGATATCCTAGAGCAGAAGCTTGTCGGCTTTAGATTAAGAGCATATTACATGTAAAAAAAAACATCAGCCTATTTACATGCTGTACCTTTCCTATGGAGGGTCAGATCGAAAAGAAATCCACGGGGGATATCAAGGCTGCTTGACATATATATGGTCTTCGCCGCATCAAGCGTAATTGGGGTGTCGGCAACAGTACTTTGCTGTGTGACCCAATTTTTGACATCGTTTGCATTGAGCAATTGCTGATGTTTTGCGCATCCTTTCAATTTTTTTTTGTTGACGACAAAGTGTTACTATATTATAAACAGGTAACTATATCTTGGGTTATAAACCTGAAGAGATTTGAAGCCAAATATTTTAAAATGGGCAACAATTTCACTAGTTAGTGTACTATTATGGAGCCCTCTTACTGTGATTCTGTGAGAATTCTTTTCCTTCATTGGGTATGTAGTGAAATCAATTTCCATTTTATCAAAATGGTCGACAATAACTCTATAAGTTGTAGAGCCTTTGGGAAATATTCTAGCCGTAACTCCTCGATTAACCTTAACTGTTACGTTATCTAAGCTAGTGATCTCCGAGATGAGATCAAATAGATCATTAAGGGTATTAATGCTCAAAACTATTTGCGGCGGTTTTTCAGTATCTTGAGGATTAAAATTCCTATTAGAATCATTATGTTTATTGCATAAACAATTATGATCTTTTGCATAAACCATTTCTCTCTATAGGCATAGGAGAGCTGCTAGGGCTTTCTCTGCATTGCTCGTTCTG
Source organism: Drosophila atripex (assembly GCA_035045925.1). Lineage (NCBI taxonomy): Eukaryota > Metazoa > Arthropoda > Insecta > Diptera > Drosophilidae > Drosophila > Drosophila atripex. Next base: position 647,956 of record JAWNOP010000021.1, read on the forward strand.
TCCTCAACTGTCCTCAACTATTCAGGTACACTTCCATGTCTAGAAATACAAACCTATTGCTAGAATCTTCCTGTTTTTGGTGCCTGACGAAAGCTAATAGATTATAGTTCAATAGTTAATAAATTTGCATAAGTAAACGATTGCTAACATTTACTTAACAGGACAATAGTGAAGCAAGATCAGCTGATCAGTTGCAAAATTTTGTTGTCCTTCAGCACGTTTTTTCGGGGTTTAATTTTCTTATTTCTTTACTAATTGGACCAAAAGCGCACGTTGATTTAGTCAGTGTCGTGGATAAACCCAGTGGATGATATGTCCAACCACACAAGCAAGCGGGAGCAGCATACTCGGACCAGCATCGGGAAAAATTGTGAAGCTAACAATGCGCAGGCGGGAGTTATTAGAATAAAATCTTGTTTTTTGTAGATTTTGAAAGGCAAGCTTCTCGCACCGATCGTACCTAACCCGGATCCGGCATAACCCTACAGATCCCTATGCCGTAGAGATTGTGCAGAAAATGAAGGATAAATTTGTGACCCTATTGGAAAGGTCCCGTAGGGATACCAAGTGTTCCCACACCTCCACATATACCCATTCCCATGTTGGAAAGAAAATCATCGAGCAGTAGCCAATTTCGGCGACATTTCGGTTTTTCTTTAGCAAAATGGTAGATTTCTTTGTAAAAAATTCATTCAATAATGAATTCCATCCAGTAAAAATAAGAAAACCCTCGTGTGCAGCTGCACACCATGTGACGGGTGTTCTGCAGGCCAATGGGCAATAATGCAGCTTTATCGATCTATAGTTTTTTTTTATTTTTGTCCAGCATCTAGACAAAGGTAATTATTTTCTTGTCGTGTCTTGTTTTTAAATAATAATATAAAAACAAGAAAGGAAAGCTAACTTCGGACAGAGCCGAAGTTGATATACCCTAGCAGGTGAGTGGCTGTCCGCTAGATGGCGACATGCATCTTATATTATTAGATATACATATATCGGATCGTATATAGTCGGCCGATCCTTATGAAATTTGGCATGTCAAATTATTTTGCCCAAAGTGGAATCCTTACAAAGTCCCATCCTTCTAACTTAAAAAACAACGAAGTTATGGCATCCCCGATCAATCAGTTATATGGCAGCTATAGGATATAGTCGACCGATTCCGGCCGTTCCGACTTCTTCTATTCTTGTCTGTCTCCCAATTTCGCATGCGTTTTTTAAGCAGTCGCCCTTTGTTTACACTTTGAAAATTCGGCGTTGATTAAATATTGAAAATTTGAGTTGAAATTTTTTAATTCGGCTACTACCAAAAATATGGTAGAATTATAATCATCAGGAAAATCATTTTTCTATTTTTCATCTAATGAAATTCAAGTCTCTTTAAATGTTCTTCCGATGGCGGTGCTAAGATGCTCATGACATCAATACAGTTTCCACAACCTTATTTAGCTGTAAGGAGTTGTTCTTAAAATTTTTTTAAAATCGCCGGTCTTCTGGCTATTTTAGGAGCGTTACGTTAATATTGAAAAAGGCTCAGCGGTGTGTAAACAACCATAACATGGTTTGATCCATCATCCAATTCCACTATTTTGTGTCTTTTATTTTTCATTATGCCTGTTACACTCTACACTGCTTCATTTCTATTTCGTTTGCTTAGTTTATCTCTTGCTTTTGAATTTGGTCTTGATTTCGCCATTTAATTTTGTCTTCCTTTGACTTACATACGATGGTTATATGCCATATTTACCTAATTAAAATCGAAACAATATACCCACTAGTTTTATTTTATGTTGATTTAATGATTAGTTTATCCAATGGGTTCAATGATGTGTATATATGTGTTCTTGTGACTTAAAATTAAATTAGCATTCTACCGGCCGTTGAACCGGTGTTCAAATGTCGTCCAGCTCTATAATAGACTATCTTGGGGTTCCAGAGTTGATCTTCTTGTAGGGACTTTTGTTTATGGAGTCGAAATAGACTTAAAAAGTGAGGAGATTTATAAGCAGATCATCAAAACAAAAAAAGGAAAGACAAGGAGGACGAATCGTAAAAATATATAGGTGTATAAGAATTTAATAGAAAGAGAGATATAAAAATAAAAAAAATAATAATTTATTAATCACTAAAGCTATTACGACTTATTGTAAAAATAAACCAATAACAGTAGAACTGAATGAATATCATATGAAGACAGTTTTAAGAGTTTTTATAGCCGGCCTAAACGATCATATTCCTGATACAATTTTCTCTATGAATCCACCTGAATTTCCAAATGCAATGGTTATAGTAGAGAAATTAGAAAGTTCTAACAAGAGAGCTCATTTTGCCAACAATTTCGCAAACTTTGCAAGAAAGAATAATGAGCCAAACACGGGTGGAAACGGACAAAAAACGGACAAATTATAACAATCAATCTTAAGGTTTAATTACATTAATTAATTACTTAAGGTTTAACCAAGACAACAATCTGAAAAAATATAATTATATTAATTATAATCAGAATAAAAATAATTCTTGGAACTATGGTGGTTTCTATAACAACCATTTTTTACAAGAAGTTCAGGAATAAGTCTACGCCACATAATTAGAAATGATACAAAACTAAATAAAGTACTAACTAAATGATAATGATACAAAACGGACGCGCCAATGATGTGTATAAAGTTTATCTTATGTATGGGTCGTTGAATTCTTTTGACCATCTTTTAATAAATCCCAGCACACCCATAGCTTTATTAACCATGGTGGATATATGGTCGGTAAATTTTAGTTTCAAATCTAATAGGACTCCCAGATCGTTAACCGAAGTTTAACGTTGTAAGGCGATCCCATAGAGAAAGTACGTAGCCTGGTGAGGGCTAAATCGATAAAATAACATGAGTTTACATATCGATAAAATAACATGAGATCGGCCATTGCCAGATCAGTGTTCGCATAAGAGTTCTATAACGTAAGCAGAGGCGGAAAACATACAGATTTGCGCTTAGTGTTTACAAAGTTATTAAACTGCATCGGGTCCTGAGTAAACTGAATCCGGCAGCGGCGAATATAACTCCTATAACATTCGTCGTTATGCACGGTGAAATTAGACCGAGCTACTAAGTATCTTGAATTACTAACTGTACAGCCAGATAAGTTATGTTTATTTATAAGTCTATTCATAACGTTCTTTATATTTAATAGGTGCCTTGTATACCAAGGTGGATATATTGAAACAGACGGATATTCCCATGGCACGCAAGCGTCGAAAATAAATACAAAGTGTGATAAAATTTATTTAAGGCAATATTAATATCTTCACATGCCAGTAAATCGGACCAACCAAATTCAAGAATTAACTTGTTTAGTTTCGTAAAGTCGGCCTTACTGAAGAAACGAACTTTTTGAGATTTAAGTTAAAACTTAAGGTCAATTAAGCTATTGTTTTCGATTAAATTTTTAAGAGTGGGATGATACGGATCCTCAGGGTTAGAAAGGGGCAAAGTTCTAGAAAGAGCAATTCCATCAGGATCAGAAACGAAACACAAGTCTAGCAGCCGACCTAAGGAATTTCTAACGTGGTTAATTTGCCCGAGTGACATGTCGAACATACCCGCAGGGAAGTCGTGGTTCGAGTTAAGTATTAAGGACGGTGAATTCTCAATATTGGACCACATAAGTTCTGGTATATTGAAGTCCCCAGAGCTACCAGCTGGTCCCCGTCAGACAAACGATCCGAAACGAGACGAATAGCGGACAAATGTTGCCAGTATGTGGGCGGTTCCGACGAAGGTGGTGTGTAAGAACAGGTAACGTATAAAGATTGACTGGACAGAATGATTTCAACGCAAAGAAATTCAATGTCACCAAACTCTTGTGATTTTACCTATTCAGAAGCGAATTTGGAGTCTACAAAAATTAGGACTCCTCCTCCCCTTCGCAGTGTTCTATCACGTCTAAAAGTGGTGTACTTATTTGGAAAAACTTCGGAGCTTAGAATCTCCGGCTTTAACCAAGTTTCTGTAAAGACTATAATGTGAGATGCAAAGGAAGAACTAACAGAATACAGTTTGGGAAGTTTACTACGTAGCCCTCTAGTATTCTGATAGGTAAGTGTAAGTGAAGAAATTAGTTTTTTGAGAGTGAGGAAGATGAGGTGGAAGGTTGGTCAGTGGCTCTAACATGTGGGAGTTTGACTCCCACAGGCGTGGTAATTTTTTTCTTCACCGTACTTGGCTGATGTTCTTGGACGAAAATGTTCTCTGGCCAAAAGCTGGCGGAACAGATCGCCTTGAACATCTGCATGGGCACACGTATTTTGAAAGATGACGTGTGCCTGGTGTATGAGTATTTAAATTTTGTAATATCTGCCACCTTAATCCATCTTTTGTTTTGGCTTTGATATAAGCCGAGATATCTATCTCAGAAGTGTCAGGAGCGGATTTCTTACGCTTTGGAGACTCATTTAATAGTTGAAGACTCTTTACCTGTGTATCGAGCGCACAGAGTTGGTCATTGATTTTACGAAAACCGCTAATCACCTCTTTAAATGCACTTTTAGTCTGCCTCATGAACGATCTCGTTTCGTCCTGAACAGCACGACAGCTATCACAGCATAAGTGGAGGCCAGACCATGGAAGCAGAGCAGAGCTATGTTTGGATGAAAATTAATATAATTATTATTTTACCTCCAAATATACCACTGCACACGCGAAGCGATACGGATGATTAATATTTAAAAGTTTAATTTTAAAAATCTAAATAAATAAAAATAAACACCGGATTGTTTAGTGTTAATAATCAATGTTAATAAACGTAGTTCGCACAAAAAACACGTTCGTTCGCTTTAAGATAAAGAGAAAGATCGAAGAGATCGGATCGCATATAGTCGGCCGATCCTTATGAAATTTGGCATGTCAAATTATTTTGCCCAAAGTGGAATCCATACAAAGAAGGAATCCATCCCATCCTTCTAACTTAAAAAACTACGAAGTTATGCCATTGACGATCAATCAGTTATATGGCAGTTATAGGATATAGTCGACCGATACCGGCCGTTCCGACTTATATAGTGCCTGCAAAAGAAAGAAGGGTGTGTGTAAAGTTTGAAGACGATAGCTTTAAAACTGAGAGACAAGTTTGCGTAGATACAGGCAGACGGACAGAAGGACATGCTTATATCAATTCAGGAAGTGATCCTGATCAAGAATATATATACTTTTTAGGGTCGGAGATGTCTCCTTTAGTGCGTTTCACACTTTTGACCAAAATAATAATACCCTCTGAAAGGGTATAATAATCACATGTAATACGTTCTGCTGCAGCGGCAGAACCTATTCTTGTCTGTCTCCCAATTTCACATGCGTTTTTTAAGCAGTTACACTTACACTTGCAAATGTTTACACTTTGCAAATTCGGCGTTGATTAAATATTGAAAATTTGAGTTGAAATTTTTTAATTCGGCTACTACCAAAAATATGGTAGAATTATAATCATCAGGAAAAAACATTTTTCTATTTATCATCTAATCAAAATCTTCAAGTCTCTTTAAATGTTCTTTCGAAGGCGGTGCTAAGATGCTCATGACATCCATATAGTTTCCACAACCTTATTTAGCTGTCAGGAGTTGTTCTTAAAAATTTTTTTTAAATCGCCGGGCTGCTGGCTATTTCAGGAGCGTGACGTTAATATTGAAAAAGGCTCAACATGGTTTGATCCATCATCCAATTCCATTTGTTGATAGGCATCTTCAAAATCTTTTTTTTCTGAACTGATTGCCATGACGAATCATGTGGAATAGAGCTTCTATTGTAGGGAACTGCTCGTGTATTGCTTAAAGTCATCATAAATTCGAATTGCTCCACTTCACCTTTGCTGAAATTCACCGGTTTCCAAATTCCTCATAGGACTGATTGTTTTAAATGAGGAAATTAATTTTTAAATTTTCTGATTGTGCAAAAGAAATTTGTTGGCTTTTATAAAACTTTGGTGTTGCTGTCAATTTTAAAACTACGATAGCATTGAAGGTTGCTCTTTTATCTTTCCCATTTCGGGCTCAAAAACGTTTTTATATTTGTTGTGTACGCCTGTAACATTGACACTGTGCACCTTATTAACGTTCGACACTGGCAATTTATCAATACCCGAATGTTTTGAATGAATCCAGACCAAAGAGATTGCTTGAACTTTCCACGTTTTCCACTATTAATAAAATTTCTTTTTTTATTTCACCACATTTCGCCACCGTATGCAGTTCCTCAAGCAATGGACTTGGTGTCAGATCAAACGCGTGCAACACTCGCGAGCACTTGTTTAATAGTGGTTTATTTAGGAGCGCGTATGTATTGGAGTTTATTACGAGTGCGTTTGGTCCTAAGTCCATTTAAAAAGAAACCCCTTTATTCAAACTTTCAAGAATGAATATTTTGTTTCTTTTATTTTTCATTATGCCTGTTACACTCTACACTACTTCATTTCTATTTCGTTTGCTTAGTTTATCTCTTGCTTTTGAATTTGGTCTTGATTTTGCTATTTAATTCTGTCATCCTTTGACTTACATACGATGGTTATATGCCATATTTACCTAATTAAAATCGAAATAAACTATGTTTGTTTAACTATGTTTAAACAAACTGAGTCACATATATACCCACTAGTTTTATTTTATGTTGATTTAATGATTAGTTTATCCAATGGGTTCAATGATGTGTATATATGTGTTCTTGTGACTTAAAATTAAATTAGCATTCTACCGGCCGTTGAACCGGTGTTCAAATGTCGTCCAGCTCTATAGTTAAATATCTTGGGGTTTCAGAGTTGATCTTCTTGTAGGGACTTTTGTTTATGGAGTCGAAATAGACTTAAAAAGTGAGGAGATTTACAAGCAGATCATCAAAACAACAAAAGGAAAGTCAAGGAGGACGAATCGTAAAAATATATAGGTGTATAAGAATTTAATAGAAAGAGAGATATAAAAAAAATATTAATTAATTAATCACTAAATCTATTACGACTTATAGTAAAAATAAACCAATAACAGTAGAACTGAATGAAAATCATATGAAGACAGTTTTAAGAGTTTTTATATCCGGCCTAAACGATCATATTCCTGATAAAATTTTCTCTATGAATCCACCTGAATTTCCAAATGCAATGGTTATAGTAGAGAAATTAGAAAGTAATAACAAGAGAACTCATTTTGCCAACAATTTCGCAAACTTTGCAAGAAAGTATAGTGAGCCAAACACGGGTGGAAACGGAAAAAAAAAACGGCCAAATTATAACAATCAATGCAACATTAATTACTTAAGGTTTAACCAAGACAACAATCTGAAAAAATATAATTATATTAATTATAATCAGAATAAAAATAATTTCTAAGGTGGTTTCTATAACAACCATTTTTTACAAGAAGTTCAGGAATAAGTCTACGCCACATAATTAGAAATGATACAAAACTAAATAAAAACAAGAAAGGAAAGCTAACTTCGGACGGAGCCAAAGATGATATACCCTTGCAGTTGAGTGGCAGTCTGCTAGGTTTCCAAATTCCTCATTGGACTAATCTCTCATATATATCCAGACCAAAGAGATTGTTTGTATTTTCCACGTTTTCCACTATTAATAAAATTTCTTTTTTTATTTTACCAGATTTGGCCACCGTATGCAGTTCCTCAAGCAATGGACTTGGTGTCAGATTAAATGCGTGCAACACTCGCGAGCACTTGTGTAATAATGGTTTATTTATTTACGAGTTAATTACGAGAGCGTTTGGTCCTGAGTCCATTTAAAATTATACCCCTTTATTCAAACTTTCCAGAATGACTATTTTGTTCCTTTTATTTTTCATTATGCCTGTTACACTCTACACTGCTTCATTTCTATTTCGTTTGCTTAGATTTTCTCTTGCTTTTTAACTTGGTCTTGATTTCGCCATTTAATTTTGTCTTCCTTTGACTTACATACGATGGTTATATGCCATATTTACTAAATTAAAATCGAAACAAAGTTTGTTTGTTTAACAATTTTTAAACAAACTGAATTACATATCAAAACCCACTAGTTCTATTTTATGTTGATTTAATGATTAGTTTATCCAATGGGTTCAAAAACCAATTGCTGGTTTGATCCAATTGCTGTTGTCGCAACTTGCACTTGAAAAAATAGGAGGTAGAGAATAAATGAGATCAGAATAGGTTTGTTTGAGACTAACTTTATTAATATAAAGGTGCAATATTTATAGCTAATTTGATACATTGATATTGCTAATGTGGTAAATTAATGGAAATATAGCAAACCGTATAAATGATATATTGAGAATTCAAAAGTGTGTCTCATGCTGCAATATTATGTAGATTAGATTAAATTGGAATGTCAGCTGGTCTTGCTGCCGTTTCAGTTTATTGTTTGTGTAGCTTGTGTTTTTGTTGTGTTTATATTTGTGTTCTTGTGACTTAAAATTAAATTAGCATTCTACCGGCCGTTGAACAGGTCTTCAACCGTCGTCCAGCTCTATAGTAAACTATCTTGGGGTTCCAGAGTTGATCTTCTTGTAGGGACTTTTGTTTACGGAGTCGAAATAAACTTAAAAAGTGAGGAGATTTACAAGCAGATCATCAAAACAGCAAAAGGAAAGACAAGGAGGATGATTCGTACAAATATATACGTATATAAGAATTTAAAAGAAAGAGAGATATATAAAAAAAAAAATATTAAATCCATTAAAGGTTTTACTTTATTTTTAGCGACAAACGACCAATTCATATTATCGAACAAGAATTGATATTGAGTCGGGAAATATTATCCATAATGGTATATTATGGCATGGTTACAATAAAATTAACTCTACTCATCACTAAAGCTATAATGACTTATAATAAAAATAAACCAATAACAGTAGAACTGAATGAAAATCATAAGAAGATAGCTTTAAGAGTTTTTATATCCGGCCAAACGATTACCTGAATTACCAAATGCAATGGTTATAGTAGAGAAATTAGAAAGTAATAACAAGAGCTCATTTGGCCAACAATTTCGCAAACTTTCCAAGAAAATATAGTGAGCCAAACACGGGTGGAAACGGACAAACAAACGCACAAATTATAACAATCAATGCAACATTAATTACTTAAGGTTTAACCAAGACAACAATCTGAAACAATATAATTATATTAATTATAATCAGAATAAAAATAATTCTTGGAACTAAAGTGGTTTCTATAACAACCATTTTTTAGAAGAAGTTCAGGAATAAGTCTACGCCACATAATTAGAAATGATACAAAACTAAATAAAAACAAGAAAGGAAAGTTAACTTCGGACGGAGCCGAAGTTGATATACCCTTGCAGTTAAGTGGCAGTCCGCTAGGTGGCGACATGCCCACCTCCCGTTCAACCGACCGAGGGACGCTGCCGCATAACGTACGCGGAATCGTGGGGATAGATCCGAGAGAGTAAAAGAGAGGAATAGCAGTATAAAATCACGAGGAAGAGTGTTGCAAAGATAAGGCGTTTAGTATAAAGGATTTATGATTGTTAGTAGAGCAAAGGGACAAAACGTGATAGAGACCATTGTAGTCCGAACATAATACCCTGAACGGATCGTGTTGGGCATATGTCGAGCTACAATGGCTAAGGAGTAGAGGACGATACTTTCTAGTCCTTCTACTAGGAACGATGAAATTTAAGCGTGTTAATAAATGCTGGCTACATTACCATTAATAAGATTAAATGGAAACATTACCCCCAGCATCGTTCTACGGATTGTTAATGGTGGTAAGTTGATTAATTAAAGTCTACTATGATAAGAGGGAAGGTGAAGACTTGCATCCCAATTTAGTCCCCTAGGTGCGAAAATAAGAAAGTTTTTTTTGTACGGATTCTATGTGATCTTGGTGCACTCCCTATTGTGGACTCCAGGTACACGATCCATACTCAAGATTCGGACGCGCCAATGATGTGTATAAAGTTTATGTAATGTATGGGTCCTTGAATTCTTTTGACCATCTTTTAATAAAACCCAGCACACCCATAGCTTCATTAACCATTGTGGATATATGGTCGGTAAATTTTAGTTTCAAATCTTATAGGACTCCCAGATCGTTAACCGGAGTTAAACGTTGTAAGGCGATCCCATAGAGAAAGTACGTAGCCTGGTGAGGGCTAAATCGATAAAATAACATGAGTTTACATTTCGATCCATTAAGCTTTAGATCATTTGCTAAGCACGAATTTTGAAATTTTTTCAAATTGGATTGAAGTCTAGATTGGGCGCTAGTAAATCTATATTGAAGACAAAGCTTAACATCGTCAGCGTACATAGTGAGTCAGTTAAGGCAATAGGCAAGTCATTAATAAACAAAGTAAAAAGTAAGGGTCCAAGATGGACCAAGTATGGGTCCAAACGTCGTCCAGCTCTATAGTAAACTATCTTGGGGTTCCAGACTTGATCTTCTTGTAGGCACTTTTGTTTATGGAGTCGAAATAAACTTAAAATGTGAGGAGATTTACAAGCAGATCATCAAAACAGCAAAAGGAAAGACAAGGAGGACGATTCATTAAAATATATAAGTATATAAGAATTTAATAGAAAGATAGATATAAAAAAAAAATAAAATTTTAAATCCATTAAAGTTTATACTTTGTTTTTAGCGACAAACGACCAATTCATATTATCGAACAAGAATTGATATTGAGTCGGGAAATATTATCCATAATGGTATATTATGGCATGGTTAAAAGAAAATTAACTCTACTAATCACTAAAGCTATAATGACTTATAATAAAAATAAACCAATAACAGTAGAACTGAATGAAAATCATAAGAAGATAGCTTTAAGAGTTTTTATATCCGGCCAAACGATTACATTCCTGAAAAGCTTTCTCAATGAATCCACCTGAATTACCAAATGCAATGGTTATAGTAGAGAAATTAGAAAGTAATAACAAGAGCTCATTTGGCCAACAATTTCGCAAACTTTCCAAGAAAATATAGTGAGCCAAACACGGGTGGAAACGGACAAACAAACGGACAAATTATAACAATCAATGCAACATTAATTACTTAATGTTTAACCAAGACAACAATCTTAAAAAATATAATTATATTAATTATAATCAGAATAAAAATAATTCTTGGAACCATGGTGGTTTCTATAACAACCATTTTGTGGTTCAGGAATAAGTCTACGCCACATAATTAGAAATGATACAAAACTAAATAAAAACAAGAAAGGAAAGCTAACTTCGGACGGAGCCAAAGTTGATATACCCTTGCAGTTGAGTGGCAGTCTGCTAGGTGGCGACATGCATCTTATATTATTATATATATATCGGATCGTATATAATCGGCCGATCCTTATGAAATTTGGCATGTCGAATTATTCACCCAAAGTGGAATTATATAAGTTAAAATTATATCCGATTCCGAAATTGGAAATCCAAGCAAATTGAGTTTAGCATCAAAAAATCCTGAACAAAGAATGAATAACATAAGTATAACATCTACAGAGAAAAGTTTTGAAAAGTAAAGTATTAAATATAATCAGTAATCAATAATATAATCAGGGACTTCAAAAAGAAATATGCAGATTCCAATTCAAACAGATAAACACCGTACACGATAGGGCAAAAAATATCCATATGCTCTATCAGCTTCCAATTTTTTAAATTCCTAAATTTGCAGAAGACTTAAAGAAGATATTATAAGGCTAAGCAGAAATCCTTATAATTTCTCTGTATTAGTCGTACCTAAAAAGAGGTTTAATGAAGATGAAACAAAAAAAATTATTATTATTAAAAAACTTAATGAAAATACCATACCAGGTAGGTATCCAAAGCAGGACCCTTCGGTAATTCTGACAAATCTCGGAAAGCTAAATGTTTTTCAACAATTGACTTAGAATCTGGATTGAATCAGAATGAAAACCACATTTAGAAAACCTCATTTTGTATAAACAATGGGAAATACGATTTCCTAAGAATGCCCTTTGGTTCAACAAACGCTCCTTAAACATTGATGATATTACCTATGGATGATATTAGAGGATAGATATTACCTATTATTATATTACCTATGGATAGATATTAAGAGAACAAATAGGTAAAACATATCATGTTTATAGTGATGACATCATTATATTTTCAAATACAATTGAACAACATTACAAAGATTTAATTGTCGTAATTTAGATTCTGCTGAACGCAAATACGAAAATTTTCATTGAAAATCTTAGAGAGCGTAGAAGTTTCCTAGGCCTTGCAGGATATTATTTAAAAATTGTACAAAACTATGAAAAAATTGCATAGTTAACCTAAGTATTTAGAAGGCCCAAATAGCAAGATATCTATAAAGGTCTCCCGTAAAACTCTAATACAATTTGACGATTTAAAACCCGAAAAGCTTAGGCTTGGTTTAAGAAAAATTTTAAGCCACAATTGCTAATTAAGGAAGGTATTCAATAGATGAGTCGGTTAAAGTATTCGGAAATACAATACATAAAATGGAGTATAACACGCCAGAAAATTTAATACATATCTTAAAGGTATATAATCCACCTAATATAACATTCTGTCTTCAGCGTTTTCGACGTCCTGGATATATGTTTTTGGGTATAACAATTTGTAAGTAAAACTATCTTTAAGTGGTTTTTGAACATTATAAAAGAAAATTTAATACTTATCTTAAATGTATATTATCTTGTATACCATATGAACTCACACAATCCGCTATTGAAAAAATAATGATCCCCTAAGCGTTTCCCGAAGTCCGCTATTATAAGAAACAACTTTCGCCCAATTCCATATTTCAAATTTAATTGACAGCTTGCATAATCCTACTTCAGACTTTCTTGAGTCATTCTATTAATATGAAGTTGATATACACTTGCAGTTGAGTGGCACTCCGCTAGGTAGCGACACGCATCTTATATTATTAGATATATATCGAATCGTATATCGGCCGTCTCGATACTTGTAAAATTTGGCAGATCAGATTAGTTTGCCCATAGTAGATCCCATAGAAAGTGCCATTATTCTAACTTAAAATAAACGAAGTTATGCCATTTGCGATCAATCAGTTATATGGCAGCTAAAGGATATTGTTGACCGGTCCGATGCTGTCCGAGCCCGGGCCGGGCTTATAGTGCAACTGCCTGCAAAGGAAAGAAGGGTGTGTGCAAAGTTTGTAGACGATAGCTTTAAAACTGAGAGACAAGTTTGCGTAGAAACAGTCAGACAGACGGACGGACATGCTTATATCGACTCAGGAGGTGATCCTGATCAAGAATATATATACTTTATAGGGTCGGACATGTCTCCTTTACTGCTTTGCATACTTTTGACTAAAATTATAATACCCTCTGCAAGGGTATAAAAAGCCAATCGGCAACGTAATATGTTTCTTTAATGCATTGAATATATTAAATATCAAAGCGTTTATCAAAAGTGGCGTTATCTCAAAAGCTATCTGCACATTTAATATAAATAGAATCATTAGAGCAGATTTTGAAAAAAAAAAAATAATTTTTACAAGTTTTTTATTTTTTGTTAAAGTGTATTTATTTTTCTTTAAGACTTAGCATCGAAAAATTTTCTTCCGAAGTATATAATGTGAAGTTTGTTGTAAAGTTATGCGATTTTTAAATTTAAAAGTATTTTTTAAGATAACCTTAAATAATTTAAAAAAAATCGTCGACCAAACGTTGTTTGAATTTTAACAGCAGACATACTCAAATTTGTTGAAATTTTTAAAAAATAAAATAAGGCAAACGCGCTCGGTACTTTTTTTTGGAGAATAATTTTTCACACATCTTTATTTCGGAAATTCTTTATAAATAGTTTTCTGAATAACTTTTAAAGAAATGTCGGATCGGGATGGTTGAGGTATCAATCGACGCGACTCTAAAGATATCAACGTCTTTCATTTGGTGTAAAAATTTTCAGGAAAAAAAATTCTTTAGATGGTGGAATTTCTTTAACTTTTCGTACGTTTTAATTGAATTTGTTTTATTATTTTATATCTGCTTTTAAGTATTAAAAAATGTTATATTTATTCAGTGCATTTTTATTATAATTTTTATTATAGGGTATTATATACATATATATTTTTATAATATTATTATAAAGTATTATAATTTTGGTCAAAATTGTGCAACGCAGTAAATGATAGATCTCGGATCCTACAAGGAATATATATTCTTGATCAGGATCACCTCCTGATATAAGCATTTCCGTCTGTCCGTCTCTCTATTTGTACGCAAACTAGTCTTTCAGTTTTAAAGCTATCGTCTTCAAACGTTGCACACACCCTTCTTTCCTTTGCAGGCAGTATATAAGTCGGAACGGCCGGGATCGATCGACTATATCATATAGCTGCCTTATAACTAATTGATCGGAAATGGCATAACTTTATTGTTTTTTGAGTTAGAAGGATGGGACACTCCATCCGATATATATCTAATAATCCGCTGTGATGCCACTCATCTGCAAGGGTAGATCAACTTCGGCTCCGACCGAAGTTACCTTTCCTTTCTTGTTTTTTTTTTTTTATATTTTCTTCTTAACACATATTGTTACGGATGTAAAAAATGGCGTTTCATTACGGCAATAAAATTCTTTTACATTCGAGCAAGTTTTCCAATTATATATCATATATTACTTGATCCTTTTTTACTGATTTAAATGATAATATGCTAAAAGCTGTTTGTAAGTTACTTATTATTGATAATTTTGATATATACAAAATATATATATTATTATTTTTTGCTCTTTTAACATATGCCAATTCTCGCAATTGTTCTATATTAATGAACTATGTATTTCAATTTCAATTTTTTAATTGGCTGCACAATGTTGGAAGGCTGCCAGTTTAGGGTTTTCGGAGTCATGTGCAGCAGATGAAGCTTTGGGCATATTATGTTGGGCAGTAGAAAGATGATGCTCCCCTAAATATAAAACAAAGAGATGCTGGAGCTAGAGGGAAAAAAATTTCAAATATTTATTATGGGTTCAATTATACCCCAATTGTAATAGTAGGAATTAAACCCCAATTTAAGCCGCTTCAACCAATGCCAAATATAGAAGTGTAAGCAAAGCGGTTGGCCTCAGAACTCTCCCAAAGCTCTCAAAATGAACTATGCACTATTAATAACAAATCGCTAATATATATCTTCATCCGCTTCAACCAATGCCAAATATAGAAGTGTAAGCAAAGGGCTTGGCCTCAGAGCTCTCCCAAATCTCTCAAAAGCACAGGCACTATTAATAACAAATCGCATGTAAAATTGGGATACAGACAGACCAGAACTCCCTGAAAGAGACTCAGGTTCAGGTTCCTGCCATGTTGTGGCAGGATTCAGATTCCAGAATTCATGAGGCCCCGCATATGACCATTGAAATATGCATATGACCGGCTCAACCACCCTTAGCGTCGGGATCTCGTTAATGTGGGCCTGGAAAATGAATCGTCGATTATTGAAACGGTTGCGCAAAAGATCAAGGGCAACGGGGGCAATGAGGGTGCAGGCCAATATGGAGAAGGTGAAATACCATCCAAAAGCGTAGAGTGCGCTGCAACTCTCATGAAATGCTTGGACACCTCCACTTGGATGTCAACGTGCACGTCCCTGGCCAGCTGAGAGAATTTCCAATAAAAATCAATTCCGATCTCGCTATAATTTAAGTACTCCAATTCCTCCTGCAGTGCAGTGAATCAATCGCACTGATGCTTCTCCATTGACTCGAGGATCAGAATGGCAGTTTTTTTAATTTTTTGATTTTATTTTAACTATTGTCGCATGCGACATTTTCTTCCATCAAACTTTTTTTGTTGTTTTTGTCCTTTGTTAATAATTAAACACGAATTTGATATTTTGACACAAATCGTGCCACTGAGTTGTTAAAAACTGAACTGTCACACTTTTGGGACTTTGCATTGACATATTCCATAAAATGTAAGATGTTATTATATTTTTAATTTTTCTCTACAAAAATATCTGAAAAAAACATTTTTTTATTGAATTAAAACTTTTGGCTTCTGGTTGACCTTCTGGAGAATTACTACCCATTTTATGTTTCATACAGATTTCGAAATAAGTACAGCATCTTCCCGATTGAACGATCTCCCATCGAATAATTTCGCGTGGAGACAGGCTGATTGGCGGAGTATTTGGTATCTGCTTTGGATTTATTGCATGCTTTTCAAATAGTTGACTCAATATGGTTCTTACTGATCGACCGTGTATCAATTTGGCTGGAGTTTTTCCTTGTGCATTTGGAGTAAACTACAGGATGCGAGGAATTTAATGACTAGCATTTTAGTGACGAACTGATAACCCATCCGATAAATTTTTCACGAAGATTTTGAAAGTCTCAACAAAGCATTGTGCCCAACCATTTGACGCTAGAACGTTGCTGTAGTAATGTGCCGTATTCCTATGATACCCACGCAGGTGAAAATTGTGTCAAAATTTTGGCATGCTCCCTTTCGCTCCTAAAAATAAAACCTTATGTAGTGCCAGATAAAAATTTTTTTTTTTTTGCCAAATTATTACAATGCCTAATTTATAACTACAAATTAAAATCGGACCATTTTTAGAGGAGTTATAGAAATTAAATTCTACTTCCCTACCTTGTTGGAGTTGTTTATTCCAAAACATTAAAATATATGCAACATTTTTTTTTCGAATTTTTCTCTGTTGTAATTTTTTTGAGTTGTTGTATCATGTCACTTTGCCCTACTAACAATTTTAATCCTTTATACTAAACGCTTATCTTTGCAAAACTCGTCCTCGTAAAATCTTACTCCCACTCTTCTCTTATCTACTTCCTGGGATGTATCCCCGAGATTTCCCGTACCGAACGTTATGCGGCAGCGTACCACTAACCGTACAGCATATAGGCTACTCATTACAACTACAAGGAAAATGGACGGAAAAATTTCTTACGACAGGCCTCAGAGAGAAATTTTTGCATCCATTTTCGTTGTATGAAATGAGTAGTCTGTATAATCTATGGTTGGTGGCTGTACGTACCCGAACCGCGAAAAAACACAACAAAAAAAATCATGTCACGTATTTCCCATTGTATTCCAATTTGATATTTACTCTTAGTCGTTTACTCACTCAGCTTTTCCGAATCTGCATCGATCGTTGGGCCCAAGAGGATGAGGTGATTTCCTCTGTGCTTTGCTGCCTATTAACTCCATCATCTGCATTCTCATATTCTTCATATCATATTCTTCAGCTCGATCATTTCATTTTGCAGTTGTGAAATTGCTGCCGCTTGAGATGTCACCGATTCTTTTCGTTGACTCACATTATATAATCGGTGACATCTCAATGTCAATGTCATTCTTTTCATTGACTCACATTTCCACTTGTTTGTGGCATCTCCACGTCTTGCGATTCCTCAAATTCAACTCCCACAGCTGCAAGATTCCGTTTTTTTAACTAACACTGTATCACCTTGAGTTCTGCTATCTTGACCATTTTCATTAATTCTTTTCAAAAATGTCTTTACCAATGCGAATTTTTCCACGACGCCCATGTACACACAATCCCTTTGTGTTTATACTGTCTGGGTTTTTCCTTGAATCCATATGCCACGCACAAGTTCCGTGTAATCTCTGAGGCTTTTCACTTTTTCTTTTCATGCGGACGATTCTGTTCCAATATTTCTGACTACATCTCCACTGCACCAACACATCAGTATCCCACTTCTGAACTGTGAGAGGATGGTCTCTTAGTGGTCACATAGGTTTATTTTATGGGTGCATATGCTAGATATTGTGTATTTTTCATAATAACGATTTGGTCTTAACTTAGCGTCGTTTCTGCTGAATCTCTTGCTTAAGACTCTCCCACTCGCGGGTTCTGGCAACAGCCTCGTTCTACTATTCTATAATCCGTATAACAGCTTCTGTTATCCTACAGAAATTTATAGATTGATCGAAAATGAAATGACTTTGTTGTTTTTTAAGTTAGAAGGTTGGGATTTTCTATGAGTTCTACTTTGGGTCGACCAATTCAATATGCCAAGTCTCATCATAGCCACTTTTTTTATTATAATTATTTTCGTAAAATTTTTAACATTTAAGGGATGTGCAATGATGGTCATACATTTGTTATTTAAACTTATAAGTTTTAATGATGATGATGAACATGGATTTTTTTGTTAATTTTTTAATTTTTAAGGGATGGCCAATATTAGTAATCGATTTTTTTTGTAAGATATTAAACAAAATTTTGTGGTAAATTTTCAAGGAATAAGCAATGATGAGCGGTAATTTTTATTTAAGTTTTAAGTTAGTCGCCTGAGGATCGTTTAAGCGAAATAAAGCGACTGGATTTACGCCGTAAGTGCCTTGGATTTAGTCACCTATCTCGGCATTGCAATGCTTCAAGCTGCCGTGAATATGGACGCAGACATTAGTCTACTGCATTTTGGTGGTAACTCGCCAGCTTATATTCAAGGCCAACACCCCTTGGACATCGATGCCTATCAATGCCTATCCTTTAAAATTATAAAATTTAAAAAAATGACCGTCGTGCCCACATCTTAAAACTTCAAAATTTTCGAAAGAATCCATGCCCAACATTGCCCACATCTTAAAACTTAAAACATAAATACTAAAAAAAATCTATGATCATCATTGACCATTACTTAAAACTTACATATTTTACGAACAAATCGATGCCCATCAATGTTATATTGAAAAATTTAACAAAAAAATGGATGGCCATTGTTAAGATACGGAGCGCTTTCGGGAGCCCTTATTAATGTTCAGAGTTCCAGCCTTTAATAAGCAACAAGATGATGATTTTACTTGATATAGAAAAATATGGGATATGTGTGTAGGGTTGAAGACCGATCTAAAAAGGAAAGACGCGGGTGGGCGGCTCAATACTTGATACTGCGGAGCAACCGAGAGATATCGCGAGAGAGCGAGAAAACGATAGTGGAGGACGGAAGTTGCAGATGGACGATGGAACGCACGATAGCGGGCGACGTGAATAGGTATATAAGGATGAAGTGACTGCGCCCAACAGGTGGTAGAACCGAGTGACGTTACGAGTTCAATAAATTATTGCCGGCCAGATTTTCCCCCCGATGGAAGGTAAGCTTTTAACAGCATCATGACAGGGCAGCAGGCACAATTTATAGCTCCGGACACCGGCCTCAGCAGCGCCACCCGACATACTCCGTCATCCCCGACGACCGTTACCGTTACTCTCGCCAGTGGAATAAAGTTGTAGTTGGTCACTTCATTGGATGCAAGTTTTCGTCTTTCATGTTTTTGAGTAGCAGAGAGGCAGAGAGGGTGGAGGTAGAGCTATCCTCCGAGAAAGGTACACTTCAGAAAGTACCACTGGCCCTTCTGCTCCGCGGAGTTCGTATTTCAGCCTTCCAAACGGCTAGCAATGAAGTTAAGCTTCAACCATCCACCTAGACAATCAGGCCACCGATAATCTTGGCCTTTCAGTATCTGCCAGAACTGGCAAGAAAGTTGATCGTGCCGTTCATCTAAAGGGTATTGGGGACTCCCCAGTCGCACAGGCTCAGCTGCCATAAGCACCTTACCAGAATCACGACTTCCGCTTCCATACACAACCTATCTGAGATCAGTTTTTTGGATTGAGGGCAAACCTGGAAAAAGATAAATTTGCCCAACACAAAGCAGCTCATAAAATAATCTAGCTCCAATTAGCAAATCAACTTTGAATATATCTTTGAATTGATAAGGATTATTCTGGTGAATAACTTGTCTTGACACAAGACAATACGCACCAACCACTTTATTGAATCGGTCGATGAAGTGTTTCACTGATATAGCGTTCTCGTCTCTTGGATCAAACTCTGGCAAGGTATCTGCGATTTTCTTTACCGATGCTTGTCTCACATTGTTTGTAGCTTGTAGATTAGGAATATCTCCTATGATATTCCGCCTGATTTCCTCTGTGCTTTGCTGCCTATTAACTCCATAATCTACATTTGGCCTCTACATGCTCACCAAATGCGCCATCATATTCTTCAACTCGGTCAGTTGTGAAATTGCTGTCGCCGTGCTGAATCCGTCTGCCATGCACAAGTATCGAGTAATCTCTGGGGCTGCTTCCCATAACCAACTTTCATGCCGACGATTCTGTTCCAATATTTCCGACTAAATCTCCACTGCACCAACACATTAGTTTCCCACTTCTGAACTGTGAGAGGATGGTTTTCCGAGTGGTCTCATAGGTTTATTTTTATATGCTAGATATAGTGTATTTTACATAACAACGATTTGGTGTTAACTTAGCGTCGTTTTTGCTGAATCTCTTGCTTAAGACTAACTACTCGCGGCTTCTGTAAACAGTCTCGATCTACTATTCTATAAATGGAATAATAGCTTCTGTTATCCTACCGTTGCTCAGCTGATTACACTTGGATGCTTGGACGTCTACAGTTGGAATATTCCGTCCAACCTCACTTTTCGGAGCCAGTCTGTTCTATGAGCTTCTGTATGTTGGGTAAATCCAGCTCTCAGCTGGCCTACCGATGCTGCACAAAACCCGGCTTGGATGAGATGTGTGAGGGGACGGTCCACATCTGGAGAAAGAGTCGTTCGTAGCCACACCCCCTAAGGACGTCGTGAAGAGCCCAAGCCAGATGAGCGCTTAGAGTGTCTGCTCCGTAAATTTTGGGAAACCGAAGACTGCGCCGAGCCCATTGTGAAGTGGATGAAGATAGAGCTGGATTGCGAGGCGCATTTCGTTCAACATTCTACATTACAGGAGACATTTGCCAAATGTACCGATGGTTCAGAGTTTTCCCCGAGGACAGCTATTTGCAGGGCATTCTTGGGCGGAATTGCACCCAGGATTTTCAATTTGGATACTGTCACTTATGGGACAAAGGCGTCTTCATATTTATCAGTTCGAGCAATGCATCTGTTAATCTGTAAAGAATGTTTTGAGCAAAGGTTACATGAACCGATTGCTGGTTTGTTGTCGCAACTTGCACTTGAACAAATTGGACGTGGAGAAAGAATTGAGTTCAGTATAAACTATATTAGTATAAAAGTTCAATATTTATAGCTTATTTGATACATGGATATTCTGCCCACTGCAATCACTGCCCATCCCTTAAACCTAAAAAATTGTACAAGAAACTCTATAACCATCATTGCCCATTCCTAAAAACTAAAAAATGTAACAAAACAATCTATGACCATCATAGCCCATCACTAAATCCTTTAAAATTTAACAAATACATTCATTGACCATTGCCCATTGATCACTGACCTTTAAAACTTATAATTTAACAAAAAAATGTATTACCATAATTGCCCGTCCCCTAAAACATCTCTTAAAACTTAAAAATTGTAGCGGAAATAGATAAAAAAACGAATATTATTTATATCGGCTTTGAATTTTTGTTGTTTTTGTAACCGATAGTTAAAGGGAAGCTTTTACTTCGGGAGTTGCCCAATTGCTAAGACGCGGAATCAGCTGCAGCAGGGAGGCTTAGGAAAGCTGCAATATCAGCTGTTTTGCATTTCCGGTAACCTAAATGGAATGTGGGTTGATCCATTTTTAGTCTTTTCTGTCGAAACCCTCACGAAGTGCAGACGCAAGTTAATATCTCTCTCCGCGAGTTTAAATTTTTATTAGCGCAAGATCCCGCAAGTGCAAAGTGATTTTTACTTTTATCCCAAATACCGTAAGTCACCGATCAATCGATTGTGTCGAGGATTATTTGTATTTACATGCATACGCTTACCTAGATTTGCGCCAGTGATAAGGGCAGCCTAAGCCTATATTCGTGGTTTCTTGTGCGACCTCGTCGCAGTCTTATTATAATTTACCAGGTGAATATAAAAAATATATATATTTTTTTTTTTGTTAATACCTTCAGGTACTTATTGTGGGCGTTTTTAAAGATTTGTTGCGGTCCACATCAAAGCACCCCGGGAGCGCTCCTGGTGGAGGTTCCCAGATCAGAAGCGGCTAAACCCCATTTGGTTAGTCCGCGATCCCCTTCATCACCATCACCATCATCATCATCATCATCTTCATCAGATAATTTATTGGTGCCGGAAAATTAACTCCTAGGTGGCCGGAAAAATAACTGTAGGGATGGAATAAGGGAATTTGCAAGTCCCGTTGAGCGAAAGGCCGTTGACCCCCATCAGCAATGGAATATTTAGCAAAGAGGAATTATTAAAAACCGCTAGCCCAGCCGCCAGCTCCAAACCCGTGGCGATCATTTTTTTTTCTTTTTGCTCATCACCATTTCATTCCCCAAATCACGAACATTATTAAAATGTTTTAATTTTATTTTTTTATCATTCAATAGTGTTAATTTAAACTTAAGTTTAAATTTAAATTAATTTCAGGCTTTTAGTGAAGGGAAGAGAAACTGAAATGAAGAATATGAAAATAATTATTATTTTTTTTTGTAAACTTTCGCGAAACTAAAATGATCATCAGTTTATTTTTAAATCATTTATTTTTATTCTCGTGCGGAAATTAGTTTTTTTTTGAAATTCTATGATGTACAAAAAAAAAAAAAAAACCAACTCAATTACAGCAACCCAAAGCAGAGATCGATCTTCGCCGATGGGCTTACAGTGAGTGATTTATTTACCTTTTACACATACACTGAGTAAAATT
Source organism: Drosophila atripex (assembly GCA_035045925.1). Lineage (NCBI taxonomy): Eukaryota > Metazoa > Arthropoda > Insecta > Diptera > Drosophilidae > Drosophila > Drosophila atripex. Next base: position 670,591 of record JAWNOP010000021.1, read on the forward strand.
TCTCGAGTCACACTGAAATTTTAATTCCTAATGTAATGCATTCATCCTTCATCGAATTTCATTTAAATAATTTAATTGGTGACTAACGAATACTCTATCCTTATGAATTTTAAATTTTTATCATTTTGATCTAATACCCTCTTTTAAAGTTTTTATCACCTTCAAATTGATATTTACTTATACCAAATTTTATTATATTATATATATACATATTTCTTTGAACATTTTCATATTAACTTTATTTTTATAAATTTTACATATAAGTTTCCCTCCCATATAATTATAATTTCCCTCTCGTTAAATTTTTTTTATGCAAGCAACCATTTAGGAATAATATCAAACACGTCATTAGTCTTAGCCGAATTTTTGTTAGTTTTATTCTGAATTAAATTTCTTTTATAATGAATTGAATATCTTCTGTTTGCACTGAGCTGATGACTCCACGGTTGTAGGGTGTTCGAAGGGGTCACTAAAGCATTGCTTTATCGGACTGTGGCCAAAGGTAGGGTCGGCAGTACGCGACCCTATTTACATCTGTGACATCGCAAACTTGCTACTTCTCTCTTTCTCTCTCTTTCTAACTCTATCTTTTCCGCGTCGAATTAATTCTTCCGTTCTCCCGGCTTAGTATCTAGCTATCTATCTTGTCGTAAGAACGCTCCATTCTGGACTTTATTTGATATTAAAATGTGGCAGTGTTAGGATTTGTATGAAGCAAGACCTCCATCCCCAAAGCCGACGAGCTAGAGCCGGACTCTATAGCGTGCCCTCGTAAGAACAAATCCTTTCGAAAAGCGCAGAAGACCGTTACACGCTACACGGTCTTTTCTTGGCCTTCCATCTTGGTCCTTTTAAGAAATGCCTGGGACCCATGCCGGGTGAGATGTCTCCGCCCTACATACTGTAGAATTGGCCCTTGTTTACTTGGCCTTGTCCTGTATGCTCTTCAGTCGTCTGTCTCTATCGTCGGCTCTCTTTGTTGATCCGCCATGGGCGGGGAATTCTGTAATCTTCCAGATTTGACTGTCTTCTCCTCGACGATGCATGCACTAGAACTTTGTTCGGATGCGTTGATTTCACCGATTTCCGATGCCCACGCGGCGTGATTAAGGACAACTTACCCATTACAACCCATCCAAATTTCGTCTTCTGAAGCAATGGCTGTCCCTGCCCTAGGTTTATTAGTCGCGGCTCAAGCAGTTGTGGGATGTATTCGGCTCCGAGCAGAAGATCAATGCCTTGTGGCTCCGTGAACGTGGGATCTGCCAACCGAATTCCTGATGGAATGTTTTTTGGGCGCTTAATTGGTTTGGCAATAGCTCTGGTAAGATATATGCAATTACTTGTGTTTTGAAATTCGTATTTAACGACATTATGTTCAATACTGCTCGCACTGTCACTCTGCATCACTCCAATACCCCTGATGTTCATGTCGGCGGGTGCTGATTGTACTCCCAACTTGGTTGCCAATTCCTGAGACATTATGTTTACTTGTGATCCTGAATCTAGGAGTGCGCGGCATTGCAGAGGAGGTCCGGCTGGTCCACGTTTTGCACTTGGGCGGTTGGTAACAGCACGGAAGTTTTATTTGTAAGAAGGTTTGTGGCTCAGGTCTGGCTTCAAGTGGACCGGTAGATGTATTTTTTGGCATTGGTACTTAACGGGTTGCCTGACGCTCAAGGTGTTCTAACATCTGCTTCAGAGATTCTCGCGTGGTTGGATCGGTGACGGCTAGTTCTAGAGATGACAGCGTGTATGAGTCTAATCTTTTTTCAATGATATGTATCAAGATTGGATCGCAGTTGTCTGTTGACACCTTGAGAGCGTTTAGAGTGCCGACCGTTCGGAGCACGGTATCATGTAAGCTGCGCAGGTGATTCACTGATCCATCTGTTCTGGGGTGTACGAATAGCTCTTGGATCGATCAACAACCGCTCATTGTGGTATTGATTCGATAACCGTTGCCAGGCATCCTTGTAACTGGTCTGTCCGCCAATTGCTGTTGAGATTAGGTTCTAAGCTTCATCTGTAAAATGAATCTCCAAAAGCCGGAATTTCACAGCATTGCTATAGTCTTGATTGTGGATGAACACCATCGTAGCCAATGCCGGTAATCTCCGTCAATACTTAGAATTCCGACCGGCGCAGCCACGAAAGTTGACGCAGACGACCGCCTGTGTGTGGCTCCCTTTCCTTCTTGTGGTTCCTCGCTTAAAAAAGCAAAATATTCCGCTCGCACGATCTGGAATCGATCGCTAGTATGTCTATCTGTAGTATTTTTTGGATCCAATTCAAGAAGGTCATGATGTCCGTCCACAATCTGTTTCAATGATCCACAATCCATTTCAGTGAGGTGATCATTGGGTCCTATGTAAGAAATTCTCCGCTAGTCCTAGACTGGGTCTTGGGCTCGAGGTTTTCTCCAGTTTTTCAGGGACGCTGTGATGGGGCTGATCCTGATGGTACTCTGTCCGAAAATATAGCTTTATATTTATTTACTAGTTCTTTCAGTGCCTTGGCTTTTAAAAAGTATTCATCATCAGGGCTAGCTCGTAGAGCTTGGCAACATTTTTTTCAAATTGAGCCCACAAATGCGTGAGTTTACTCATCCGTTCCTCAAAGTAACCTTCCATGAGTCGTCATTCTGCTGAATCTTTCGTGAAGTTTCTTATCATCTTTTGGATAGCTGTGCTGCTTTCAATCTGCTCCTCAATGAGCAACTATTCGGGTTCTGATTCTGAACCCATGGATCAGTGTGTGGTTTTTTTTGGTCGAGCTTCCTCCATTGATCATTGGTCTGAGGTAACACACGGAGGTACAAGGGGGTTCCTGCCGACGATCCGTTTCACGGTAACGGTATTCGGAGGATTACGTATCAGCGGTTCTGCTGTCGGTAACTCCACAGCCCCCAAGGACGTCGTGAAGAGCCCAAGCCAGATGAGCGCCTAGAGTGTCTGCTCCGTAAATTTTGGGAAATCGGAGACTGCGCCGAGCTCATTGTGAAGTGGACGAAGATAGAGCTGTATTGCGAGGCGCATTTCGTTCAACATTCTACATTACAGGAGACATTTGCCGAATGTACCGATGCTTCAGAGTTTTCCCCGAGGACAGCTATTTGCAGTGTATTCTTTGGCGGATTTGCAAGGATTTCAATTTGGATATCAATTATCAATAATTTTATCAGTTCGAGCAATTCATCAGTTAGCAGAGGATGTTTTTAAAGGGTGCCAAAATACTACGTCGCGATTTTTATGTTAATCGAGCTTAATGCAGCAAACATCAGGGACTTTTGCCAGGGGCCAATTTTGGTTGAGAAAGCGGTGCTCTAATTGTCCAGAGAGCACTGATGTGCCGGAAGAAGATCGGGAGTCGTTCTTAAGATTTGATGATACAACAATTTTACGAAGATTCTTGGCCTCGCTTGGGATCCTGCTACCTCAAAGCCCACTAGGTGCATTATTCTTTCCTTAGTCACTCGGCTGCATAATCCGATAAGACTTATTGGACCTGTTCCTTCAGAAGCTATGCCGTAAGATATTGTCCTTGGATGAAAGTCTTCCCCAAGCTCATCACTCTGATTAGGAGATGATTTGTTGCAGCTTCAGTAGATGGTTATTTTTATAACAGTCTGAAGCAGTACTGCTCGCTTTAATGTTTTCGACGCCAATCGGGATCCGACCACCCAGAACGATGGAATGGTGATATGCTCCTATGTTTTTGAACCCGGCAGACATTTTGTCGCGCGGTGCTCTTCCCAAGGAGTTACTTGATGATAACCTGCGTTTCTTCTTGGACTTCAAAATCAGTGGCCAGCAGCGGTTCCATACGAAAAATCCACTCTGGAGCTAAGGGCAAGGGTTCTGCTAATCCAATCTTCTTACGGTGACGTGACTGCTGTTTCCAAATACGCTAGATCGTTTCCAGCACTCTAGCGGGTATTTGCTTGTGTGCACAAGTTCTCACAGCGAGTCCGTCACAAGGATGTCACTGCTAGCGACATCAAGGCTCCAACCTATATAATATTGCGACTAGTGCAGGATGTGTATTTTTGGGATGACATAAAGGCGCTTCATAGTGGAAGGAGATGTCGTCAGCCAGCATGCCTTATCCTCTCCGTTTTTGTACATGTTTGGCCTGTTGCGTGTGGGCGGTCTATCGACGTTGGATTTTGATAGTCTTCATCCAATTAAATTGCCTAAAAGCCACTATCCAGTCACTTTGGCTATAATTTTTGATTTCCATGATCGGAAGCTACACACGGGGGGCCTCGAGCTCTCTTAGCTATTATACGATCCCAATACTGGCCAATCGGGGCATGCATTGAATTATACATACGATCTTTTTGGAACTTTGACTCACTCCGTTTCATATGCGCCTATACTCAACATTCCCCCCAGTTGAGGCCTGTCCTCCAACTTCATCCATAAGGAGCAATTGGCAAATTTTAGCCACTGTGCGCTTGTTAGTTCTGCGAGACACTCCATTCCGATCCATACTTCTCGCTAACGGCCACTTCATAATGTGAGCTGTGGTGGCAAATGACCTTCTATCCACGTGTGAACCACCCCCACATACAACCCAGCCAAGCCGTAATTTTTTTCCAGCACACATAAGCTCATAAAATAGACTGGCTCCGATAAGCAAATCGATACGTTGTGGCCGGAAAAACGTTGAATCGGTTTAACTGAGGTTGGCCGGAATATTGCAGCTGGAGACATCCCAGCTGAAACTAGGCTGGAGATCCGTGATGTTAGGGGCGATGACAGCGTTGGCAAGGGCCGAATATTCGGAGCAACGGGACCGTAGGAGCGACATCGACAGAGAATCCGTCTGTCGCGATGCCAGTGTCGCCAATTCCAGACATGGTCATGTAAGATTTCCGTCTGACTAGCCAGTCGGGAAGTAATCACGTGCACTTGCGATACTGAATCCAATAGAGCTCGGCAAGTAACAAAAACTCCAGCGCGACTCCGGACGAGAATATTTGCTGTAGCCAGTAAGGCTATCTCACTGCTGCGACCTTGGGCAACTAGTTCATAAGCAGCGGATGGTGAAGCGCCTAATGATTCGGAGTACTCGGTTTAGCTGATGTAGACGGTATAACCAAATGCTGGCTGCTGAATGACCGCATTTCCAAAAAATGCAGCAGGAGTGATGCCTCCTTCCACAACTGCGACAATTAGAGGCACTCACGCAAGTGATGGCCAGATTGAAGATATTTCCGACATAGACCGAGTCGCCTAGCCTCACCAAGGCGGCTCTCAGGGGGGCATTAACAAAAATCTGGGGAAAGCAGACAGTACGTGGGACCACCCACCACATAACATACAAGCAGGGGAAGGTGAATTGGTGATGATATAGGACGATCTACTATTATTTGCGACTATACGTCTTCCCATATGAGTGCCCGGGGCGTAGTTCACATCTTCCTCTTGATCTTCCTCCCACTTGGCCACTTGGACCCGTAGCTGGGTCCAATCCTTGAAGGAGCACTTGGACAATGGAAGCTCCGACAGAGCCCTGCGTCCGCCTGAATGCTGGAAACTCCGCTGGTCAGCGTGAAATGGGCAGCTATGCTCGATTTCGGCATGAATTTACGCTACGAGCTCAGACACGGTCCATCGCAAGTCGCTGCTGATCTCTGTGGATGGTCTTGAACTTCTCGTACGTGGCGCTCAACTGGCCATGACGGAGCATGGCATCACCCAACTTGGATACTGGATGGAGGGCTCCTTGGATCCTCTTCAAATCCTGGAGGATACTCTTTGCCTTGCATTTCGAATGGCAGTCCAAGGGGGAGTGGGTTCTCCTGTGGCGGCGCCACTGGAGTTCATCGGCACTAAATTGAACCACGACTAATTAAATACAGTAACGCATTAAATAATTTTTACACCAAAATTATAGTTCATTTAATTTATTTTATTATATTTAATTATAATTGTGCGCGTCGTATTCGATTTATACTACTGTGTGCTCAGAACCGTACACTGAGTTGTGGAATGTATATATATATGAATGCTGTGCGAGGCGAATGCAAGTGGAAACTATGTATGTATGTTGTGATTAGCGGATCGGATAATACTAGACCGGACCGGAGAACAATTGTATTTTATGTCTATGTATTTATTTATATTATTAAAAGAATAATAAATACAAAATAACTTGTTTCCGGTACTTATGCACTGTATGCAGTTTATGCTCAAAATGTACATACATATTTGTTTTTTGTAAATAATTAAATAATCATAAATAATTTTTATATAATGGAGATTAATAAACAGAAACTGAATTCCGCGACCCCTAATGATTTAAAAAAAGATTATACGTTAAAGTTAAAAGCTGGAACACTATCTCTGGGAAAGACCGAGCTAGAGTCCCGGCTTCGGTTTTTGATGAGACAATTTTTAAATGAGTTGCAAGACCAGATCGATCAATTAAATGCTAAACATGAATTTGGAGCTGAGTTGCAAGAATTGGCATAAAAGATCAAGTCAAGGGTTATGTCCTTATTTTGTGCCTTCAATGTAGCTGAAGACCCCCGTCCAGCTACTGCAATTTCTGGAGCATCAACTCTTTATTTTATGCTTTCAATATAGCTGAAGACCCCCGTCCAGCAACTGTAATTTCTGAGCTCGCCTTCCCAGTTTGGCATTGCCAAAATCAGTGTAAATTATTCGAATTTTTGGAGACAATTTCAGACCATCAACATGACCTGTCAGTGAACATAAAAGGACCTTGGTCATTTTTCGTCCGTTGTCAAACTTTTGTCCGTTGGTCAAATAAAGGCACATACTTCAACTGCCGGTCTCTAGCCTGAATCAACAGACAACTAAACTCAATAGAACAATTAGAGAAAATTCTGGTCGTTGGAAGAAGGTCTATCTTCTAAAAGAATGTTGTCGCTGAAACTTATCGGAAGACTACTAGAATACTTTCCTTAAGGCAATTTAAAGTCAGACTTCCATTTTAGCCGGATCCAAGCGATTTTGGGAACTTATTCGAGATAGCCAAACGAAGATTCTGTTGCTCGAGAAAAAATTATCTTGAAAACCGAACTTTAGAAAATGTATTTAGAATTTATGGAAGAATACGAATATTAGGCAATATGTCCCCTGCAAACAATGATATTCTTTCTACCCCATACTACGTTATACCCCACCATAGTCAGTGTGTCTTACGGCCTCAAAGCACATGGACCAAACTACGAGTAATTTTTAATGCGTCCTGTAAGACATCGACACAGAAATGTTTAAATGATTTGTTGAGGGTGGGTCTACGCTTTCTGCTAAACGAATTCGCTCTGATAGCCAACATAAAAAAGATTTATCGCCAGGTAATGGTGAATGTTGATAGACCAGTTGATAGAGCCCATTTCTTTCAACTATAAACCCATCTGAGTCCTTGAAACTGTGCAAGCTTAACACCGTTATTTATGTCACTGCTCCAGCCCCATTTCCAGCCATAAGGTGTTTGAGGAGGTTAAGTGAATCCGCGAAAAATACATTCCCTCGAGCTACTAAAGTTATTGGGTCTGACTTTTACGTCGATGACGTGTTATAGGGTGCGGGTTGCGTGGAGGTGCTAAAAATTATTAGTTCAAACATCGGGATTTTCAAAAATCTGGATTTGAATTGATTATGTGGTTTTCAAACTACATTCGAGATAATAGTTAAGCCTATAACACTTTCGGACTCAGAGTTCCTAAAGATGACGTCTGTAAATTTAAAATTTATACTATAGTACGTAAGGGTTACTATAGGAGGCATCCACTGTAGCAATACAATATTGTGTTACAGTGTTGTTACATAAACATAATGCCTCGGCCAAAGAGCCAGTGAATAAACATTTAAAAGTCCCACTTATGGGAAGCGCATTGGTCAGCAAATTCTCACGAGTTGACAATGCATACAAGTGAACCATACCTACTACACCCTTGCGCTCGCGCTGCTACCAGCCATATATGCGAGCATAGAAATATATATGCATACACACACACGTAATAAAGTCTCTCTGCTGCCGGCCTTAGGGGCAGCGCAGCTACGAGAATTTTAAGAAATATAGAATAAGATTTCAATTTGGAAAATGCCTTCAAGAAATAAACTACTCACTAAGAATAAATTAAAATCGTTTCTTATTTGAAATACACTGGACATACACTGAACGCAGGACATCCATTACATGGCGACCGTGATACAGTGGCTTTGCAACCTTCGGATAGGTGAAAATGAAAAAAAAAAAAAATAATAATAAAAAATCAACTAAACAATCCATCAAAACTTCACCACAAAGAAAAATTTGCGTGAAGCTAAGTGAAAAAAAAAGAACAAAATTAAAATGCAAAAGTGGCAATATAATAATTTAAAAAAAAAATGCATTTTCGTGAAGAAACATTCTATGGCTTGCAAAAATAAAAAAAAAAGCAGGCCGTCGCGGGAATAAAATCGACTAATGAGCGACGCGGGATTCGGCGAAGCTGCTCCTGTCGAGCAAAGGGATACACCAAGCCTGCAAGAGGCATTAGAGGTGTGTCCATACGATGGACCACGCCCACTCACAATAGCTGAGTACAGGGCACGCCAAAAAAAAGACAACGAAATAAAACCAAGGAAGAAGAGGAGTGGACAGAGGATTAAACTCCTCCAACAGCGACGACTCATCAAGGACATCGTAAAGGTAGCAACAAACGACCAGGAGAAGTAAGAACACTGGAAGAATCTGGAAATAATAGACGACCAACTTCGCAAACAAGCGAAGTAACGCAACCAGGCTGCATTTTTATGCCAATGCCCAAGTTGCCAATATTTTAATTAAATCTCTACCTCAAGCCGATGCGCGAAAGCGCTGCTTGAAAAACACTAACCACTGTCAGGCTTTATACTAAAACCATATAACTGATGTTGATTTATATAGAGCCAAATATTGTAAATCAGTTATATGTAAATTAACATATTTTTTTCTCTTCCTTCATTTCTATAAATAAACCCTACGCAGTCGCGCACGGGTATACAAGATTTGGTTTTCCGTTTATTTTTTTATGAAGAATAGCATTAATAAGTTAGACTTTCAACATCAAGATACGCCATATATACTTGGCATAAAATATAGAATTTTAGAACAAACCCCAAACATGGGTGTGATAGAAACGAAAACTCTCGATTCAACGGCAAATGTCATAAATAGAATAGAATCAGAAAAGGTAGACATGGAAACAGTTACCATATTACTAGCAATAATAGTCGTGATAATGTTAGCATACGTCATTATAAAATTATACAAGCTACATAACAAATGCTTGCGTAAAAGATTTCAAAGCCAAGCCAACGACTTGGACAAAATCTAAAAAAAAAAAATAAAACACAAAACAAAACACTAAAAACGACACATTGCCATTTCAATTATGGTTAGAGGTAACAATAAAGTTTTTTAAATTAATAAAGTTTCCAATGAAATTTACAATCAAAACTAAAGACGACCACCATATAAGTTACTAGAAAGATTTACGAAATGAATACTTAAGTTAAAGAACATGTTCAACAAATAGTCTCAACGACTTCAATAAGCATCAAACAATTAGAATACCTTCTAATTGAAACATTAGGCAAAACACCTGTTAAGGTAATTCTCAGAAAATAATTCTCCATACTAACAAAAATGCAATGGAATGATTTTGATAACGAATTGAATAAATTAAAAACCGATTTTGACAAATCATATAAATCCTTAACGCAAAATCGTACAATTCAACAAAATACAATAAAACACAATAATACAATAAAAAAAAGAAGAAAAAAATATAAATTATCTAATTAATCCCGCTGTCCTCATACAATCTGAATTATCAGATCAAAATGAGGATTTTGATTCAAACAGTGTAATAAAACAAAAACCTATCATAATGGCAGATGGAACAATTGCCCAACGGGCATACATAAAAGATATTTAAAATGCCTTCCCAGAGTTCAATGGCCAAAAACTAAATCTTCAAAGATTTATCACAGCCTTGAATTTGGTGAACTTAACAAAAGGAACATTTGAACATATAGCGGTTGAAGTAATCAAATCCAAAATTGTAGGATCAACCCTATATAAAGTACAGAGTGAGACCACTATAAACGGGATAATTACAAAACTTAAAGATACTATAATCGGAGAAACATCCGATGTAATCAAAGCAAAAATGTCAAAAACCAATCAAAAAGGTAAAACGGCTGAAAAGTTCACAACCGAAATCGAAAACTTGCGAAAACTGCGTATATCGATGAGGGATTGCCAGCCGAACATGCTGATAAATTCAGCACAAAAGAGGCGAACGAAGCCATCACTAAGTACATACAATGTAGTACTGACATGACAGGCAATCCTAGTACAATCCTATATAACCGAAGAGGACAACCTTATCACAATAACAACTTTCGAGGAAATTACCGCGGAAGAGGTTATGGAAGAGGTTATGGAAACAAACAAGTAGAAAAACTAATAGAGGATGATATCGTAGAACCCTCGGTATCAGAATACAACAGCCCATTGCTGTTAGTACCCAAAAAGTCCATTTCCTGGCTCAGAACAAAAACGTTGGGGACTAGTTATTGACTACCGTCAAATAAACGAAAAACTACTAGCAGATAAATTCCCACTACCAAGAATAGAAGATATATTAGATCAACTTGGTAGAGCAAAATTTTTTTCATGTCTAGATTTAATATCTGGATTCCACCAAATCACCCAAGAAAAAGAATCGAGAGATATTACATCCTTCTCAACAAGCACTGGGTCATACAAAAGACTACCATATGGAGTAAAAATAGCCCCAAATTCATAACAAAGAATACTCTAAGGTCTGTTTTAACAGACCACAAACCATTAACATACCTATTTTCAATGAAAAAACCGACTTCCAAGTTAATAAGAATGAGATTAGATTTAGAAGAATACCAATTTACTGCAGTATACCTTATGGGAAAAAACAATTATGTGGCAGATGCCCTATCAAGAATAAGCATCGACGAACTAAAAGTAATAAATAGACAAATACTAAAAGTCACTACTAGGTCCCAAAGTAAACAGAACAAAAAGTGCGCAGTTTCAACTTTCAATTCGGATTTGCAAAAGCCACCGACAGCATCTAAGCCCAAAATAATTGACGCCACTCATATCGAAGATGTTAAAAAAGTAATGACCTTGCATCTAACAATATCTAAGTGTTTTCTTAAGAAAGGAAAACAGATATATGCAAGAATAAACGTTGATGATCTTTATACCAATGGAATATTCGATTTAGATCAATTTTTGCAAAGGCTTGAAAAAATAGCCGGTATAAACAAGATTAGACAACTTAAAATGGCACCGAGTGAACAAATCTTTGAATTCGTTTCAATAGATAAATTTAAAAATAAGGGCTTTTTTTTAAAGAAAGAGAAGCTATTCTGTTTACACTACATGACGATCCATTACAAGGCGGACACACAAGCATAACAAAAACGCTAGCATAAGTAAAAAGACATTACTATTGGAAAAATATGACACGTGACGTTGCAAACCACGTAAAAAAATGTCTTAAATGACAAAAATCAAAGACGACGAACCATACAAAAACCTTATTGACGATAACGGAAACACCATTAAAAGCGTTTGATACAGTGTTAGTGGATACGATCGGTCCATTCCAGTGAATACATTGCACCACTATACAACATAGAAAACTATGCAAAAGAATCAAAATTCAGACTCGATAATGCATATTAAAGAGCGAGAATGATGATCGAACAAAACAAACAAAGACAAAAAGAAACTTACGATAAAAAATCAAATGATTCAAATGTTTCAAATGATTTCGAAGTAGGGCATAAGCTAGACTTAAAGTATACAGGACCCTATAAGGTAGAAAATATAGAACGAGATAACATAACAATCTCGAATGAAAAGAACAAAAATCAAACAGTTCATAAAGATAGATTAAAGAAATTCTATTCGTAAAATTCTATGGTGGCCACCAAAACAATTAAAAAAAAAATTGTTTTTAATTCTTTTAAATTTAATATAGAATAATAAGAAAAATAAATAATATAACTATTTTTCTGGTAAAATTTATATATGAGAATAATATAACCAAAATAAAATATATACACAATTTTATAAAATGTTCTAAAATTCTAGATTTTAAATCGTAAAACAAAAATTTTTCCTTACTAAACTAAATATTATTACTAACACTTAATACAAACATGTTAAGACAATAATTACACAAATATACATAATCGATATATATTAAATTCATTCAAAATAACTTTATTTTATTACGTTATTTTTAAAAAGGAGGGAGATGTAGTACGTATGGGTCACTATAGCAGGCATCCACTGTAGCAATACAAATTCTCACGAGTTGACAATGCATACAAGTGAACCATACCTACTACACCCTTGCGCTCGCGCTGCTACCAGCCATATATGCGAGCATAGAAATATGCATATGTATGTATACACACACACGTAATAAAGTCTCTCTGCTGCCGGCCTTAGGGGCAGCGCAGCTACGAGAATTTTAAGAAATATAGAATAAGATTTTAATTTGGAAAATGCCTTCAAGAAATAAACTACTCACTAAGAATAAATTAAAATCGTTTCTTATTTGAAATACACTGGACATTCACTGAACGCAGGACATCCATTACATGGCGACCGTGATACAGTGGCTTTGCAACCTTCGGATAGGTGCAAATAAAAAAAAAAAGAAAATAATAAAAAATCAACTAAACAATCCATCAAAACTTCACCACAAAGAAAAATTTGCGTGAAGCTAAGTGAAAAAAAAAAACAAAATTAAAATGCAAAAGTGGCAATATAAAAATAAATAAAAATTCATATTCGTGTAGAAACATTCTTTGGTTTGCAAAAATAAAAAAAAATAAAAAAGAGAACATCAAAGAAAACGAAAAAAAAAATATAATAAATAAAACGTATGCATGAAAGGCATGAATGTAAATTAACATTAAATTAACGGCTCCTTCGCCGTCGGTGGCGAAGCGCCGATAGCTCCTGACTCGGCCGGTGCTCCTGTCTTTCGACGGTGGCCGTACCCACCCTCGTCCTCCTGGTCCTCTCTCGGTCACCACTCTCATGACCCTACTCGGGGCCCGGAGCCGCCGGATGTCCCATCTGGGTCCACGTCAATGGGTCATGTCAATCGGCATAAACAGCTTCCATGACGCCACTTCTTCGCTTCCAGCTCTATACATGTCGGTAAACGAGGTCTGCCTCTTCTATATACTCTGAACATTTCTGTGGGTTTTCCCGTATTTCCTCTTCAGAGGCACTTCTTAATTTTTCTATAATCGGCTGCCGGGAAAGTGCCCATTCATCTTAACTTTCCTGTAGCTGATAATATAGTCGTATTGTTGAAGCTCAAAGACCTATCTCGCAATACATCCCAGTGGGCATATAGAGAGCCATTTCAGTGCCACATGGTCCGTGATCAAGTCGAACTGGTACCCTCCAGGTATGGTCTCAACTGCCAAATTGCCCATATTATGGCTAGGCACTCTTTCTCAGTTGCCGAGTAATTCTTCTCTGCTCCAATTAGTGTTCAACTTACGTAAGCCACCAGTCGCTCGCCCTCATCCGTGTCCTGCGTCAAAACTACCCAAACATCTTTGAGAAATCCGGGCAAGCCAGCACTGGATCCTCTGCCAATAGTGACTTTAGGTTCTCAAACGCCTCTTGATGTCTGGCCGTCCACTGCCACTTTGACCCTTTTCGTAGGAGATCGTTTAATGGTTTTGCGACTCCTGCGAAGTTAAGGACGAATCGCCGATACCACGACGCCTTTAATCGCATGCTTAAAGTTGTGAAAATATTTTCTTAAGGATGCTGTAAAAATATTTATGCCACGCAAAAAGCCGTTATCTGCATTCATTCTTATCAGTAGAAGCACAATGCAAAATTCAAAAATAATAAAATTTGGCATGCACATAGCTTAAAATATATTCTTTGTTTGTGTCTCATTTTCGCACCTTTATTTGACTTCAGGCAATGTTAAGTTAAATAGTCAAAAAGAGTTTCGTCAAAATAGTTATGCATATAGTTATTAATACTAGTGTATAAATAGTGTTGTTCAGTTAAAAAAAAAAAATCGTAAACGTTCATGAAAGTTGTGGAGTTGGAGTGTGTCCAAGCCTTGTTGTGAAAAATGCACAATAGACAGACAACCACAAACAAATAAACTGGTAAGTTAAAGAACCCCTCAAAGAAAGGAGCGCTTTAAGTTATATGTTTTGAAAGAGACAAGCTTAAGAGCATTGCCTAAACAAGCACATAACCAATCAGAACCAATTGAATCACACCCCCCACTTAGAACCCAAAACCAGACTGTGCACTCTGAAATTAGATCACACCTAGCACTTAGATCTTAGTCCCAAAAAAAAACGCTATATAAGACACCGATTGAATTGTTTAAAGAAAGTTTTTGTACCAACCTCTAAGTGGAATCATTCACCAATAAATATAGTCTACATACTAAATTTGTGCTGTATTTGACTTGGTGCATTACTCATTAAAATATATCTTACGCGACAATGAGTATATTATATCAGTACCAGTATCAGATTATATCAGTTTCATAGTCGCGACAATAAATATATCTTACGCGACAATGAAACTGATATAATCAGCAATAATTAGACGATATTAATAATAGTTATTATCAAGGCATTTGTACTCTTTTTACGAAATATATTTAAAACATGTCGTGCCACCGAGCAGTTGAAACTGTCACACTTTTGATTTATTAAATTTTTTTAATTTTCCCTACAAAAATATATGAAAAAACATTCTTTTATTGAATTTGAATTATTTGCTTCTGGTTGACCTTCTGGAGAATTACTACCCTACTACTACACTGCCGTTTTGGGACCGTAACAACACATTTTGATGAAATTACTGCAATTACTACCAAATCATAGATTACAAGCTAAACAATCGCAATCCAAATATTTTTCGCGAAAAACTTGAGCCTCATGGATCAATGATCGAGACGTCTACCTAAAAATTTTAAGGTAATGAGTAGGATTTTCACCGGAATAGGAGAATTTTGAGATATTTATTTGTATTCCCTTGCAGAGGGTATTATAATTTTGGTCAAAAGTGTGCAACGCAGTGAAGGAGACATCTCCGACCCTATAAGGTATATATATTCTTGATCAGGATCTCCTCCTGAGTCGAAATAAGCATGTCCGTCTGTCTGTTTCTACGCAAACCAGTGCCTCAGTTTTAAAGCTATCGTCTTCAAACTTTGCACACACCCTTTATTCCTTTGCAGGCAGTATATAAGTCGAAAAGGCCGGGATCCGACGACAATATCTTATAGCTGCCATATAACTGATTGATCGCCATAATTTCGTTGTTTTTGAAGTTAGAAGAATGGGATTTTCTATGGATTCTACTTTTGATAAACGTATCCGATATGGCAAATTTCATATGGATCGGCCGACTATATACGATCCGATATATATCTAATAATATAAGATGCATGTCGCCACCTAGCGGGATGCCACTCAACTGGAAAGGTATATCAACTTTTTTATCGATATTGTTGAGATACCGAGCATTTTCGGGAGCTTTAATTAATGTTCCCAAACCAGCCTTTAATAAATAACAAGATCTGTTGGATTTATATTATATATATAAGTGCAATTTGTTTACCTTCGGTTTTGTGATTTTTGGTTTATATTCAAATATGGAAACTGTACGTAGGATTGAAGACCGGTCTAATAAGTAAGTGACGCGAGAGCGCTGCTCAACACTTGATGCTGCGGAGCGACCGACAGATTCCACGAGTGAGCGACATTCTGGCGGCTGCTTCACCCGACATACTCCCCCCGTTTGAGATGAGCTTTCAACAGCATCACGAAGGGGCAGCAGGCACTATTTCAATTCCATAGGTGACAAATTTCTGGGGAGATTGATAGCTCAATTTCCGCAAGGTATTCCCGTTTGTGTGCAGTGACTTTGGAGCGGGCAAAGTAGCCAGGTTCAATTTGGCCACCATCGGGGAAGTACCGTTCAATTCTTTACTGCAAAAGGTGTCGTCGTGCGCGTCCTTATCGATTTCCTTGGAGGAATGTGTGGTGCAGGGAGTTAATCGTATTTACAACAATAGTAGACACCAATAGCTTATGTACCCGAGCCTTGAGCTCCACGAGCTTCTGGTGATGCAGATACTCCTGAGAGAACTCCTGAGAACTCCTCTTCAGGACTTCATCAAACATTTTTTTGGTCAGTGCAGGGTTGCTCTCCAACATGGGCTTCAGTGGCTCGGCGACTGGCTGATCTTTTTTCTTCTTCACTTCCTCGTCCAAATCCAGCTCCACTTCCTTTGACGCCTTCACAATCGGATCAGTCCAGTCCAGACCAGTCCCGATGGCTCAGCTGCCATAAGGACCTTACCATTATCATGGTCTCCGCCTCCACAAACAACCCAACCAAGCCGAGTTTTTTGGATTGAGGGCAAACCAGGAGACAGATGAATTTTTTCCAAGCAAAGCAGCTCGTAAATAATCCAGCTCCAATTAGCAAATCAACTCGCTGTGGCTGGTGAAAATGAGGATCTAAGAGCTGACGAAATCGGTCTGATGATCAGTGATGTTGGAGGCTACGATCGCCCTTAATTGTGATGAGTAGTCAGAGCATTGGGATTTAAAGCTGACGGGCACACAAAAGCCTTCTGTAGAAAACCCTGCGTCACCTATACCGGATACAGACACCGGGGACCTTATCTTCCGCAGCTCCAGCTAGTTCGCCAGGCTTCAAGTGACAAGGTATACAGCAGCGCTCGGCAGGGCAGTAGAACTCCGGTGCGGTTCCGGACTAGAATATTTTCGGTAGCTAGCAGCACCACATCACCAAATCGATCCTTAGCGACGAAAGAATTGACGGCAGTGGACGCTGAACGAGAAATAGCGTTACTAAATTCGGAAACCTCGGGAGAGAGGTATTGGCCTTGAATAACAGCTGGAGAGTTGCCACCAAAATGCAGCAGACTATGATTCCATTACAATGCCGAGATAGGTGTCCAAATCCGAGGCACTTACGGCATAAATCCAGCTTATTTCGCCTAAACTTATGATGTGAGAATGGCCATCATAGACCATGCATGCAAACAAGCTTTCAACCATATATGCAGAATTACCTGAATAAAAGGGTCTACGACTTCCTACCGCAGGGTTTGGTGGATATGATGGTCCGGCTTCTATGCTCAAGGAAACTGGCTATGTACTCCCACGTTGGAATGGAATCCAAGGAATCCGAGTCAGCTTGCATTTCCTTCCACTTAGATTGCGTGACATCATCAACCTCCTGCAACAGCACTTGGGGTATGATGCAGCTAGCAATCTGCTTCGTTGTGCCCATGCGTGCCAGGGCTCGCATATCCAAATTAAATTTATCCGAAAACTCACGAAACCTCGTCGCCGATACTAAACCTTTTGTTCAGCAGCTCCAAGGCGACGTCAAAGTTTTTGTCAGAGGCAGACTCACGAAGGCAAGACCGCAACCGCTGAACCGCTTCTCCACACGACTTATAAATGGGTTTGTGCCCACCATGGCCACTTCGCATAACCTCCACTCAAAATGGAAAACGGCAGTGACGGCAAAGCATAGAAAGATTTGCCGAATGACGTATCAATCTCGCATATTGATCGACGCATAATCTCCAGGTCCAGGATGAATCGTGCCTCCCTCACCACTATCGTTGATACGCAGATCGCTCCAGAGTTCCGCAACATCCAACTCGCACAGCTCTTTGTGCCTGCTCTTGAAATCAGCAAAGATGCTTTCCAATTCGCTTAGCCGCACATATATCATCGCCTCCGGAAATGTCTCCACTGCTTTCAAGGACGACCTGCAATCATTGAAGATCATCAAAAGGCGTAACGATCTATTTTTGCCGGTTGGAGCTCGCAACAAATGCCGCGGCTAACTCACAGAGGTTATGGGTCGTTCCAAATATTCAAATATTTATAGATTCGACGTGATTGCCCCAGCCCAGAAATATCAAAGGGTGCTTCGTTTTTCCAACAGTTTATTTTATTCTCAAAATATTTACAAAGTGTGCACCTCATCGGCTGCTTGGCTCAGCCGAATGACCGCTCGTCCTTCCCTCCAGGTCCTCCACATGGTGGTGCGGGGTGGGTGATCTTGCTTGTGGGCTTCCACTTCCGTCTTGGCCACTCTCGTGGCCCCGTCATCCTCCATATTCGGGCAACTATCGCCTACTTTCTCGCCCACCGAATCCACCGGGTGCATAATAGGCATAATTTTCGGCCTCCTGTAATAGTTCCGTTCTTGCTGTGTCCAGTTTCATAATCCCGTTCTGTTTCCTCTCCCTTTTCCCCTTTATCAGTTTTTATACATACTCCCTTTTTCGTTTATGCGTATGAAATTATGTTCGTATGTATATTTTCCTTATTATTAATGCCTGGGGCGCTGACTCCTCCGCTTCTGCTTAGCTCACTTACTTAGCTCACTTTGTGCCCTCTTTTCCTTCTTTGTGTCAACGTGACGGAGCACCGCAATCACTATCGATATGAAGTTCACCACCGTGTACGGCCCGTCGTATCTTGGCGCTAATTTCGCCGCGAAACCATCTGCTGCTTTAGACAGATGGTGCTCTTTCGCCCATACTAGGTCTCCAATTTATGGGCTCCACTCCCGCCTCCTCAGGATGTAGTGCCGAGCTTGATCCTGCGCCGCTCGCTTCATGTTCCTTCGCACCAGCTCAAACACTTCTTGGAGCCTCGCTGGATTTTCTAATGGCGTGGCTTGTGATGCTCCCGTTCCCAATGCTTCATTATCATATAACGCCCTCGACCTTCTTCTTCTTGGCTCTCTGCCATAAGCATGGCGAGTATCCCGTGGAGTCGAATACGCTTGAGTTCACTGCCAGCATTAACTCCGGCCAGTGCTCGTCCCATGTCCTCTGATCTTCGGCTACACGTCTGCCGGTTGCAAGCTCATTGAGACATTTTTTTAAACTCCTGCTGGTGAACTAGCGATAATCCTTTCGCGGATCGCCCTCTGCAGCGTCTCAGTTGTTGCTTTCCGCATTGGAACCATCTCAGTCTACTTTGAAAACCGATCAATCATTACCAGCAGCATGGTGTTCCCATCAGCATGGTCCTACGAAGTCCGCACATACCGTCGCCCATGGCTCCTCTGGGATCTGTGTCAGCATTTTTCCAGCAGCCTGCATCTAACATGGTTTGTACCGCATTATACTGTCTTACGTACTTCCTTATGCCCCTTTGCGTCCCTGTCTTCCTTTCTCCTAGATGCCCTGCTGTCGGTGCGTCGTGGATTTTCTTTAGCACCTACTATCTCATGTCAATCGGCATAAACAGCTTCCATGACGCCACTTCTTCGCTTCCAGCTCTATACATGTCCGTAATCGAGGCCTGCCTCTTCTATATACTCTGAACATTTCTGAGGGTTTCCCGTATTTCCTCTTCAGAGGCACTTCTTAATTTTTCTATTATCGGCTGGCGGGAAAGTAGCCATTCATCTTAACTTTCCTGTAGCTGATAATATAGTCGTATTGTTGCAGCTCAAAGACCTAACTCGCAATCCATCCCAGTGGGCCTATAGAGAGCCATTTGGTCCGTGATCATGCGAACTGGTACCCTCCAGGTATGGTCTCAACTGCCAAATTGCCCATATTATGGCTAGGCACTCTTCTCAGTTGCCGAGTAATTCTTCTCTGCTCCAATTAGTGTTCGTCTTACGTAAGCCACCACTCGCTCGCCCTCATCCGTGTCCTGCGTCAGAACTGCACAAACATCTTTGAGAAATCCGGGCAAGCCAGCACTGGATCCTCTGCCAATCGCGACTTTAGGTTCTCAAACGCCTCTTGATGTCTGGCCGTCCACTGCCACTTTGACTCTTTTCGTAGGAGATCGTTTAATGGTTTTGCGACCCCTGCGAAGTTAAGGACGAATCGCCGATACCACGACACCATCCCAATGAATTGACGTAGCCCCTTCACGTTTGTTGGGAGTTTCAACTCAGTAATCGTCGCAACCTTTCCGGGATCCATGCCAACTCCCTGTCTCGTTATCATGTGGCCCAGGTATAATAACTCTTCCCCGATGGAATTACACTTTTTCGTGTTTATCCTTAGGTTTGCCGCCTTCAGTCTGCGGAATACTTCCTCCAAGTTCCCCATATGCTCCCCGTCTTGTGCGTCTGATCACGATGATGTAATCTTTATATACAAATGCGTGCGGAGCCATATCCGGGTCTATGACCTGGTACAAAGCCCTTTGGAAAGTTGCCGAGGCTGTATGCAAGCCGATCGGCATCACCTTTCACTGGTACAGACCTTTTCCTAGTACCGACAAGGCCATGTACTTCCTGCTCCCTTCCTCCAGTGGGATTTTCAAATAGGCATCTTTAAGGTCGAGGCTGCTGAAAAATTTTGCTTCCCTCAGTTGCTCCAGTAAAAAGTTTATTCGTGGCATTGGGTACGCATTCTTTATCGACTTTGAGTTTATTTGTCGGAAGTCCACGCACATTCTCCATTGACCCGTCTTTTTCCTCACCATAACGATGGGTGAGCTATAAGCGCTATTCGAAGGCTCGATGCAACCCTTCTCGAGCAGCTCTTCTACCTTTGCATTGATCTCCCCCTGTATTTTGGGGTTCTTTCCATAAAATCTTTGTTTTATGGGGATGTCGTCCTTTATAGTGATCCTGTGCTGCGTTACGTTTGAGCAACCCTTCTGGTTGGTGAACGCCACCAGCTCCTCCTCAATGAACCTTTTGTCCCGCTCGCTCTCCCAATTCTACGACGCTCCAGTTATTGCAATCGACCGCCTATTCTCCAGGCATCCGCTCTATCTTTCTCTTCTCGGGATCGTGACTTTGTGGCCTGCGCATGTTATTGATGACAAAATCCTGCAAGTAACTCCCATTTTAGCACCGCGCGGTCTACCATGCCTGGCAACACCAACATATTAAATTGGTTTTAATTGTTGCCAAAGCATACCGTCGTCTGGAGTACCATTTAAGATTTCGTGTGGCTCCCATTGGCCAACTTAAATAGTCTCCTTGATGATGTTCGCTCTCCGGCAATTTCCGGATTCTCGGCTAGCTTTTCAGAAATGAAGCTAGCCGTTGCCCCTGTGTCTATCATGGCCTCCTCCGACCCTGACGACCGCAGCCAACTGCTGATCCTCAAACTCCTCGGCTAAACTCGGCCTCATGACCATTTTCATGCGTGGCAGCAGTTCTGCACCAACCTTTCTATCACCTCCTTCGTGGACTTCCCAGAGTCTGACACCGTCAGACTTTGGATGAGCTCCTCCGAATCACTCGCCACTCTTTGCCTCGGCGTGGACTTCTGTGGAACTTTTCCTCAATTCCACGCGAGACAGCCAACAACACGTCGTCCTTGGTCTCTCCGATCCACTTAGCCACTAGTGCCCTCATGTTTTCTACTGTTCCTTCTGCTGGGAGACCGAGCTCTCTACACACTTTGCTCAACTCCTCCTTGCGCAGCGTGTATATCCTGTTTTTTTACCCATCTCGAAGCTGCGTATGCTCGAAGTGTAATAAAATTTGTTTAAGGGTGTATTTATTTCTTCACATGGCAGTTAATGGGACCAATCAAATTCCAAAATTAACGTATTTAGTTTCGTAAAGTCAGCCTTACGGAAAAAACGAACTTTATTAGATTTAAGTTTAGACTTAAGGTCAATTAAGCTATTATTTTCGATTAAAACATCAAGAGCGGGATGATACGGATCCTCAAGGTTAGAAGATATGAAATATATCGATTAGAGTAGGTTAGTGTGGTTAAACCGCAAGAATAGAGTTAGGAACCTCTACTGAGCGACAAAAGAAGCAACACAGTGCGCAATTAACTATCAATAGTGTATGCTAACACCATCCGCTGGCAGAACAAAAATAACTTAAAAGCAATCGGGGTTATAAGTGATGTCGATTGAAATATACCCAATTATAACCGTGTATGAGAATATCTGAGCACGCACATATATAAAGATCACATTAACCGCGGAGCATCCTTCTTGATAAAGCGTCTTTAAGCGACTGAACAACCAAAAATAATCAATTACAATATATAAGCGTAAGATAGAACGTAAGAATGAGAGAAAGATGCTCTCTGAAGCCTGCTGGACCCTGTCACAATTTTAGCGTCAATTTTCATTGTATGAAATGGGTAGTTTATATGCTGTATGCTTAGTGGTTGGTCGTAACATAATATGTACACATGTGTGTGCATTTGATTGCCAACTTTGCTTTTTGGAGTCTATGCATATATTTGTGAAATACCCTAAAAATATCGAGTATATCTTTTCAGCTTTATTTTATTTAAATAAATAAAATCCAAATAAATAATAGTAAGTTAAAAAACAAAAAAATTTACTAGGCTTAACTAGGACTAGAACTCCGGACCCACCGTGTCAGAAACCGCTACTCTCTCCACCCGGCAAACCTAAAAAAACTACCCTAAAAAACTTCGTATTTATTGCAAATTTTTACACATTTACATTTTTGTTTTTAAAATATTCAAACAAAACAAGCGCTCTTGCACGCGACACGGACAGAAGTATATTTTTCAAACCCTTGTCGATATAAGCCTCTCCGTCTGCCTGTTTCTTCTTGTTTTTGTTCTTTTTAAATAATTAAACACGAATTTGATATTCTATATTAATTAATCGTTAATATAGAGCTCGCACGCGACATTTTCTTCCATCAAAATTTTTATGTTGTTTTTGTCTTTTTTAAATAATTAAACACGAATTTAATCTATCCAAGCAAAACAAAAATCCAAAAGATATACAATTATCGTCAATAGCCCCCTCTAATCCCCCCCGAAAATACACAACTTCTAATAAGGCCATCGTTGCCATCTATACGAACCATAGTAGACTTCTAGAAATTATAAAAGACAGAAACTCAATTTCGAATATGCAGAGTCAATCCGAAGATTTAAACATAAACAAGGAACCCCTTAACCGCTTGAATCACACCCCCCACTTAGAACCCAAAACCAGACTGTGCACTCTGAAATTAGATCACACCTAGCACTTAGATCGTAGTCCCAAAAAAAAACGCTATATAAGACACCGATTGAATTGTTTAAAGAAAGTTTTTGTACCAACCTCTAAGTGGAATCATTCACCAATAAATATAGTCTACATACTAAATTTGTGCTGTATTTGACTTGGTGCATTACTCATTAAAATATATCTTACGCGACAATGAGTATATTATATCAGTACCAGTATCAGATTATATCAGTTTCATAGTCGCGACAATAAATATATCTTACGCGACAATGAAACTGATATAATCAGCAATAATTAGACGATATTAATAATAGTTATTAAAGGCATTTGTACTCTTTTTACGAAATATATTTAAAACATGTCGTGCCACCGAGCAGTTGAAACTGTCACACTTTTGATTTATTAAATTTTTTTAATTTTCCCTTCAAAAATATCTGAAAAAACATTCTTTTATTGAATTTGAATTATTTGCTTCTGGTTGACCTTCTGGAGAATTACTACCCTACTACTACACTGCCGTTTTGGGACCGTAACAACACATTTTGATGAAATTACTGCAATTACTACCAAATCATAGATTACAAGCTAAACAATCGCAATCCAAATATTTTTCGCGAAAAACTTGAGCCTCATGGATCAATGATCGAGACGTCTACCTAAAAATTTTAAGGTAATGAGTAGGATTTTCACCGGAATAGGAGAATTTTGAGATATTTATTTGTATTCCCTTGCAGAGGGTATTATAATTTTGGTCAAAAGTGTGCAACGCAGTGAAGGAGACATCTCCGACCCTATAAGGTATATATATTCTTGATCAGGATCACCTCCTGAGTCGAAATAAGCATGTCCGTCTGTCTGTTGCTACGCAAACTAGTGCCTCAGTTTTAAAGCTATCGTCTTCAAACTTTGCACACACCCTTTATTCCTTTGCAGGCAGTATATAAGTCGAAAAGGCCGGGATCCGTCGATAATATCTTATAGCTGCCATATAACTGATTGATCGCCATAATTTCGTTGTTTTTGAAGTTAGAAGAATGGGATTTTCTATGGATTCTACTTTTGACAAACGTATCCGATATGGCAAATTTCATATGGATCGGCCGACTATATACGATCCGATATATATCTAATAATATAAGATGCATGTCGCCACCTAGCGGGATGCCACTCAACTGGAAAGGTATATCAACCAGCCTTTAATAAATAACAAGATCTGTTGGATTTATATTATATATATAAGCGCAATTTGTTTACCTTCGGTTTTATGATTTTTTGTTTATATTCAAATATGGAAACTGTACGTAGGATTGAAGACCGGTCTAATAAGTAAGTGACGCGAGAGCGCTGCTCAACACTTGATGCTGCGGAGCGACCGACAGATTCCACGAGTGAGCGACATTCTGGCGGCTGCTTCACCCGACATACTCCCCCCGTTTGAGATGAGCTTTCAACAGCATCACGAAGGGGCAGCAGGCACAATTTCAATTCCATAGGTGACAAATTTCTGGGGAGATTGATAGCTCAATTTCCGCAAGGTATTCCCGTTTGTGTGCAGTGACTTTGGAGCGGGCAAAGTAGCCAGGTTCAATTTGGCCACCATCGGGGAAGTACCGTTAAATTCTTTACTGCAAAAGGTGTCGTCGTGGGTGTCCTTATCGATTTCCTTGGAGGAATGTGTGGTGCAGGGAATTTATCGTATTTACAACTGAGAACTCCTTTATTTATTTATTTACTGAGAACTCCTCTTCAGGACTTCTCAATCGGGGTTATCAAGTGATGTCAAATATACCCAATTATTCAATGATGGTAATATATATATGAAAAGTAATTCCTAAAAAACAATAAAATTTACTCTGAAATATTATTAAAAAAAATATATTTTCTTCATTAACTCAAAAATTCATACCCAAATTTTCTTAGGATAGCAAGCCTGAAAAGTTACAAAAATCTAAAATTGTGGCTTCAAAACGAAATCGAACGCATAAACATGAAACCGTGTATGAGAATATCTGAGCACGCACATATATAAAGATCACATTAACCGCGGAGCATCCTTCTTGATAAAGCGTCTTTAAGCGACTGAACAACCAAAAATAATCAATTACAATATATAAGCGTAAGATAGAACGTAAGAATGAGAGAAAGATGCTCTCTGAAGCCTGCTGGACCCTGTCACAATTTTAGCGTCAATTTTCATTGTATGAAATGGGTAGTTTATATGCTGTATGCTTAGTGGTTGGTCGTAACATAATATGTACACATGTGTGTGCATTTGATTGCCAACTTTGCTTTTTGGAGTCTATGCATATATTTGTGAAATACCCTAAAAATATCGAGTATATCTTTTCAGTTTTATTTTATTTAAATAAATAAAATCCAAATAAATAATAGTAAGTTAAAAAACAAAAAACTAACTAGGCTTAACTAGGACTAGAACTCCGGACCCGCCGTGTCAGAAACCGCTACTCTCCCCACCCGGCAAACCTCAAAAAACTACCCTAAAAAACTTCGTTTTTTATTGCAAATTTTGATGTAATTATGCTTAGTGTTTCAGTGCCCCATATCTTAATAAGAAGACTCAGAAATTCATAACTTTACAAGCAAAAAACTTTTTAAGCATATGAGCATATAATGCATATGGGTATTTCTCTAATGTGGATCGCGACATTCGTATTCATTTCAACTAAAAATAAGTCATGTGCTTAGACTAGCTCTCGATAAGTACTATAATTGGTGCAAATATACATTTTTGTTTTTAAAATATTCAAACAAAACAAGCGCTCTTGCACGCGACACGGACAGAAATATATTTTTCAAACCCTTGTCGATATAAGCCTCTCCGTCTGCCTGTTTCTTCTTGTTTTTGTTCTTTTTAAATAATTAAACACGAATTTGATATTCTATATTAATTAAATGTTAATTCAGAGCTTTAAACTAAACTGCTTTCAAGGACGACCTGCAATCATTGAAGATCCTCAAAAAGGCGTAACGAACTGTTTTTGCCGGTTGGTGCTCGCAACAAATGCCGCGGCTAACTCACAGAGGTTATGGGTTGTTCCACCGAATTTATAGATTCGACGGGTTTGCCCGAGCCCAGAAATATCAAAGGGTGCTTCGTTTTTCCAACAGTTTCTTTTATTCTCAAAATATTTACAAAGTGTGCACCTCACCGGCTGCTTGGCTCAGCCGAATGACCGCTCGTCCTTCCCTCCAGGTCCTCCACATGGTGGTGCGGGGTGGGTGATCTTGCTTGTGGGTTTCCACTTCCGTCTTGGCCACTCTCGTGGCCCCGTCATCCTCCGTATTCGGGCAACTATCGCCTACTTTCTCGCCCACCGGATCCACCGGGTGGCCCTGTTACGCAGGCATCTCCGGCGCGCCGCCCTCCACAGCATTGCTGCGCGGTCCACCGCCACCTTCGATCTCCATCGTCGGGGCCGCTTCCATGGCCATCGCCTTGGCTAGATTTAACCTGGCCCTTGCTAGTGCCAGAGTTGCGTCCGCCTCATGCTTCTCCCGGCTCCTTCGCCGTCGGTGGCGAAGCGCCGATAGCTCCTGACTCGGCCGGTGCTCCTGTCTTTCGACGGTGGCCGTACCCACCCTCGTCCTCCTGGTCCTCTCTCGGTCACCACTCTCATGACCCTACTCGGGGCCCGGAGCCGCCGGATGTCCCATCTGGGTCCACGTCAATGGGTCATGTCAAGTCGAACTGGTACCCTCCAGGTATGGTCTTAACTGCCAAATTGCCCATATTATGGCTAGGCACTCTTTCTCAGTTGCCGAGTAATTCTTCTCTGCTCCAATTAGTGTTCGACTTACGTAAGCCACCACTCGCTCGCCCTCATCCGTGTCCTGCGTCAAAACTACCCAAACATCTTTGAGAAATCCGGGCAAGCCAGCACTGGATCCTCTGCCAATAGTGACTTTAGGTTCTCAAACGCCTCTTGATGTCTGGCCGTCCACTGCCACTTTGACCCTTTTCGTAGGAGATCGTTTAATGGTTTTGCGACTCCTGCGAAGTTAAGGACGAATCGCCGATACCACGACGCCTTTAATCGCATGCTTAAAGTTGTGAAAATATTTTCTTAAGGATGCTGTAAAAATATTTATGCCACGCAAAAAGCCGTTATCTGCATTCATTCTTATCAGTAGAAGCACAATGCAAAATTCAAAAAAAATAAAATTTGGCATGCACATAGCTTAAAATATATTCTTTGTTTGTGTCTCATTTTCGCACATTTATTTGACTTCAGGCAATGTTAAGTTAAATAGTCAAAAAGAGTTTCGTCAAAATAGTTATGCATATAGTTATTAATACTAGTGTATAAATAGTGTTGTTTAGTTAAAAAAAAAATCGTAAACGTTCATGAAAGTTGTGGAGTTGGAGTGTGTCCAAGCCTTGTTGTGAAAAATGCACAATAGACAGACAACCACAAACAAATAAACTGGTAAGTTAAAGAAGCCCTCAAAGAAAGGAGCGCTTTAAGTTATATATTTTGAAAGAGACAAGCTTAAGAGCATTGCCTAAACAAGCACATAACCAATCAGTGAACTCAAATCAAACACTCATAAAATTTAATTTTTTAAGCACATTTGGAGGTAAGATAAGGAAGAATAAAGTAAAATCACGTTTAAAATTACAATAAAAGCACAAATTTAATTGCTGTTTTGCATTTCGAACATGTGATTCAGCCGTGGTGTTTGTGAATCGGTGGTTAATTGAATTGTAATTAAATGAAAATTACCTTAAAAATTTAAAAACAAGAAAGGAAAGCTAACTTCGGACGGAGCCGAAGTTGATATACCCTTGCAGTTGAGAGGCAGTCCGCTAGGTGACACGCATCTTTATTATAAGATATATATCGGATCGTACATAGTCAGCCGATCCTGTTGATATTTGGCAGATCGGATTAGTTTGCCCAAAGTGGAAACCATACAAAGTCCCATCCTGCTAACTTAAAAAACAACGAAGTTATGGCATTCCCGATCAATCAGTTATATGGAAGCTAGAGGATATAGTCGGGCGATCGTTATGAAATGTGGAAACCATACAAAGTCCAATCATTCTTACTTAAAAAACACCGACGTTATGGCATTCCCGATCAATCAGTTATATGGCAGCTATAGGTTATAGTCGGCCGATCGTTATGGAATGTGGAAACCATACAAAGTCCCATCTTTCTAACTTAAAAAACAACGAAGTTATGCCATTTCCGATCAATCAGTTATATGGCAGAAAGGAAAGCTAACTTCGGACGGAGCCGAAGTTGATAAACCCTTGCAGTTGTGTGGCAGTCCGCTATTAGGTATATATCGGATAGTATATAGTCGGCCGATCCTTATGATATTTGACACACCGGATTAGTTTTCCCTAAGTAGAATCCATAGAAAATCCCATTCTTCTAACTTCAAAAACAACGATGTTATGGCATTCCCGATCAATCAGTTATATGGCAGCTATAGGATATAGTCAACCGATCTCGTTCCGACTTATATACCGTCTGCAAAGGAAAGAAGGGTGTGTGCAAAGTTTGAAGACGATAGCTTTAAAACTGAGAGACTAGTTTGCGTAGAAACAGACAGACGGACATGCTTATATCGACTCAGGAGGTGATCCTGATGAAGAATATATATACTCAATGGGGTCGGAGATGTCTCCTTCACTGCGTTGCACAGTTTTGTCCAAAATTATAGTACCCTCTGCAAGGGTATAAAAAGATATATAAAAAAAGAAGAAGGTAAAGCTATCTTCGAAGGAGCCCGCTTCCGTCTTTATGTGGAACATGTCGGTAAACCAGGCCTGCCTTATCTATGTACTCTGAATATTTTTGTGGGTTCTCCCGTATTTTCCTCTTCAGTGCGCTTATCACTTCTTAAGTTTTCTATTATCGGCTGGCGGGAAAGTGCATCTGCTCTTTCTCAGTTGCCGAGTAATTCTTCTCTGCTCCAATCAGCGTTCGACTAGCGTAAGTGACCACTCGCTCGCCCTCATTCGAGTCCTGCGTCAGAACTGCACCCACGGTGTAGTCGCTTGCGTCTATTTGTAACACAACTTCTTTGAGAAATCCGGGTATGCCAGCACTGGATTCTTTGCCAATCGCGACTTTAGGTTCTCAAACGCCACTTGGTGTCTGGCCGTCCACTTCCACATTGACCCTTTTCGTAGGAGGTCGTTTAATGGCTTTGCGACCCCTGCGAAGTCAGGGACGAATCGACGATACCACGACGTCATCCCAATGAACGTACGTACCCCCTTCACGTGTTGGGGGCTTCAACTCAGTAATTGCCGCAACTTTTCCGGGATCCATTCCAATTCTCTGACACGTTATCCGGTGGCCCAGGTACCATAGCTCTTCCTTGAAGAAATGACACTTTTCCGTGTTTATTCTTAGGTTTGCCGCCTTAGTCTGCGGAATACTTCCTGCAAGTTCGCCTTATGCTCCTCCCTTGTGCGTCCGATCACAATAATGTCATCTTGATATGCAAATGCGTGCGGAGCCATATCTGGGCCTATGACCTGGTCCAAAGCCCTTTGGAAAGTTGCCGAGGCTGAATGCAACGCGATCGGCAACACCTTCCACTGGTACAGACCTCTCCCTGGTACTGTAAAGGCAGTGTACTTCCTGCTCCCTTCCTCCAGTGGGATTTGCCAATAGCCGTCTTTAAGGTCGAAGCTGCTGAAAAATTTTGCTTCCCTCAGTTGCTCCAGTATGAAGTTTATTCGTGGCATTGGCTACGCATCCTTTATCTATTTTGCGTTTATTTGTCAGAAGTCCACGCACATTCTCCATTGATCCGTCTTTTTCTTTACCATAACGATGTTCGATGTAGCGCTATAAGCGCTATTCGAAGGCTCGATGCATCCCTTCTGCAGCAGCTTTTCTACCTTTGCATTGATCTCGCCTTGTAATTTGGTGTTCTTTGGATAATATCTTTATTTTATGGGGACGTCGTCATTCAAAGTGATCCTGTGCTGCGTTACGATCGAGCAACCCTTCTGGTACGTGAACGCCACTAGTTCCTCCTCAATGAACATTTTGTCCCTCTCTCTGATCCGGTTATTGCTATCGACAGCCTATCCTCCAGGCATCCGCTCCATCTTTCTCTTCTCGGGATCGTGACTTTGTGGCCTGCGCATGTTATTGTTGTGCCAAATCCTGCAAGAAACTCCCATTTTAACACCGCGCTGCTTCCCATGCCTGGCAACAGCAACATATTAAATTTGTTTTGCTTGTTGCCAAAGCTTACCATCGTCTGGAGTACCATTTGAGATTTCGTGTGGCTCCCATTGGCCAACTTAAATAGTCTCCTTGATGATGTTCGCTCTCCGGCGATTTCCGGGTTCTCGGCTAGCATTTAAGAAATGACGCTAGCCGTTGCCCCTGTGTCTATCATGGCCATAACTTCTGCTCCTCCCACCCTGACGACCGCAGCCAACTGCTAATCGTCTCCTGATAATCCTCCATCCTCCATGATAAGCTGCCATTTCTGCATCCATCTTTGTAATGGGGGGGCTCTGTTGGTCTAGTGGGTTCTGGCGCGGTTCCTCCTTTTGCCACCTCCTGGCTACCGCCGGCTGATCCCAGAGTGGTTTTGCGGAGGCTTGCCTATTAAAAAACCTCCTCTTCCAAAGCTCCTGAAACTCCTCGGCTAAGCTCGGCCTCATGACCATTTTCATGCGTGGCAGCAGTTCTCCACCAACCTTTCTATCACCTCCTTTGTGGACTTCCCTAGTGGCTTCATCAGAGTCTGACACCGTCAGACTTTGGATGAGCTCCTCCGAATCACTCGCCACTCTTTGTCTCGGCGTGGACTTCTGTGGTACTTTTCTTCAATTTCACGCGAGACAGCCAACAACTTGTCGTCCTTGGTCTCTCCGACCCACTTAGCAACTCGTGCCCTCATGTTTTTTACTGTTCCTTCTGCTGGGAGACCGAGCTCTCTACAGACTTCGCTCAACTCCTTCTTGCGCAGCGTGTATATCCTGTTTTTTTCCCCATCTAGAAGCTGCGTTACTTCTAGACTCGCAATCAATCACGTAGCTTTGGCGCCATGTGTAACGAACTGTTTTTGCCAGTTGGTGATCGCAACAGGCTAGCTCACAGAGGTTATGGGTCGTTCCACAGAATTTATAGATTTGACGAGCCCAGATATAACACAGAGTGCTTCGATTTTCCACCAGTTCCTTTTATTCTCACAATATTTACAAAAGTGTGCACCTCACCGGCTGCTTGGCTCAGCCAAACGACCACTCGTCCGCAGGCGTCGGTTCGGCTCACGGTTCCCTCACGTGCTCCAGTTGCTGGGCCTATGCTGCCCTTCTGCTGCCGCAGTTGCTGCTCCTGGTGTCTCTCTTCTATCGTCACCGATGCTCCTGTTGTCGGCGCTTTTCTTGTCGTCAGCGCTGCTCCTCTCGTCGGCGCTGCTCCTGTCGTCGTTGCTCCTATGGTCGTTGCTCCTGTCCTGTGTACGCCGTTTCTGCTGCTGTGGTCGCTACTCCTGGTCTCGCTGCTCCTCTTATTGAACGCCGTGGATCGTCGATATCCTTGGCTCACTTGGAATGCCCTTTCGCCGTGACCACCTTATCCATGTAAGCAGACCAATAGGCTCACCTGAAACACCTGGAACAGGAGTCTCTTGACTTGACCGGGATGTCCTTGTTGGGTCTTGTTGTTGGGCTTGAGTTTTCGAGCTGGTTACCCCTCGCTTTACAGGATCACACCTGGTTTTAACGGTCAGTTAAACCTATAACACCAGGATACCTGATATCTGGGAATAACCCAACCCGACTCTATTTACCCTTGTCATACCCTTGTCATCCCGACTTATCCGAATCATATTGTTATGCAGGTCACCGGACTTTGTCCAAATTCCCCGGCGATCCTCCCATTGAGCATTCCCAACGCATTCACCGCTGTCACCGCTCTCTCCTAAGATATTTGAGCGTGGGCGCGACGTCCCGCCCGATACCGTTACGGAAGAAACCGGGTACCCCACTTTCGAAAGCTAAAAAAAAGGTTTTAGGAAATATTTTGAAGTTGGGAAACCCCTATAAAAATATCAAATGCTTAAAAAAAAGTTTTTAAACAATATTATATTTTATAGCTGTACAAGAGCGCTGATGAAAAAGTGGTGCACTATTTCTTAATTGGATTTAAAGCGGCAGAGCTATGGCTAGGGAAAATGATCAAAGTGGGGTGAGTCAAAAATTTCGAAAGATTTATAAAACGGTTTTAGGAAATATTTTAAATGAGAAATGGCTACATACGAAGCGCTAATGAAAAAATGGTACACAATTCCTGATTGGATGTAAATTGGCAGAGCAATAACTAGTGAAAATGATCAAAGTGGGGAAATTTGTAAACCCAACTAAACGTTGGGCAACCCCTTAAAACATTTCGAAAGCAATATAAAGAGTTTTAAAGAAAATGTTGGAAGAAAATTGTTAGAGCTATGGTTTTCAGAAGTGGAGAAAATGGAAAATTGAGAATCCCATTTAAAAGTTCAGAAACACCTTAACAAATTTCGAAAGATTCAAAAAATATTTTTATGAAATATTTTGAAATTCGGAAAGTCTAAACTCAAAATTTCGAAGCTTTAAAAAATTTGTTCAGTTACCGAGCTTTTTCGGGAGCTTTAAGTTTGTGTTCTGAATATTATATATATACCAATATAAAACAAGCACAGTTCGATTTATAAATATTGATACAATTTATTTAATGGTTCTGGGGTTTCTACAAATGATATATGTAAAAATGTCCTGAGTAGGGTTGACGACCGAAAAGAGAATGATGCGGGAGCGCGGCACGACGCCTGATGCAGCGGAGCGACGGAGAGATCCCGCGAGAGAGCAAGGCAAACGCTAGCGCATGACGGCAAATAAAGGTGGCCGATCGAATGCACGAGACCGAAAGTCGAGAATATATATATATAAAGAAATGACGTCACGAATTCAATAAATTATTGCTGGGCAAACATCTTTCTGGCGGCTGCTTGACCCGACATACTCCCCCCGTTGGAAGATTGGCTTGCAACAGCATCATGAAGGGGCAGCAGGAACAATTTATTGACTGCGCGCATTGTAACTCCGGTTGCAGTCCTCAGCAGCGCCACCATCACGCTAGGGATATTGGAGCACCATTTCCGCCACTGAAATTCGCCCTTGGACAAAAGCGCAGCAATCTACCCTAATATGCCAACAACTTCCTCCTTGGAGGTGCCACTGGATCCCACTGGAAAGTCTTCCACCTCGTCCTTCTGCAACTCCGGCGGAACCAGGGACATATGACCTAGGTTAAGATTCTCCTTTACAAAGGCCAAATACTGAGCGCGCAGTTCGGGCTGATAAGGCAGTTTCTTCAGTTCGTCCTTTAACGCTTTCACAGTCAGATGTCGAAGAAGTTGATTGAGCCGCTCATCTAAAGGCCCCTTTGGGCAGATCAGTTCCGACCGCTCATCTGACATGAGAACCTTGCCATTGTTAGGACCTCCGCCTCCACAAACAACCCAACCGAGCCGAGTTTTTTGGATTGAGGGCAAACCAGGAGACAAATAAATTTGCCCGACACAAGCAGCTCCAAAAATAATCCAGCTCCAATTAGCAAATCAATTCGCTGCGGCTGGTGAAAATGAGGATCTGCTAGCTTTACATTGGCAGGAATTTTCCATGAGCAGACGTCCAATGCAAAATTGGGCTGAAGGTCAGTGATGTTGGAGGCTACGATCGCAGTTACTTGCGCCGAGTAGTCAGAGCATTGACTTGCTGCATTGACATTGACAAGCTGACTTGCACAGAAAACCCATCGGTACCAAAACCCTGCGTCATCTATACCGGACACAGAAACCGGAGACCTTATCTTCCGCAGCTGCATTTGGTTTGCCAGCCTTGAGGTGACCAGATGCTGCGAACCAGAATCGAGCAGCGCTCGGCAGGGCAGTAGAACTCCAGAGCGGTTCCTGACCAAAATATTGGCAGTGGCTAGCAGCACCACATCACCGAAACGCTCCTAAGCGACAAGAGAATTGACGGGAGCGGACGCTGACCGAGAAACAGCGTCGCTAGAGGGAAAAACCTCGGGAGAAGGGTGTTGGCCTTGAGCTGTCGAATTGCCACCAAAATGCAGCAAGCTATGATGCCTGCGTCCACATGCACGGCAGCTTGACGAATTGCAATGCCGAGATAGGTGCCCAGATCCAAGGCACTTACGGCATAAATCCAATCGCCTAACTTCGCCTAAACGATCCTCAGGCGACAAGCTTAAAAGCCTTCGGCAGAAGTTTATTATGTGAGAATGGCCATCACAAATAATGCATGCGGAAGAGTTGGTAATCACAAATGCAGAGTTAGCTGAATAAAGGGTCTACGCTGTCCTACCGCAAGGTTTGGTGCATATGATGTCATCGGCAAATCCATGCTCTCCAAAGTCCGGCATCTCTGCTCAAGAAAACTGGCGATGGACTCCCACGTTGGAATGGAATCCAAGGAATCCGAGTCAGCTTGCATTTCCTTCCACTTGGACTGCGTGGCATTATCAACCTTCTGCAACAGGACTTGGATTATAATGCAGCTGGCAATCTGCTTCGTTGTGCCCATGCTAGCCAGGGCTCGCATATGCGAATTCAATTTGTCCGAAAGCTCGCGAAGCCTCGTCGCCGATGTGGGTTCTACGGCCCTCAGATTCATTATCTCATTAACATGAGCTTGAAAAATGATCCTGCGATTACTTAACCTTTTGTTTAGCAGCTCCAATGCCACGTCATAATTTTTTGTCCGTGAGCTCCAATGATCGAACAGTCTCCAAAGCAGTCTCCAAACTTCTGCCAAACGACAGATCGCAATTGGTGGCAGAAGCTGCTTTGATAAGCGTCGAACTTGCCGGCAACAAACTGGAGCGCCGTATAATCTCCTGATCCAGGATGAATCGTGCCTCCCTCGTTGCATCGTTTAAGTAGACGCGCAGATCGCTCCTGAGTTCTGCAACATCCATCTCGGACAGCTCCTGTGTGTGCTCTTGAAATCCGCAACGATTCCCTCCAATTCACTGAGCCGCACATTAAACATCGCCTCCGGAAATGTGTCCACTGATTTCAAGGAGGACAACAATCCTTGAAGATCCTCAAAAAGGACAACTCCATTTTGACTCAGGAATACTTTCCTTCCAGGAGAGGCACAATCGTATAACGGATTCCTTTTCGCAACAAAAAATTTATTTTAGTTCGTTTATTTATTATCAACTCACGACCCACTGTGCAGCTTCTATATAACGGAGTAACATATGTATGAGCGATTATAGCACTCTGCAAACAGCGTAGGTATGTATGTCAACAGATGCTAATATTTCGCGCACAAATCACAAACC
This sequence comes from Drosophila atripex, assembly GCA_035045925.1. Taxonomy (NCBI): domain Eukaryota; kingdom Metazoa; phylum Arthropoda; class Insecta; order Diptera; family Drosophilidae; genus Drosophila; species Drosophila atripex. The sequence continues at coordinate 706,028 of JAWNOP010000021.1, forward strand.
GAATAACTTTTTTTAATTTTTTAATTTGTTTATGTTTATATGTTTTAAGCCGCGCAGCTCAAGTTTTCAGTCACGTCGGGGTCACCAATGTTCAGTTACCGAGCGTTTTCGGGAGCTTTAAGTTTGTGTTCTGAATATTATATATATACCAATATAAAGCAAGCACAGTTCGATTTATAAATATTGATACAATTTATTTAATGTTTCTGGGGTTTCTAAAAATGATATATGTAAAAATGTCCTGAGTAGGGTTGACGACCGAAAAGAGAATGATGCGGGAGCGCGGCTCGACGCCTGATGCAGCGGAGCGACGGAGAGATCCCGCGAGAGAGCAAGGCAAACGCTAGCGCATGACGGAAAATAAAGGTGGCCGATCGAATGCACAAGACCGAAAGATGCGAAAATATATATAAAGAAATGACGTAACGAATTCAATAAATTATTGCTGGCCAAACTTCTTTCTGGCGGCTGCTTGACCCAACAAAATTGTTTTTAAAAATATTTTAAATGAGAAATGGCTGTAAATTAATAAATTAATAATGGCTTAGGGTAAATTAGTAGTGTTCGGTTAACCCTTGCTGCAGTCGGTGACGTTCATATACAGGTGGCCCCTGGCTGTTGCCGAGGGGGTTGCTTCTCCTTGTGTGAAGTGATGAATGAATGGGTTCTCTGGCTGTTGCCGTGGGAGATTCCTTTTATGCCAGGGAATTACGGTGGGAGTAACTGCCCCGTTGTCATGGCCCCTAAAGCGCGGTGGCCAATTTTAACAAATGAATTTACTTTACAGCTGAGCCGAAGTGTTGGATTGAATACTTCTTTATTGAATGAAGCTCAAGTACAAACTGAAACTTAAGATAAATATAAATGAAACTCATAGCTGCCACTCCAATATGTAATGTCTGCCGGCAGTGCAAGAGCTTCCGGGCAGACGCTGTGTCAGCAATTTGGCCGGAGCGAGCTTTCGGACGATCGGTCATTACCGTCGCCCGGTTACATAGTTAACTACTCCCCCTCAGGATTAAGGCCGCCCTCGGGCGACCCTATTCGGGCCATCATCTCCCTTATTTGGACTGCGGCTCTTCTGGCTTGGATGAATCCCCGATAAGTAAGGCCGACGCAGATCAACGCGCAGCAAATTGCTCCTGCAGATAGCATCTGGTATCTGGTGTGAGCGATAGTCGTTGATATCTTCCCCGAATTTTTTTTATATGCTCCAGATTACGCTCACTCAACCGGTGAAAGTATGGGAATCTTAGTGTTTCGTGTTTCATGGTAATGTTGAGGAGGGCGAGCTAGCTACTCCTGGTGCCCCAGATTTGGCAAAATGTGGCTCCAGATGACACTGAGCAGTTTTTGACTGTGTGAATCTCTCCGTTGTATTCCGCTATTACCTTGTCCTCCAGTCAGAGTTTTGCGTCATGGTGTGACACGGAAAAGACGGTAATTTTGACGCATGCTGACTTAATTTTTTGGCATCTTAATGATGAAATGTAAAATATTTACGGATTGTAATAAATTCACGGACGCAAAGGACAATATATCTTTTATGGGGGTATCTGTGGGCTCCTCGATCCACATACTTTCCAGGTCTGCATGATCTGGTATGATAGGGCTAACGACAAATTTTGCAGCTCCATTGCAATCATCCTATTCCGAGATAATAACATCTCGTATAGGTGTCCCAAATCAATTTGGGATTTTTTAGCCGACCTCAGTATTTGATTGATAGTTGACTTTTTTGTTAATATTTTTCTGACTATTGTTTGAAATGATAAGTTGGAATTCAGTAAGTTTGATTTTTTCAAGGTCCTCTGCGTCTGGCGTTCTCGCCACTACCATTACCGCCGCTCCAAAGAATTCTAATCTCCTAGCTAACCTATAGTGGAAGCTCAATGATTCGAGCAGGTGAGCGACATCTACGCTCAAAAGCTTCTACATGTGTGACTGCGGAAACATGTTAATCATGCCACAAGTTTCTTCCACCACGCGCTTATACTCTGAGAGATTCGCTGAGTGTCTCACGAATGCAACTTCTTCCCTAATTAAAATTTTTCCATCAATGATGGGAATGTATTGGGCCTGAGAGAAGTCCGTGACGTGTGCCGATGTTAGGATCAAAAGAAATAGCAGAGGTACGGGCGTAGACCTATAATTTTAGGTTTACTGTAGTCTTTTATGAAATTTGGGTAGCCCACCACCAAATTACGTGCAAAGTGCGCGTAAATGAGTAATGAAAAAGCATAGTAATAATAAAACATGATAATGACAAAAACTTGGATCGCCTACATAAGGGCATCCGCGACGATAATTTCTATGACAGGTTTCTAAAAACATTTTTGCACCGGCCTCGTCGATGAGAACTTTCCACCATTTGATTTTCGCATTCGGATTGGATTCCGACACTGCGAATGTCAATGGTTGTGATCAATAAAGATATTTAGGTCATTTACTGCATATAAGTAATGGCGCAATTAGGCCAGCTCCCAAACCATGGCTAAAAGCTCACGCACGTTAGTAGCGTAATTAACCTCTCGGTCCTTCAGGGCTCTCGAGATCATGGTAATGGGTCTTCAATCTTGGGATAGTACCGCGCTAATGCCAAATGCAGAGGCATCCGTCGTTAGATCGAATTCCTTTTTGTAATCGGGGTATCTGAGGATACCCTCGTATTTTCGTCCGTTAACGGAAAAGGAAGATTTTTCGCGGTCACGTTTTTTAGCAATTCGTGGATTTCATTATTGACAAAATCTGCTGCTCTCATTGGGTATGGGTAAAGCTTGGCATAAATGGGCTCCTCACTAGCAGTTCCGATGGTAGCTACCACCGACGTGTTGTAAGGCCTCATTTATGGTACGCTTTTTATTTTGTGTTCGCTGAGCAGTTTTATAAAAGCATCCCTAGCCAGAGTCGTTCGAGAAATAAATGTAGGAAAAATTGACATCGGGGCGATTGAAATTCTAATTTTTCTACTTCGAAGCCCCATTTGAGGTGGTCGGAAGCTAGACAAAGCGATGCGCCTGCCTGATTTAACTGTGGAATCAAAACTGAAACTTAAGATAAACATAAATGAAACTTATAGCGGCCACTTCATTGGGTAGTGTCTACCGGCTATGCACGAGCTTACGCTGTATCTGGTACGAGCCCAGACGCTGTGTCAGCAATTTGGCCGGAGCGAGCTTTCGGACGATCGGTCATTACCGTCGCCCGGTTAACTTAGTTAACTACTAATATGCTGTATGGTTAGTGGTAATACGTACACATGTGTGTGTATTTGATTGGCAATATTCGAGTTGTGCAATACCACTGAAAAAATCGGATATATCTCTTCAGCTTATTTTATTTTAATAAATAAAATCCAAATACAAAAAGTTAGTAAAATGAAAAAATTAGCTTGGCTTAACTAGGACTATAACTTCGAACCCACCGTGTCAGAAACCGCAACCCGGATTTTCCACCCGGCTAACCTCTAAAAAATAACAACAAAAAAATAACTGTAACAGTTTCCAAATTGAAAATCCAGGATGCAATCCCGCCAAAGAGTGCACTGCAGATACGGTAAATTTTGCAAATGTCTCCAGAATGCCAGAACCTAAGAAGAATGTGCAGCAGCTTTGGTTGGATAACTGGACCAGACATTAAAACGTCATTCAATGAATATGAAATGAATATTAATCTAGTCTCTCAGTTTTAAAGCCAAAGAATGCACTGCAGTAAGCAATCTGTCCTCAGGGAAAAATCTGAAGCATCGGTGCATTTTACAAATATCTCCAGAAGTTAAATTGTAAAGTTCATGGGCATCAATTTTTTATTGAATTTAAAGCTTTAAGCGATAAGTAATATTGATCATAAATTTTTTTGTTTAATATTTAAGTTTTAAGGGACAACAATGATGATCAGAGATTTTCTTGTAAGATTTGAAAGTCTTAAGGAAATGGTAATGGTGGTTATAGATTTTTTTTCTCGAATTTCAATTTTTAAGGGATGGGCATTGTTGTTTTTCATGGTAAATTGGTTAAAATGATGGTCATAGATTTTTTGTTTGAAGGGATTTGTATACGTTTTTTTGTTAAACTTTTAAGTTGAAGGGCATCGATTTTATGTTGAACTTTCAGCATTTTTCAACTTTTTTTGTTTTATTTTTAAGTTGAATTATTTTTAAGAAGTGATGGTCATAGATTTTTTGTCAAATTTTTAAGTTTAAAGGGATGGGCAATGATGGTCATAGATTTTCTTGTTTAATTTGTAAGTTTTAAGGGATGGGCATTGATGGTCGATGCGCGTCGATGCGCTTAATCAGCGTCAAACACTGCTCTAAAGTGGTCTCACGGTTGCGTTAGTTGTCCCAAGTGATCAGAGAGCCGACAGCTCTCTCATTCCCAAAATTTCATGCAGGATATGGCCCACGCGGTCTTTTGAGATGCCTACTGTCTTAGCTATTAGCGCATCTAAAATCGTGATATTTGTCATGCTATCCTCCGTGGTAGCCGTTTTTGGGGCTTCTGGGCGGAGCTCATCAAATCTTCAACAAAGTAATTTTTAAAACTGGCGCTAATGAAATATGTCATTTTTGGGGCGGTAGGGGCGTGCAAAAATTTGACACAAACTTGACATTCTCTTTATTGACCGAAGGTTCCTCCCAAAATCTTATAGTTCTACTTCTTATATGTACTTTCTGACTTATATGTACCATCCAACACAAAATCACCCGTGGTCCGTCAACAATCATAGGACCTTAATCCCCTTATCTTGCACATCAACCTCAGCCTGACTACAGCAAGATTCAGCAGAGCGACGACTCGACGAAAGTTACTTTCGTGAGCGCCTTAAACCGCTCACCCCAATTTTAAAAAAATTTGCCAAGTTCCACGACCTAGCACCCCCTAGATGTCCTACTCTCGTCGGAAGAAAGTGGGGTGGAGGACATGATCCTGGAGGAGTAGATCGGTGAAGCCGAGGACAAGGTGAAGATCCATCACGAAGCAGGCAACGCCGGTCCACCGGAGGATCCATCCCAATGGATTCCTTTGAGACCTTTAGAGCAGTGTTTGAGGCACTATCACGATAGATACTGTTGGGAACAGTCAGGGGATGAGCGCGAAAAAAACTGAAATTAACGAACACCTATAGTAAGCTCGGTCTTCTTTTTCGGGGACAGCGGTGGGCTCCGGTTAGGCGGCCCAAGACCTAGCGAGGCATAAGAGGGAAAAGAAATTCCGAAGACGAGGTGGGTGCCCTACTAACAGCAAGGTGCGAGAGAGAGAGAGTAGGGAATTATCCAGGACCAAAAGTAACTTTAGAAGAAATATACAGACAAAGCAGTGAAATAAAGGAATACAGACGGAAAACTAAAGTGAGTAATACATTAATCGTGGAGTTGCATGCGTGTACCTCCAGAAGCCCCGTGTCGGACTTGACCTCTCCACCATTTTACATTTGTTGTTTATTGGCAGGTTTCTAGCAAAAGATATGTGTTTGATTGTGATACTGTCATTCCAAACGCCTCTTATGCCTTGTATATAAATATATTAAACAAATAATTGCAATTGGCTCCATTTTACCGACTGTGCAAATTCTCCTAGTTCTTGGATCCACTGATTAATGCCTGGTGAACTATTATTCGCCTGCTTCAGCCACACAATTTTAAAACACACGTTAAATTTCATGACTTTGTTAATCAGGTGGCCAGGTGCAACGACTAAAAACACGGTATCAAAGTTAAAGAATCCTAGCAGAGTTCCTTAATACTCCTTGCAACTTCTTAACCACACTTTTCGCAACATAATGGTTTTTTTCCGGTTGTTGAGATACCGAGCATTTTCGGGAGCTTTAGCTTATGTTTAGAAACCAGCCTTTAATAAACAACAAGTTCTGCATAGATTTATACATATATATAAGCGCAATTTGTTTGTTTTGGGGACTTGATGATGATTTCTGTTGATATTCTGTTGATATAAATATCGTAGGGTGCGTAGATTTGAAGATCAATCTAAAAATATATGGCTTTTTATAGGGCTAGAAAAAAATTTTGTCAAATTTTTATCAATTAAAAACACCTTGACGATGCAATATAACGGTGACATAAGTTCATGCAAAAATATTCTTATTCGGCACGTGAACAATAACAATAAACGATAAGAAAAGAAAAGGAAAAGAATATTTTTTATGTAATTTTTTATACATATATTGCATTTATCACACGGCGATAGAAAAGTTTATCGCCTTATCCAAATGAGTTGAGTTATGCCGGACGATAAGAATATATTCCAAAGTGTCGTGACTTAAACAATTTCGGTTATCCGACAATAACAGTCCTAGAGCCGAAAACGCACGTTCTACTGTTACCTTTTATATTAAAAAATTTATGTAAATATAATTTATTAAATAGTTTAAATAAATGTATATTTATATTTTGTTTTAAATTAAGTATTGATTCTTACTTGAGTTGGCGGTATACCAAAAAATATTTTGCCTGACGCCTAAAGCTCAGGATCGCTTGTCTTCTTCTCCTTCCAGAAATTCAAAACATTTGTGCTTGATTTCAGATACGGCAACTTCAGATTTTCAATCATTGCATGGACATATGTTGACTCATTGGGAACAACGCTAGCACTTAAAAAGTTGTCCAAAAGATCAAAATAACTTTCCATTTTTTTTCAAATCTGATTCTTTGGAATTATTTGAAGTTTATGAAATAAAATAAAATAAATTGAAAGGGGGGCATGGACTTTACTTTGCGCCCACAATGTCTTTAAAAATTGTATTGCTCTTTCCTTTTGAAAGCCATCAAGTATATGATGAAACCTTGGGTCAAGGTATAAACAAACGTTGGAGCCTATATTTGAAAATAATTTCTTTGTACGTGTTTCCATGCTTCAAGAAGTGCCACTCCAATTGAAAAATGTTTGAATCTTTGCTCAAAGAGCTTGTTTTTAAAATTTGGTTTGTTGACAGCTTGCAAAGCTTAGAAATTTCCGTAACGCAGTTGTTCTGCTGAAACTGCACTATAGGTATCTGCAGTGGAGCCATAATAGTGACATAGGCGTCCATAAAGTCCAACAATAGTTTATTTCCTTGAATTATTTCCTCCTGTTTCAATAGGACTTAAAACACTCCTTGCTTTACTAAGTTGGTCCACCATGTTATATGTTGATCCCCATCTAGTTGGGCAATCCAATTGGGGTAATTTATATTTTTTAATTTCAAATAAATTTCGGTAACCATTTGATGGCTTCCGAACGAATTGTGTAAGGTTGCGAGGGGTTAATAAATATTCTTTTATTTTTGTATTTTTTTTAATGTCAAGTGCACAAGGCTATGCAGTGTGTGCTGCACAACGGCATACTTGGATTTCTCCCACAAGATTTTTTCTCCGATTTCTTTGAAAAGAATCAATTTGCTTCAAGTACTCAACATTATCTTAAATATTCAATATCTCTAAAACATAAATGATTTATTTTGCGATGTTTTTCGCTGTACTTGACCCAGGACCTTCGAGTTCCAAATTCCCAGAATTCGTGATTTTGTTTCATTTGACCTAACAAATTGAGCACTGATGCCGAAAATGTTGCGATCAAGCTGCGTTGCGCTATCTATTTTCAAGGAGAGCAGTCGATTATTACACTCTTGTTTTATTTCAAGTCTAATATTTGCTGCACGTTTTAATACGGAACTTCAGTTGTTTCCATATATTGTCCTTAAGACCTTGACATATAGGGTCAATTATATTGCGCATGTTATTTGTATTGAGCACATTAAACGGAACGCTGTCTTCAGTGACAAGACCAATATAAGACCGAATTATCATTTCTTTTTTTATATGCACTTTGATTAGTGCACAAAGGTGCAAAGGTCAAAAATGAAGCAAGCCTTATGCAAGCCCTGGTATAATATCAGAATAAAGAAAACTTAAAACAGAACAAACAATCACACAGGAGCAGTAGCACATGAAAATATTTTTATCAATATGCTACAGCTCTTCTCCGACTGTTTAAAAAGTGAGAGCAATATGAATAGCATAGCAATATTTTTATAGATCTGGATGCTACAGAGTAGTAAATTTTAATAATCCTGGTTTGTTTCTATCGTATATGATTCTTTACCGTTCATAGTTTTTATGTAGGATATGATCTAATATTTTCTTTGTTGAATATATATTGTGCTTGTGTTATTGTTGAGTGTATATTTGTGTTCTTATGACTTAATATTAAATACTCATGACTTAAGATTCACCCGTCCGTTGAGCAGGTGTTTAACCACGGTCCAGCTCTATAGTAAACTGTCTTGGGGTAGGTTTCGGAGTAATCTTTTTGTAGTGCCTTTAGGTTGTGGAGCCCAAGTAGGCGGTCTGTGTCGCTTGATGAGAATGCTCATCAGTATTAGTATGATGACTGAAATGGCCAATGATATGTACGACATGGTTGTCTGGTGGACCCGTTGGTACGGTGCATCTTTTCCTTTTCTCGTTATACTTGGTGATTGTGTGGGAGCCCGTAAGACGGATTCTGATGTTTCGTCTATGAGTCTTGTGGGCTCGGCGATATTTCCTAATCGACTGAACGAAGTTTGTACTTCAGTGGTCATAGTACCTAGTCAAGTGAAATCAGTGGACATATTCAGCATACCAGCTGCCTTTATGTTGACAGTTGATGAAACTCCATTGCATATAGCTTGAAGTTTCATTGGGTCCTTGGTTGAGAAGATCCATTATTTCCCATTCCCAATTCAATTCCCATATTAGAATGAGCACGATGATGAAAACATCCAGTAACTCTGACGACAGCAGTGGTATTTTTATTCGAAAATGGTGTGTGTATCAGTTGTACTGGCTTGCGCATACATTATTTTGTAGAGCTGAAGGACATCAGTGGTGGCGACTGGCAAGATCTGGTTGGGTGGTAAGTAATCCCGAATTAGGTCAAATTGGTCTCGTAGCGTAGGTGATATTAAAATTTGGCTGATTGTTCATTGGCGAACATTAGTAAACACATTGTTTATCTACCTCTGCATTCGCTGTAAACCATTTGCAAGTAGATTCATTTGAGCCGTGAGGATCACAAAGTTAGATAGTTTTGGCCATATCTTTTGCGTATTTGAAAGAAGGATTGCTAGTCTTTATAACGGAAGAAAATGTGCGTGTAATAAGTTGGCCTATGAGTAGAGGCAACTCTAATTAAAGTGACAAAGTTCAGTATCAAGGCAGGATTATTCTACGAACGTCTGGAAACCACAAGAATGGTAGTTTCGAAATGAATAGTATATTATAACGCGGATCCGCGTGGAATGATATGAAAGTACTTTGAGTTTGGCTAACAGAGTTCTCACACAAAAGCCAAGAATTGACAAATGCCGCATGCAGTTCCATTCTGGACCATTTTAAACATCTAATTGTAAAGCATGAGGCAGGAATAATCTAAGGGATCATTCTTGGCAACGTAGATCACCGTTTAAAATTGTTGAAACCATAGCCTTTTTCTATTCTGGAAAATCGCATCGAGAATAGAAAAAGGCTATGGTTTCAACATATACTTTCATATCATTCCAGAAGGTTGCCAATAAAAGTATCCAATGAAGGGTCCATGTCTCTTCTGTTTGAGTGTTGTTTAATGAATAATTAATATATAAATGGAAATTTCATGCTTATATCTGGAGGCATTTACTTATATAGCCAAATAATGCACGGCTGCGCCGGCAGAGACGTGATCAGAGGTTTATCAGACCTTTTCCATCATATTCAAGATTTCTTTATGTGATAGTTTTCTTCCCAATACTATTAATTAATATTACTATTTTTTTAATTTATTACTTTTTTTTTGTCTATTTGGGTCACCTTTGTTAGTAGCGCTACATTTAAAGATTTTAAATATTAGGTTGTTTGGTTATGACATTACCAAAGTTCAATCAAGTGCAATAATGATATTTATTGCCCATATTTTTTTATTCTGTTTTGTAAATTGTGGAGAAGGTAATCTTGTACTAATCCTTGTATATGTTGACGATACACTTATAGCTTGCCAATCGCACGAGGATTTGCTGAAAATATTTGCTGAAGAGCAGCATCTCACAATCATTCAATTGCGTTGACAACCATTTCCTGGGCATTGGAATCGAACGAGACGGCGATCTTGGAACAATTACTTTGGGATATACGCAATATATCAGCAATATATCTTATTGCATACCCATGGGAGTGATTTTTGCAAGTCGGCGAAGACACCTTTGGATGCTGGTTTTCAAGTAGATTGCACAAGCCCCCAATGCAAAAAGGTGGATCCTACTTCTTAAGATCTTATACAGAGATATTGTATTCGCTGTCAAAATTGGCACATCATAATCAAATCAATCTTTAGATATCTCACATCTACGATTGACATGAAACTAGATTATCTGTTAAGTCATGTGAATTTATTATTTAGACACAAGAACACAAATATACACACAACAAAAATACAAGCACTATAAAGTATATAATAAAGAAAATATTAGGTCATAGCCTACATATAGAACGATGTACATTAAAATCCAAACCTTTCAGAAACGACAAACTGAACGGCAGCAAGAACTGCTGACAGTGCTAGTCAATGCAACCGACAAATAAGTTGCTATATTTCCATTAATTTACCACCTAAGCAATATTCATGTATCAAATTAGCTATAAATATTGAACTTTTATACTAATAAAGTCAGTCTCAGACAAACCCATTCTTAACTCAATTCTTTCTCCACGTCCAATTTCTTCAAGTGCAAGTAGCGACAACAAACCAGCAATCGGTTAATGTACCCTTTGCTCAAAACATTCTTTACAGATTAACATATTGGTGAACCCGACGTGATCCTGCAATCCCAGGAATCAAACAAGAGTCAAAAGGAATGAATAGAGATTTCTATCGCTCCACTATAGAAAATTCAGCAAGACTCCTGCTAAGAGAGCAATAGGATCCTCACAGCAGTGTGACGCTGTCCCTCTAATCGGTAGATTAAGGGCACCACACCGCCCTCCATCCGTCATAAAAGGGTTCAGTTTCTTCGACCACTTTCGGTAGCGAGTCGGAGCGCATCCAGCTAGAGGGCTACTCTAGCAGCAAATAAAATTGTCCCAACGGTCAGAAACGAAAAACGAAAAGATGGAATAGGAGAATATTGCCTCTAAAATTATTAAAGAGCCAGCCGTTGATGAGGCGAGCGCTCAATGCCTCTTCGATGCCCCTCTTAGATGCCCAGCAAGAAACTGGGCAAAAGATCGCAAGGTGCATCCGTAATTATTAAAAGGATGGGCCGAATCGAAAACATAAGGCATCACTTTTAAACTTCAAACAAAACTAGCCATTCTGGAAGAAGCTTGGGAAAGATTGGTTGAAAATGATGCAAAAATCCAAGGAACGGCCAGGACCGAAAGCTACATCGAGAATGCTGAGGACCTCCGGATAAGTTGCGAGAAATATGCCCTTAGATGCCCAGCAAGAATCGGGGCAAAAGATCGCAAGGTGCATCCGGAATTATTAAAAGGATGGGCCGAATCGAAAACAAAAGGCATCACTTTCAAACTTCAAACGAAACTAGCCATTCTGGAAGAAGCTTGGGAAAGATTCGATGAAAATGATGCAAAAATCCAAGGAACGGCCAGGACCGAAAGCTACATGGAGAATGCTGAGGACCTCCGGATAAGTTGCGAGAAATATGCAGCCACTTTCGAAAGCAATCGAGACAAGCAGATGCAAGGCACGAGTCTAAAGGAAGATGCTCAAGAACAAGTAGAAAATCAAGTTCAAGAACAATCCCGTGACGAAGTTCAAGAATAAACGATTAGTCGGATTATGTCGACGCCAAAGAGAACTTGTAGAATCCGTAAACGGTGCCTTAAGAGAGTTTAAGGCATCCGGGGAGGTCCAGGAGACCTTCTAAAATCTTTATGGGCTCAAGTCCAAGAAATCCACTTGACAGTCTACGAGGAGTTTGAAAACCTAATAGTCAGTGGTTATAACAAACAGGCATACCTACGATTGCAAGCAGAGGTGCAAAATGCACTTATGGCAAGGTCTAGCACTTCGGCAAACGTCCTTGATGAGCAAATGCCCCACATAAACATTCCAAAGTTTGATGGGGATGCAATGAAATGGAAACAATTCCATGACTTATTTACCTGCATGGTCCATAATACTAACATGCTATCAGTGAAGAAAATGTGGTACCTAAAATCCGCTCTCTCTGGAAATGCGGAGAGAATAATACGCCACATGTTCAACTATGTTCATGCATGGCGCATAATAGTTGGATCTTATAACAATCCTCGACTCATCGCGAATACAGCTATTCGTCGGCTATTTCATCAGAGCCCAGTCTCTGACAGTGCCAAATCAATACAGGAGCTGTATATAACAACCCTAGAAACCCTTGCGTCATTAAAGGGACTAGGCATCAGCGTATCCACATGCGATGCGTTTCTTGTGGTCTTGCTTACCGATAAGCTTGACATGACTAATAGGGGCTATTTGAGCAGACCGTTGGCAACTCAGTAGAGATCCAGCCCCTACAGACGATGCTGAAATTCTTAGAGCAAAGAATCAGAGTCTTGAGCTCCGGAAAGACAACGGCATCATTCAAAAAAGAGTCAAAAATCTGGCGTGCGCATTCAGAACGTCAGACAGACAATCATCATGCTATTATTGTAAGTCTCCAAATCATGCGTTATATAAATGTGAGGAGTCCCCGCAAGAACAGTATCCGAAAGATTAAATTGGGTACAAAAACATGAAAATGTGTGTCAACTGTTTCAAGACCGACCACAAATCAAAGAAATGCAAAGGAAGGAATTGCAAAGGAACACCTTGTTACACCTGGAATCCACAAGCCTTCATTCCCCAACTGTCGGTGCCGCGGCTAACAAGAATTACATCCTTCTTGCAACAGCAATGGTAGCGGTCCAGGCAGAGAACGGTCAAGTAGCCAAATTTCGAGCCTTGTTAGACTCAGGATCACAGATCAATTTAATCACTGAGCGATTGGCATCAATGTTTTCATACGGTGCCATGCTAAAAAACACGAAACTAGGATGGATTGTAGCAGGTGGAATTAAATCCATAGCGCAATCCGCCGTAGCCTGTGGTGTCAGCGTCGGTGAAGAAACTGACACATTAGTTGAAAGGTTTTGGAAACTAGACAAATTAGACAACCAATCGGAACATCGATCCCCGTCAGAAGTACATTGCGAGAAATTCTTTGTAGAAACTCTAAAAAGAACGGAAGACGGAAGATTTATTGTGAAACTACCGTTCGCCGAACACCCTTTAGCCCTGGGGGAGTCAAAAGATATTGCTATCAAAAGGTTCTTAGCCCTAGAGCGACGATTAGAGGGTGATGTTCGAAAGAATATGAAGCTTTGGGACATATGAAGGCTGTTCCAACCACACATATACCCAAAAATCATTATTTCATACCACATCACTGTGTTCTGAAACCAGCAGCACAAAACTACGAGTGGTTTTCGATGCTTCATGCAAAACACGAACGACATCCTTGAACGACATCCTTGAACGACATGCTACATATAGGACCCACGGTTCAGTGCGAGCTATTGTCCATACTACTATGCTTCAGAACACACAAAAATGTGTTCACGGCGGACATAGAAAAGATGTACCGTCATGTATGGATCAATCCTGATAATCATCCCAGGATCTTAAGTACTATAGACTTAAAACCGTCACGTATGGAACCAAAACAGCTCCATTTTTGGCCACGAAATGCTTAAATCATTTAGCAATCCGGTCACGAGACAACTACCCGTTAGGGTCTGCGACGCTTGAAAATGACCTTGGTAAGCGATCTCACAACAGACGCCTTTTTGGCCGCTCTCCGCCGGTTTCTCGGAGGAAAGTGCCAGACGATCCATTGCGTTAATGTAACAAATTTTGTGGGAGCCAACAATAAATTAAAAGAGCTCGAAACCGCTATTTTCTCTACCAATGCGAAGGACGCCATAATTCAACATTGCAACAAAAGAGAAGTAGACTTCAAATTCATTCCCCCACGAGCACCATCATTCGGTGGCCTATGGGAGGCTGCAGTAAAATCCGCAAAAAATCCTGCTTGTTTCAGTTAGAGCCACGGCATCGTTAACCTTCGAAGAACTCAACACTGTGGTCATTGAAGTCGAGGCGATCCCCGATCACGGCTTATCACTCCCATGTCATCAGACCCAGGACACTTCCTGATTGGAGAACCATTAACAGCTCCTCCAGATACCAACATTGCGCACGGCAAACCATTAATAAATAGATGGGAACTGGTATCACGACTGAAGCATGCCTCTTGGAAACAATGGTCGAGCGAGTATCTGCAAGAACTCCCAAATCGACCCAAATGGAAAACGTCGTCTCCAAATATTCATGAGGGATTGCTAGTCCTTATAAAGGAAGACAATGTGCCTGTAATGAGCTGGCCTATGGGAAGAGTTCTCAAAACGTATCCAGGACCGGACAACCACGTTCGGGTCGTGGACATCAAAACGTCTTCGGGAATATTCAAGAGACCAGTGACTCGGTTAGCTCCACTGTTCCCAGAAGAAGTCAGCAGCAAGCGCCCATTAGACGACACCCACAAGGCAGACCTATCTAATGAGCCTCCGGCACAACGCATAAATTGGTTGCATTTGCATAAATCGCTCGGTGGTTGCTCGCTGGAGAGCCGTTGAGATCACAAGGAGCTGGTGGCTGGTGGCTGGTGACTGGTGGTGGAGTCCAGAACCCAGAATGGAGGCCAACGCATTAAACAATTTGTGGCATTTAACAGACGTGGCATTATTGGAAAAAATAGCATGCTTTTAACCCATTGGGGTTATGATTTAAATTGTGTCTTATGAGACAAAAATCAGTACGATTGAAGCACTTTCTTAAACTTAATTTTCTTCATGTAATTCCCATTAGTCTGCTTTACATTAAATTTAAAATTTTCAACCATTTTCGTTGTGGGTTAATGTCCAGATATCGATGGCCAGTTTCTGCTACAAGGGTATCAATGTATTTTGCACTCCACGCCGCGCCACGTTCTCGGTTGCAAGTTGCAACTGCATCTGGGTGTGCGTTAATCACAAAAGCCAATATGCAGCTGAAAGCCGTTTGTTAATGCGTTATGCACTGCCACACTGCCACACTCCACACAAAAACCCCCTCACACCCCAGTATCCACATCCCTGTGCTTTTTCCACAGCTTCTCACCCATTGTTATGGCATTAAATCCCGCAGAAAATTCCTTTCTGGTCTGGTCGGGCTGTGATAAATTACACAACGCACCGCCCAACCACCCGACCGACCAACCGACCGACGATGGACAGAGACTCTCGCATTTAATAAATAAAAATTCCATTATGGGCACTCAATGCCAGCCTCAAGCTCAATCAAATAACAAAGAAATCCCCGGGCCCGGGGAGTGTGTGTAATAAATGACGTTGCACCTCCTGGTGGCAAGTGCCAAACATCGGCAAGGGGCAAGGGGTATCCCGACTTCGTTCATGATCCACGGACATGCTTGTCAATTGCCCAAATGTTTTATACCATCTATGTGCATATATACATTTTTTATGGCGCCACATCCAACGCCCACAATGGGCCAGCTTGTTGTTGCGTCATCGTGCAACGGACATGCAACAATTGTGCCTATGAAACAAAAACTCCTGTTTTTGCTAGCTGGCTGTGGCTGCCGCAACATGCTGTAATTAACCCGTTTGTCATGCAAATAAATCAAAAGTTACATCCCTCAAACACCACTTTGTTCCGCCCCCATCCTCTGGAAAATGTGTTGAATGCATTTTCAACTGCGTTTCGAGTGCATTTTCCTTGTCGGGCATTGGAGCACCGAGTTTCCCATGCCCACTTCCCAACCACTTGGTAATGGAATGCGAGATTTTCATTCCGAAAGATTCAGAATCAGATTCAGATTCAGAATTTCGTGGCTGGCAGGCAACCAAAAATGTTCACACTCACTAAAATTCGAAAGAGGCAGAAATTAATTGCAACAAAATGCGTTAAATGCCTTTTACATTTATCCAAATCGGATGGCATAGAGGATGAATGCCACCACTGGGGGGCCGGAACTTCGGCGGCCGGCAGTCGGCAGTCGGCGGCGGAAAACGTGCCGGGATTGAGAGTCCGGCACTCCGGAGCATTCTCGATCCGTCCGTCGATCGTGTGCAATTTAATAATGCAATTTAAATCCGACAGATTTGCAGAACATCTTCAAAATGTATTTCGGCCCAATACAGCATCAAACGGGATCTCTCTGCCAGCAACATAAGATATCGACACATAACCTAAAAGCTGTCGAAGAGAGTAAATAAACAAGAGATTGAGATCCGAGAAATATCGATTATTTACTTGCCCAAATAACTAAATAAGTAAAAGTTATAATAATAAAGACTAAATACACAGGCTGATAATTTCAAATTTTTTTTTTCACGTAAAATTGTAACTGCTCCATAACCTTTAGGCTCTACTAAGCCAAAGACCAAAGCATGCATAGGTTCCATCACCCTCAGTTTTCGCAATACACGTAAGAGAAGAAATTTATCAAGTTTTACCATATATTGATTTATGTAGGTCACGTAATTGCGTTGACCATAATTGTTTTACGCAATTACAATTACATGGCCTACATAATTCAATATATAGTAAACTTGTCGACCTATGTAATTACCAAAAATAAATGACCATCATTGCCCATAAAACTTAAAAATTTACCTAAAAATTTAAAAATTTTTTTATTTAACCAAAAAATCTTCAAACTTCATCTTATAACTTCTAATACACAGCCCGACAATTTAAAAGCAAGCAATCAAAACACAAGGAATAAAATCTTTCCTCCAATTTAATCCATCACAAACAACATGATTGATTAAATCTGATATTTTTTTCAGCTTCTAATTTTTTTTGTAGTTTAAGATTATTGCGGTTGTTTAGATACCGAGCTTTGTCGGCAGCATTAATTAATGTTCATACTTCAGTCTTTAATAAATAACAAGCTCTGGTTGATTTATATATATATAAGCGCAATTTATTTATTTTTCGGTTTTATGATTTCTGGCGATGGACAGCTGGAATGGAATTCAAGGCATCCGAGTCACCTAGCATTTCCTTCCACTTAGACTGCGTGACACCATCAACCTTCTGCAACAGCACCTGGATTATGATGCAGTTAGCAATCCGCTTCGTTTTGCCCATACTTGCCAGGGCTTACATAAGTGAACTAAATTTATCCGAAAGCTCACGAAGGCCTGCTATTACTAAACCTATTGTTAAGTCATGTGTATTTATTATTAAGACATAAGAACACAAATATACACACAACAAAAAGCACAAGCACTATAAGTATATAGTAAAGAAAATATTAGGTCATAGCCTACATAAAGAATGATGAACATTAAAAACCAAACCTTTCAGAAAAAACAAACTGAACGGCAGCAAGAACTGCTGAGAGTGCAAGTAAATGCAACCGACAAAATACTGCAGAATATTACATTTTGAAATTGTTAGTTTATAATATTTATATTATTGCTTTATTTAAGTGAATTTACCACCTAAGCAATATCCATGCATCAATTTAGCTATAAATATTGAACTTTTATATTAATAATGTCAGTCTCAGACAAACCCATTCTGAACTCAATTCTTTCTCCACGTCCAATATGTTCAAGTGCAAGTAGCGACAACAAACCAGCAATCGGTTCATGTACCATTTGCTCAAAACATTCTTTACAGATTAACATTTTGGTGACTCCGACGCGATCCTGCAAGGCCAGGATCACTAATCAAACAAGAGTCAAAAGGAACGAATTGAGATTTCTATCGTTCCACAATAGAAAATTCAGGAAGACTCCTGCTAAAAGAGCAATAGGATCTTCCCAGCAGTGTGACACTGTCACTCTATTCGGTACATTAAGGGTTCCACACCTCCCTCAGTCCGTCAAAAAGGGTTCAGTTTCTTCGACCAGTTTCGGTAGCGAGTCGTAGCGCATCCAGCTACTAGCCCTCTAAAGGCAAATAAAATTCTCCAAACGGTCAGAAACGAAAAACGAAAAGATGGAAAGGGAGAATATTGCCTCTTAAATTATTAAAGAGCCAGCCGTTGATGAGGCGAGCGCTCATGGCCTCTAAGATGCACAGCATGAAACTGGGCAAAAGATCTCAAGGTGCATCCGGAATTATAAAAAGGATAGGCCGAATCGAAAAAAAAAGGCATCATACTTCAAACGAAACTAGCCATTCTGGAAGAAGCTTGGGAAAGATTCGATGAAAATGATGCAAAAATCCAAGGAATGGCCAGGACCGAAAGATACATCAAGAATGCTGAGGACCTCCGGATAAGTTGCGAGAAATATGCAGCCACTTTCGAAAGTAATCGAGATAAGCTGATGCAAGGCACGAGTCTAAAGAAAGATGCTCATTAACAAGTAGAAAATCAAGTTCAAGAGCAATCCCGTGATGTATTTCCCAAGAATAAACGATTAACCGGATTATGTCGGTGCCAAAGAGAACTAGTAGAATCCGTATGCGGTGCCTTAAGAGAGTTTAAGGCATCCGGGGAGGTCCAGGAGACCTTCTAAAATCTTTATGGGCTCAAGTCCAAGGAATCCACTTGACAGTGTACGAAGTGTTTGAAATCCCAATAGACAGTAGTTATAACAAACAGGCATACGTACGATTGCAAGCAGAGGTTCAGAATACACTCAGGGCAAGGCCCAGCACTTCGGCAAACGTCATTGATGTGCTAATGCCCCGCATAAACATTCCAAAGTTGGATGGGGATGCAATGAAATGGAAACAATTCCATGATTTATTTATCTGCATGGTCCATGATACTAACATGCCATCAGTGAAGAAAATGTGGTACCTAAAATCCACTCTCTCTGGAAATGCGGAGAGACTAATATGTCACATTGAGCTAAATGAGGACAACTATTATGGATCATATGACAATCCTCGGCTCATCGCGAATACAGTTATTCGTCGGCTACTTCATCAGAGCCCAGTCTCTGACTGAACCCTAGAAACCCTTGCGTTATTAAAGGGACTAGGCATCAACGTATCCACATGGGATGCGTTTCATGTGGTCTTGCTTACCGATAAGCTTGACATATCTAATAGGGGTCTATTTGAGCAACTCAGGTAATAGGTTGGCAACTCAGTAGAGATCCAGCCCCTACAAACAATGCTGGAATTCTTAGAGCAAAGAATCAGAGTCTTGAGCTCCGGAAGGACAACGGCATCAATGAAAAAAGAGTCATAAAATCTGGCGTGCGCATTCAGTACGTCAGACAGACAATCATCATGCTACTATTCCCAGGGTTTGAAAAACTATGCTACTTCCTTAGTAACTCATTTTTTTACTGCTGTTGCTCTCACTATTTTGACAATCGGAGCAGAGCTCTAGCAGATAAAAAATTATGTGCTCTGCTCTGCTCCGAATTTTCTCAGCAAAATTATAATTTTGCAGCAAGATGAAAGCAGAGCAAATAAAATTTTTCAAGTGCTACAGCTTCCTCGTATTTTTATACCCTTGGAGAGAGTATTACAATTGTGGACAAAAGTGTCCAACGCGTGAAGGAGACATCTCCGACCCTATAAAGTGTATATATTCTGTATCAGGATCACCTCCCGATATAAGCATGTCAGTCTGTTTCTACGCAAACTAGTCTCTCAGTTTTAAATCTATTGACGTGAAACTTTCCACACATCCTTCTTTCCTTTGCAGGCAGTATATAAGTCGGCCAAGACCGGTCGAAAATATAAAAAAAGTTCCTTCACAGCGTTGCACTCTTTCAACCAAAATTATAATAGCCTAATAAAAATTATAATGGGTAAGGCATTCACTCTACCCTCAAGTGTGTAAAAATAAAAATTATTCAATCGCTAGATTTAAATTGCACTTAATAAATTTCATTTATTCGTCGTCTTCCAATAAAGTTCAGTTTTCTATCGTCTTATATAAATGAGTTGAGTTAAACCGGACGAGAAGAATACATATATTCCAAAGTTTCGTGACTTAAACGATTTCAGTTTTACGACATGAATCACACAGGAGCAGTAGCACATGAAATATTTCATTTGCTCTGCTGTCATCTTGCTCCCAAATTTTTACTATTGCTACGGCTACGGGGAGCACAGAATTAAATTTTTGACTATTGCTATTGCTATAGTTTATGCTCCGAGAAAACTCGGAGCAAAACAGAGCACATAATTTTTCATCAATCTGCTACAGGTCCGACTGTCAAAAAAGTGAGAGCAATATCAATAGCATAGCAATATTTTTATAAATCTGGCTGCTACAGAGTAGTAAATTCTAATACTGACTATTGCAAGTCACCAAATCACGCGTTATTTAAATGTGAGGAGTTCCGAGCAACGGGTACATTGGGTACAAAAACAAAAATTGTGTGTCAACTGATTCAAGACCGACCACAAATCAAAGGAATGTAAAGAAAGGAATTGTTTCAAGTGCGACAAAAAACATCACACCTTGTTACACCTCGAATCCACAAGCCAATCCACAAGGGGAATGAACCCAACTGTCGGTGCCGCCGTTAACAAGAATTACAACTTTCTTGCAACAGCCAAGGTAAATTTCGAGCCTTGCTAGACTCAGGATTGCAGATCAATTGGATCACTGAGCGATTGGCATCAATGTTATCATTAACGCGCCACAATACAAATCTCCGGAACGAAGGCATGGAAGGACAACCAAGAATGAGGGAAGGATAGAACTACTAATCGGCGCTGAGCACTATTACTCGCTACTCCTTCCATATTAGCAGAAGATCGGAAGAGCTGGTGCCATGCTACAAAACACGAAACTAGGATGGATTGTAGCAGGTGGAATTAAATCCATAGCGCAATCCGCCATAGCCTGTGGTGTCGGCGTCGGTGAAGAAACTGACGCAATAATTGAAAGGTTTTGGAAACTAAACAATTAGGACAACCAATCGAAACATCGATCTCAGTCAGAAGTACATTGCGAGAAATTCTTTGTTAAAACTCTAAAAAGAGCGGAAGACAGAAAATTTATCGTGAACTACCGTTCGTTGAACACCCTTCAGCCCTGGGGGAGTCAAAAGATATTCCTATCAAAAGGTTCTTTGCCCTAAAGCGACGATTAGAGGGTGATGTTCGGAAAGGAAATTCCGACTTCACGAAAGAATATGAAGCTTTGGGACATATGAAGGCTGTTCCAACGACACATATACCCAAAAATCATTATTTCATACTACATCACTGTGTTCTGAAACCAGACAGCAGCAGCACAAATCTACGAGTGGTATTCAATGCTTCATCCAAAACATCAAGTGGAAATCCTTGAACGACATGCAACATACTGAACCCACTGTTCAGAGCGAGCTATTGTTCATACTACGCTTCAGAACACAGAAAAGATGTACCGTCAAGTATGGATCAATCCAGATAATCAGTTCCATCAGCTTATAGTCTAGAGAAACGATCCATCCGAGGATCTTGAGTACTATAGACTTAAAATCGTCACGTATGGAACCAAAACAGCTCCATTTTTGGCCACGAAATCATTTAGTATTTATATCATTTAGCCTATATCATTTAGTAATCCGGTCACGGGACAACTACCCGTTGGGATACCCAAAGAGGATACCGTGAGCGATGTAAAATTGGGTAAGACATTGGACCAATACAGTTTTAAAACCCTCGGCCTCATATGAATGCCCAATAAAAACCAACTTTGCGGAAGAGCGCAGCAAGGCGAAGCGTTGGTCATCATAAAACGAGATGTTTGCTCTGAGTTCTTACAAATCTTTGACCCTATAGGATTGTTTGCGCCAGTTGTAGTAGAGGCAAAGATCTGGGAATTGAATTTGGCTTGGGATGAGGAATTGCCCTTAGAACTCCAGTCAGATTGGAAAAAGAATCGCTCTGACCTGCAAAGTCTGAATGAATTGCAAATTCCAAGACACATATTTGACGCAAAAGTACCAGTCACGCAAGAGTACACACCTTCGTGGACGCCTCAGAAAGAGGATATGGCGCACTATACGTACGAGCAACCTATAAAAGTAAGCATGTCTGCTATGTTCCAAATCCAGAGTGGCACCCACAGTGAAGCAATCCTTGACCTGACTAGAGTTGAGCGCAGCAGACGTCGGCGCAGAGCTGACACACAGAGTCAGACAAGATTTACACTTGTCTGTGAACAAGGTTGCTGGGTTCTTTTGGATTGATTCATCCGTTGTGTTAGGGTAGAAATCGGATAGCCAAGATTCAAGAAGTGACGGAACAACAATGCAGCCGACGTCTTGTCCAGATAAATAGCAGCTAGCAAACTTTCAAGCAACAGTATGTTGGTTTATGGAAAAAATTCGTCAGTATGGCGGCCGCTAAGGACAACAATATTTGACAACAATCACAAAACAATGGCGAGAAACATTTTACCCAATTGCGTGTGATGTACTAGAATGAAACCCAAATTAATGAATCCAATTATGGGAAATCTACCAGCCGAGAGATTCGCGCAGGCTCGCCCATTCATCATCAGATCCGAGTCAAACGTCCTGACAAGGAATATATCGCAGTGTTCTGTTGTTTCTCCACGAAGGCAGTGCATTTGGAGTTGGTCAGCGATCTCACAACAGACGCCCTTTTGGCCGCTCTCCGCCGGTTTCTCGGACGTCGAGGAAAGTGCCAGACGATCCATTGCGATAATGCAACAAATTTTGTTGGAGCCAACACGTTACAGCCACGGCATCGTTAACCTCCGACTAATTCAACATCTGAAAGGTTATTAAAGTCGAGGCGATCCTCAACTCACGGCCTATTACTCCCATATCATCAGACCCCACTGACGAATCAGCTTTAAAGCCAGGACACTTCCTGATTGGAGAACCATTAACTACTCCTCCCGATACCAACATTGCGCACGGCAAACCATTAGTAAACAGATGGGAACTGGTATCACGACTGAAGCATGCCTTTTGGAAACAATGGTCGAGCGAGTATCTACAAGAACTCCAGAATCGACCCAAATGGAAAAAGGCGTCTCCAAATTGCTCTAAATTGGGATTGCTAGTCCTTATAAAGGAAGACAATGTGCCTGTAATGAGCTGGCCTATGGGAAGAGTTCTCAAAACGTATCCAGGACCGGACAACCACGTTCGGGTAGTGGACTTCAAAATGTCTTTTGGAATATTCAAGAGACCAGTGACTCGGTTAGCTCCACTGTTCCCAGAAGAAGTCACCAACAAGCGCCCATTAGACGACACCCTCAAGGCGGACCAGTCTAATGAGCCTCCGGTACAACGCAAAAAAGGAATCCTACCATCAATGCCTGTAATTCTAGCGCTTATGTTTCTACTTCCACTAGCGATGGCAACTCCAATCAAAACTTTCTACGAACGTTTGTGATCCACGAGAATGGTAGTTTCCGAATTGACAATGATAGTATATTACAACTTGAGTCCCTACTAGAATGATATGAAGGTTCTTTCAGTTGGATTAGCGGAACTCTCACATAAGTGCCAGGAATTGACAAACGTAGCAGCATGCTATTCCATTCTAGACCATTTTAGACATCTAGTTGCAGAGCTTAAGTCAGGAAACAACCTTATGCATAAATAAATTTATATACGTAAATCACCGTTGAATTATGTTGGAACCATAGCCAATTCATTATTCGGCGTGCTTGACTCCACATACGCAGAAGATATGGCCAAAACTATAACAAAGGATAATGGCAACGAGGATTTACTCTTACAGCTGCTTCAGAACCAGACATCCATGGTTGACTCCACCATCAATTTAGTGCGAAAAGGAAGTTTGGCTACCAACAACCGCTTGAGATCTTTGGAACAACAGATGACCCTCATAAATAAGCAACGAGGACAGTACCAAAGCGCACATTTGGAGCAAGCATTTATGATCCTCACAGCACAAATGAATCTACTTGCAAATGGTTTACAGCGAATGCAGAGTGTGATATCTGAGGAGAACAATCAATAGAACAATCAGCCCAATTTTAATATCACCTACACAGTTACGAGATCAACTCGATCGAATTCGGGATCATTGACCACCCAACCAAAGCTTGCCAGTCGCCACTACTGAGGTTCTTCAGCTCTATAAAATAATGTATGCGCAAGTAATTTATTAACAAGACTGGAACAGAATGTCACAATCTTGTGCACTCCAGCATGGTATGGATAAAATCTCGCCAATCTAACCAATGGATCTTCGCAACCAAGGATCCAATGGAACTGCAGGCGGTATGCAATGGAGTTTCATCAACAATCAACATAAGAGCGACTGGTATGCTGAATATGCCCATTGGTTGCACAGCACGCAATGTCAATGTCAGTTTGACTACGTTCGGCACCACGACCCCTGAAGTGCAATCATCGTTCAGTCGATTCGGAAATATCTCTAAGCCCATAAATTCCATAGAAGAAATATCGGACTTCCTCCCAATCACAAAGTATGGACGACACAGAATTAGAGATCTTACAACATCAGTTAGCCGATATAAAAAGAAAGGATTTGACCACCAAACAACCATGTCGTATACAGCATTGGTAATTTCAGTCATCATACTGATACTGATAAGCACTCTCATCTTGCGACACAGGCGGACCATTTGGACTCCAAAACCTAAAAGACCAACTCCGGAACCTACCCCAAGACAGTTTATTATAGAGCTGGACGATGGTTGAACACCTGTTCAACGGCCGGGAGAATGTTAAGTCATGTGCATTTATTATTAAGACACAAGAACACAAATATACACACAACAAAAACACAAGCACTATAAGTATATAATAAAGAAAATATTAGGTCATAGCCTACATAAAGAACGGTATACATTAAAAAACAAACCTTTCAGAATCGACAAACTGAACGGCAGCAAGAACTGCTGACAGTGCAAGTCAATGCAACCAACAAATTAGTGCAGAATATTAAATTATGAAATCGCAAATTTTTAGGTTTTTGCTATATTTCCATTAATTTACCACCTAAGCAATATCCATGTATCAAATTTGCTATAAATATTGAACTTTTATACTAATAAAGTCAGTCTCAGACAAACCCATTCTGAACTCAATTCTTCTCCACATCCAATTTGTTCAAGTGCAAGTTGCGACAACATTTAATTTTCTGAAATCAATACATAGTTATGTACATGTACTTCAATTACGGGTTAATTATAAGGCTTCTGCTGGATCTAATATTTCGTCATCAATCATGCGATTTATTTCCTTATTAACCAATTCGTTTAGTGCTTGCGAGTATGGGTATTACACATAATGCACATCGTACTTCCGTTCGGAATGATAAATTCATATTTATTTTCGAATGTATTTTATTTATTCACAGCAACTCGACTCAGAAGCGGCCAGCCCAATACATCTTTGGTGTCGCGTCACAAGCTACGGGAGCTTGGTTCGGTAGTGTTAATGTCCTACATATTTTATTTGACTGTGTATACTCTTTTATAAATGGGCAATTCTATGTTGTTTGGTAGATACCTCTTTTATACTTAGAGGGTATATTGCACAGCGTACTATAAATTTCGTCAAAAGTGTGCAACGCAGCGAAGGAGATATCTACGATCCTATAAAGTATATATATTCATGATCAGGATCACCTTCTGAGACGATATAAGCATGTTCGTCTGTCTGTCTGTCCGTCTGACCGTCTGTTCGTCTATATGTTTCTAAGCAAACTAGACGCTCACTTCGGTTCCATCTGAAGTAAGCTTTCCTTTCTTGTTTATATAACCGGCCTTTGTCTCTTGTATCTGTTCGAATATTATGTTTTTTTTTTAAATTTTTTTGTCAAATCGTAATATATGTGGCAGACCTATTCTTCTCCTAAAAAATGGGTTCCGTTTTAAATTGGTATGAATTGTTTTTGAGTCCAAACATTATGAGTTGTATAAGGATTATACCGAGCATTATTTTATTGGTGGCTATTATGCTTTTGATAGCCCCTTATATTTTTAAGGGAATTATTATTATTTGGAGAAGGACCTTGTTATGACCGTAATATTTATGGTATTATGATTGCTCTCCTTGTCTTCTACTCTAGCTAGAGTGTTTGGAAAATCTGGGGGATGGTGGAAAAATAGTTATGAATACTCTTAGGCGTTTTGTCTATGGCTGATGTTTGTTTCCTTAGTTATGGGATTTTCTTTCCCAAATCATTATGGCTTATTAATTAAAAGTGTTACATTTTTATTACCCAGATCATAAAAGTCCATAACTGAAAATCTGTTTTGCGTAAGGACATTTAATGCTTGTTCATTAATGTTAATTGGCCGCTTGTCGCTGAAGACGAAATCGAGCCTGGCCAAAATTGCGTCAAAATTAAAAACGGTTCCGTGGTTTATTAAGCCATTGTAATGCTCTCCTACTATCTTGTTTCTCAAAATGGTTATATATTGTATCGTCGATCAGATCGATTTGGAATTAAGTCCCTATTTTAGCTCTTGAATCCAAGATCCTACGTATTTTATTTCGTCGTGTAGTGTTGTTAGGTTATTAGCAATCAATCGAATGATTAGGTCCGTCGTTAACGTCTGTAGGGCTATTCGATGCTTTAATTAGCGCTGTGGCGATGATGATAATAGATGAATCGTCTGAATCTGTCCCTTTGAAATTTTGTAATGCGTTTATAAAAACTTCCAAGCTTAACAATCAATATTAGCGAAATGGTTCATAATTTAAGATTTGAAAAAAGAGTTTCACATTTTATTATTTTCTTATTTTATTTAATTCTTATTGATCTAGATTTTTTTATACCCTTACAAGCTTACGACACTAGGTAAATCGAAAGCTTTGCCACTCAGTGTCAGTGTAAAGTAAGTGTAACCAACATCAGTTTGCATTCGGTTTATATAACCCTTGTAGACGATCAAAGGGAATTCAAGCAGATTAGTAGTAGTACAACGATGCTTGACAAAACCATGCTGTGTGGAGGAAATTATACTTTTGCAATGATTTTGTGTTTGCGATGTTACCAGTTTCCCCAGTAGCTTGGGAATTGCGGAAAGTTTAGCAATACCATGATATATTTCAATACGTATTTTAGAACGTTTCTTATGAAGCGGAATAATAATCGATTCATTGCATCTCTTGGGAAGGTAAATAAATAATAAAGATAAATAAAAACATTACAAACTATACTTTTAATATTTGAGTGATCTTGAGATAGTCTTTTCATGCATATAAAAATGATGCTTTGCGGTTTTGACACCCGCTTCCGAGAGTCCACCTCTATGCTTTATGATCTAAATGCTCTAAGGACTCAATCGCGCGAAATTCCAGAAGCGCTCGCGGATGCTTATCTCTTATGAAGAGTTAGAACAGTTCCTTGAGCTCGCAACAGACGAAATTGCAGAGTATGCTGGCTGATGATAAACGATTTAGCGTACATGGAACCATCTGATCTGATAGATTCCTCGATTGTCGAATCGAGATTGGCGACGAAAACATTAAAGCAAGCGGGCACCTCCCGAATCCAGAACAGCACCACAGAAGAATCGCACCAGCAAAAAAATAATTGCCATCGTAGACCTTCAACTAATCCACTTCCGAGCCAGCAACTCTGCTTCAGATAACTCCAGTTTCGGCACCGTAACAGTTTTCGATGTGACTTGTACCCTTCGATGCAAAGCACTATGGGCCTTGATATTGATAGCAAAATCCATGAAACTCCACTTCAGACTGTGATGATTATGACCATCTAGGGAATTCAGCCGCTGCGCCATGGCGAAGCTCCAACAAATCATCTGCCAATCGGAGTGAAGTGCTTGGGGCAGACATTCATCCCAGGACATCTTCTCACGGCATAGCTTCTAAAGAAAGATCTTTGCCTTCGTAAAAACTGGCCCAACAAGTTCTATCGGATCATACAGACGGGCTAATATCCTCATCTATAGAGCCCCCTCCGGATATTGGATCTTCCACATTATAATCGCGTTGCAGAACTCGGCCAACTTCCCGATGCATTGCTCGAATTGATAAAAATGAGGCCGACTTTGTCCAATAAGTGACAGTTTCCATATTGAAAATCCAGTATGCAATCCCGCCAAAGAGTGCACTGCAGATACGGTAAATTTTGCAAATGTCTCCAGAATGCCAGAACCTAAGAAGAATGTGCAGCAGCTTTGGTTGGATAACTGGAAATTCTGAAGCAATTCTGGAAAATCTGAAGCATCGGTGCATTTTACAAATATCTCCAGAAGTTAAATTGTTAAGTTCATGGGCATCAATTTTTATTGAATTTAAAGCTTTAAGCGATAAGTAATAATGATCATAAATTTTGTTGTTGTAAGATTTGAAAGTCTTAAGGAAATGGTAATGGTGGTTATAGATTTTTTTTCTCGAATTTCAATTTTTAAGGGATGGGCAAAAAAATTTTTAAGTTTAAAGGGATGGGCAATGATGGTCATAGATTTTCTTGTTTAATTTGTAAGTTTCATTGATGGTGTTGGGACTTGT
This sequence comes from Drosophila atripex, assembly GCA_035045925.1. NCBI lineage: Eukaryota > Metazoa > Arthropoda > Insecta > Diptera > Drosophilidae > Drosophila > Drosophila atripex. Next base: position 734,523 of record JAWNOP010000021.1, read on the forward strand.
GCCAGCATCAAATATTGTAATCATCTCTAGTTAGTTCTCTCAGTGTAACTAGCCGCAGCGGTCCACTAAATGCTCGTTATCAGCAGTTCCATCTTCTTTGATTCTCCCAGCTTGTCATGCGCTTTGTGGTTCTTTGTAGCGCATGCACTTTGGGAGCTTTTGTAGAGCTTCTGCGCAAGCTCTTAGTTGGCACTGGTATATTCGACATTGATTGGAGCGGCTACATACATTGGGGTTAAATTGAACCCGCAATAAAATATTGGAGCATTCATCGAAATTGTTTAATTCGGCCGCTACCAAAAAGCTGGTAGCGTTACATTTGGTGAAACCGACGTGATCGCGCCCCGGTTTTATTTTGTAATCAATACATCCAACGGAAAACGTGTTGCTGTTGTTTCCATTGCCTTGCACTTTACACCTTGCACGAAACCTTACATAATGGACTCTGGAGATGTAGCTAGTGCCTCGGTTCCAACAAGTAGGAACACGATATTGCTGCGATGAGCTGAGGTAACCTACCAGGAGATGGAAGCCCTACATCATAGAGTACTGGAGCCATAAGATATTTTGTTGCGTGATAAATTCACCTCGCTCCAGGATGAGTTAGAGCGACTGAGTTCCAGACATCCAGACGGAAATTATCAAGCACTCCATGAGGCTAGCTGCACATTCCACTCGTCTCGAGGGCACCAATGGTATGATTGATATGAATCGACGCAGTTATGATATGATTGATGCGCTTAATCAGCGACAAACACTGCTCTAAAGTGGTCTCACGGTTGCGGTAGTTGTCCCAAGATGGAAAATCGTCGCTCATACCAATCGGGCTCTCGTGATTTGACCCTGGAACGAACCCTGAACAATAATCACGGTAACCGGGAGTGCATCTCGCCCTCGCAATCCACCTCTCCCCCAGTTGTCGCTATTTCTACGTCCCATCTGGCAGTTGTCTGCGATGGAGTTCCTGATGCTGCTGTTGTACATCCCTCATCTGACTCCGGACTTTGTTTATTGTCCCTGCTGGCGACTCAGTCAGCGCCCAGGTCTGATTCCATTCTGGACTATAACCTGCACCCTTCCAATGGGGGGAGGTCGTTCGCTTCGCTGCTGCCGCCGCCTTCAGTTGCCAATATGGTGGATGGGGTAGCAATTTGAAACCCAATTCGACCAATTTGGTCGTGGCGACGGCGAAAGTTTGAGCCGGTGCATTGTCATGATGGAAGAGCACTTTTTTCTTCACCAAATGGGGCCGTAATTTCGGCGGTGAATCGCCCAAGTGTTTTGCCCTACCAAGTAGGTCTCCAAGAATTCGGTGTAGATCACATCTTGTGAATACCAAAAAACGGTGGTCATCACCTTTTCGGCCGATGGGACAGTCTCCGCTTTCTTTCGAAAAGGTTCTCCGGGTGAAGTCCACTGTTTTTTGGTCTCTGCAGTGTACCAGTGTATCCATGTTTCGTCGACGGTCAACGAAACGACGCAGATATGATATGATTGATGCGCTTAATCAGCGTCAAACACTGCTCTAAAGTGGTCTCACGGTTCCGTTAGTTGTCCCAAGTGATCAGAGAGCCGACAGCTCTCTCATTCCCAAAATTTCATGCAGGATATGGCCCACGCGGTCTTTTGAGATGCCTACTGTCTTAGCTATTAGCGAATCTTAAATCGTGATATTTGTCATGCTATCCTCCGTGGTAGCCGTTTTTGGGGCTTCTGGGCGGAGCTCATCAAATCTTCAACAAAGTAATTTTTAAAACTGGCGCTAATGAAATATGTCATTTTTGGGGCGGTAGGGGCGTGCAAAAATTTGACACAAACTTGACATTCTCTTTATTGACCGAAGGTTCCTCCCAAAATCTTATAGTTCTACTTCTTATATGTACTTTCTGACTTATATGTACCATCCAACACAAAATCACCCGTGGTCCGTCAACAATCACAGGACCTTAATCCCCTTATCTTGCACATCAACATCAGCCTGACTACAGCAAGATTCAGCAGAGCGACGACTCGACGAAAGTTATTTTCGTGAGCGCCTTAAACCGCTCACCCCAATTTAAAAAAATTATGCCAAGTTCCACGAACTAGCACCCCCTAGATGTCCTACTCTCGTCGGAAGAAAGTGGGGTGGAGGACATGATCCTGGAGGAGTAGATCGGTGAAGCCGAGGACAAGGTGAAGATCCATCACGAAGTAGGCAACGCCCGTCCACCGGAGAATCCAACCCAATGGATTCCTTTGAGACCTTTAGAGCAGTGTTTGAGGCACTATCACGATAGATACTGTTGGGAACAGTCAGGGGATGAGCGCGAAAAAAACTGAAATTAACGAACACCTATAGTAAGCTCGGTCTTCTTTTTCGGGGACAGCGGTGGGCTCCGGTTAGGCGGCCCAAGACCTAGCGAGGCATAAGAGGGAAAAGAAAATCCGAAGACGAGGTGGGTGCCCTACTAACAACAAGGTGCGAGAGAGAGAGAGTAAGGAATTATCCAGGACCAAAAGTAACTTTAGAAGAAATATACAGACAAAGCAGTGAAATAAAGGAATACAGACGGAAAACTAAAGTGAGTAATACATTAATCGTGGAGTTGCATGCGTGTACCTCCAGAAGCCCCGTCCAAAAGATCAAAATAACTTTCCATTTTTTTTCAAATCTGATTCTTTGGAATTATTTGAAGTTTATGAAATAAAATAAAATAAATTGAAAGGGGGGCATGGACTTTACTTTGCGCCCACAATGTCTTTAAAAATTGTATTGCTCTTTCCTTTTGAAAGCCATCAAGTATATGATGAAACCTTGGGTCAAGGTATAAACAAACGTTGGAGCCTATATTTGAAAATAATTTTTTTGTACGTGTTTCCATGCTTCAAGAAGTGCCACTCCAATTGAAAAATGTTTGAATCTTTGCTCAAAGAGCTTGTTTTTAAAATTTGGTTTGTTGACAGCTTGCAAAGCTTAGAAATTTCCGTAACGCAGTTGTTCTGCTGAAACTGCACTATAGGTATCTGCAGTGGAGCCATAATAGTGACATAGGCGTCCATAAAGTCCAACAATAGTTTATTTCCTTGAATTATTTCCTCCTGTTTCAATAGGACTTAAAACACTCCTTGCTTTACTAAGTTGGTCCACCATGTTATATGTTGATCCCCATCTAGTTGGGCAATCCAATTGGGGTAATTTATATTTTTTAATTTCAAATAAATTTCGGTAACCATTTGATGGCTTCCGAACGAATTGTGTAAGGTTGCGAGGGGTTAATAAATATTCTTTTATTTTTGTATTTTTTTTAATGTCAAGTGCACAAGGCTATGCAGTGTGTGCTGCACAACGGCTTACTTGGATTTCTCCCACAAGATTTTTTCTCCGATTTCTTTGAAAAGAATCAATTTGCTTCAAGTACTCAACATTATCTTAAATATTCAATATCTCTAAAACATAAATGATTTATTTTGCGATGTTTTTCGCTGTACTTGACCCAGGACCTTTGAGTTCCAAATTCCCAGAATTTGTGATTTTGTTTCATTTGACCTAACAAATTGAGCACTGATGCCAAAATGTTGCGATCAAGCTGCGTTGCGCTATCTATTTTCAAGGAGAGCAGTCGATTATTACACTCTTGTTTTATTTCAAGTCTAATATTTGCTGCACGTTTTAATACGGAACTTCAGTTGTTTCCATATATTGTAAAGTTATTTCTATATTTGTCCTTAAGACCTTGACATATAGGGTCAATTATATTGCGCATGTTATTTGTATTGAGCACATTAAACGGAACGCTGTCTTCAGTGACAAGACCAATATAAGACCGAATTATCATTTCTTTTTTATATGCACTTTGATTAGTGCACAAAGGTGCAAAGGTCAAAAATGAAGCAAGCCTTATGCAAGCCCTGGTATAATATCAGAATAAAGAAAACTTAAAACAGAACAAACAATCACACAGGAGCAGTAGCACATGAAAATATTTTTATCAATATGCTACAGCTCTTCTCCGACTGTTTAAAAAGTGAGAGCAATATGAATAGCATAGCAATATTTTTATAGATCTGGATGCTACAGAGTAGTAAATTTTAATAATCCTGGTTTGTTTCTATCGTATATGATTCTTTACCGTTCATAGTTTTTATGTAGGATATGATCTAATATTTTCTTTGTTGAATATATATTGTGCTTGTGTTATTGTTGAGTGTATATTTGTGTTCTTGTGACTTAATATTAAATACTCATGACTTAAGATTCACCCGTCCGTTGAGCAGGTGTTTAACCACGGTCCAGCTCTATAGTAAACTGTCTTGGGGTAGGTTTCGGAGTAATCTTTTTGTAGTGCCTTTAGGTTGTGGAGCCCAAGTAGGCGGTCTGTGTCGCTTGATGAGAATGCTCATCAGTATTAGTATGATGACTGAAATGGCCAATGATATGTACGACATGGTTGTCTGGTGGACCCGTTGGTACGGTGCATCTTTTCCTTTTCTCGTTATACTTGGTGATTGTGTGGGAGCCCGTAAGACGGATTCTGATGTTTCGTCTATGAGTCTTGTGGGCTCGGCGATATTTCCTAATCGACTGAACGAAGTTTGTACTTCAGTGGTCATAGTACCTAGTCAAGTGAAATCAGTGGACATATTCAGCATACCAGTTGCCTTCATGTTGACAGTTGATGAAACTCCATTGCATATAGCTTGAAGTTTCATTGGGTCCTTGGTTGAGAAGATCCATTATTTGGTTTGGTGAGTTTTTAACCATACCCTGCTAGAGAGCACAGGATTGCTGTGACATTCAGTCACAGTCTTGTTATTTAATAACTGGAATTCGCAACGACTGTCAACGACTGTATGCCGTTAAGTGATTAAAACACATATACTGCTCAATTTTTAATACGGGTGTATCTTTTGAATTCGTCCTCACTAAATCTTGTAAAACGATCTATATGGTCTCTCTAAGATTGTACAACGTCCAACCTTTCAATTCCCATATTAGAATGAGCACGATGATGAAAACATCCAGTAACTCTGACGACAGCAGTGGTATTTTTATTCGAAAATGGTGTGTGTATCAGTTGTACTGGCTTGCGCATACATTATTTTGTAGAGCTGAAGGACATCAGTGGTGGCGACTGGCAAGATCTGGTTGGGTGGTAAGTAATCCCGAATTAGGTCAAATTGGTCTCGTAGCGTAGGTGATATTAAAATTTGGCTGATAAGCCAATAAACATGGCGAACATTAGTTAACACATTGTTTATCTACCTCTGCATTCGCTGTAAACCATTTGCAAGTAGATTCATTTGAGCCGTGAGGATCACAAAGTTAGATAGTTTTGGCCATATCTTTTGCGTATTTGAAAGAAGGATTGCTAGTCTTTATAACGGAAGAATATGTGCGTGTAATAAGTTGGCCTATGAGTAGAGGCAACTCTAATTAAAGTGACAAAGTTCAGTATCAAGGCAGGATTATTCTTCGAACGTCTGGAAACCACAAGAATGGTAGTTTCGAAATGAATAGTATATTATAACGCGGATCCGCGTGGAATGATATGAAAGTACTTTGAGTTTGGCTAACAGAGTTCTCACACAAAAGCCAAGAATTGACAAATGCCGCATGCAGTTCCATTCTGGACCATTTTAAACATCTAATTGTAAAGCATGAGGCAGGAATAATCTAAGGGATCATTCTTGGCAACGTAGATCACCGTTTAATATTGTTGAAACCATAGCCTTTTTCTATTCTGGAAAATCGCATCGAGAATAGAAAAAGGCTATGGTTTCAACATATTCTTTCATATCATTCCAGAAGGTTGCCAATAAAAGTATCCAATGAAGGGTCCATGTCTCTTCTGTTTGAGTGTTGTTTAATGAATAATTAATATATAAATGGTAATTTCATGCTTATATCTGGAGGCATTTACTTATATAGCCAAATAATGCACGGTTGCGCCGGCAGAGACGTGATCAGAGGTTTATCAGAGGTTTTTCTTCCCAATACTATTAATTAATATTACTATTTTTTTAATTTATTACTTTTTTTTTTGTCTATTTGGGTCACCTTTGTTAGTAGCGCTACTTTTAAAGATTTTAAATATTAGGTTGTTTGGTTATGACATTACCAAAGTTCAATCAAGTGCAGTAATGATATTTATTGCCCATATTTTTAAATTCTGTTTTGTAAATTGTGGAGAAGGTAATCTTGTGTAATGAAGGGAATCGTCTGCTTTGCGTTTAGTTGGTTTCTTTGTTTAGGAGGAGCAGCTGAGGTGCCGCTCCAACGATCAAAATGTCTCTGTTCTTTTACAATCTTAAGTCTCGTAGCAGCGCTGCTCGCAGGCGGCGGCAGAGAGACGGCTATGTACTTATATATAAAGGAATATAATAATATACGTTGTTATGCGCTCTCAAGTGGAGGCGCGAGGGGTATGCATATGCTGACCGTTTGTTACGATTATGCTGACACTAGCACTTTCTGTGTGTGGGCTAAGGCATAACGATCGGTTCATATTTCGGCCACTTAGGGTTTATGACCGGGACTTTGAAATATGTAAACACTGCAACAAAGTGTTACAGTGCGCACCCTTTAAGTACTCTCGGTACAGTGGGTATTCAATATATGTGCATACTACACTTGTACTAATTCTTGTATATGTTGACGATACACTTATAGCTTGCCAATCGCACGAGGATTTGCTGAAAATATTTGCTGAAGAGCAGCATCTCACAATCATTCAATTGCGTTGACAACCATTTCCTGGGCATTGGAATCGAACGGGACGGCGATCTTGGAACAATTACTTTGGGATATACGCAATATATCAGCAATATATCTTATTGCATACCCATGGGAGTGATTTTTGCAAGTCGGCGAAGACACCTTTGGATGCTGGTTTTCAAGTCGATTGCACAAGCCCCCAATGCAAAAAGGTGGATCCTACTTCTTAGGATCGAATACAGAGATATTGTATTCGCTGTCAAAATTGGCACATCATAATCAAAGCCCGCATGCTGAACACATTTAAAAACAAGAAAGGAAAGCTAACTTCGGACGGAGCCGAAGTTGATATACCCTTGCAGTTGAGAGGCAGTCCGCTAGGTGACACGCATCTTTATTATAAGATATATATCGGATCGTATATAGTCAGCCGATCCTTATGATATTTGGCAGATCGGATTAGTTTGCCCAAAGTGGAAACCATACAAAGTCCCATCCTGCTAACTTAAAAAACAACGAAGTTATGGCATTCCCGATCAATCAGTTATATGGAAGCTAGAGGATATAGTCGGGCGATCGTTATGAAATGTGGAAACCATACAAAGTCCAATCATTCTTACTTAAAAAACAACGACGTTATGGCATTCCCGATCAATCAGTTATATGGCAGCTATAGGTTATAGTCGGCCGATCGTTATGAAATGTGGAAACCATACAAAGTCCCATCTTTCTAACTTAAAAAACAACGAAGTTATGCCATTCCGATCAATCAGTTATATGGCAGAAAGGAAAGCTAACTTCGGACGGAGCCGAAGTTGATAAACCCTTGTAGTTGAGTGGCAGTCCGCTAGGTGGCGACATGCGTCTTATATTATTAGATATATATCGAATCGTATATAGTCGGCCAATCCTTATGAAATTTGGCATCGTATAAGTTTGCCAAAAGTAGAATCCATAGAAAATCTCATTCTTCTAACTTCAAAAACAACGAAGTTATGGCATTCCCCATCAATCAATTATATGGCAGGTATAAGATATAGTCGACCGCTCCGACTTATATACTGCATGCAGAGGAAAGAAGGGTGTGTGCAAAGTTTGAAGACGATAGCTTCAAAACTGAGAGACTAGTTAGCTTAGAAACAGACGGTCGGACATTCTTATATCGACGAAGGAGTTGATCCTGATCATGAATATATATACTATATGGGGTCGGAGATTTCTCCTTCACTGCGTTGCACACTTTTGACCAAAATTATAATACCCTCTGCAAGGGGTCCATCCCTTTAAACTTCAAAAATGTACAAAAAATATATAACCATCATTGCCTAAAAAAATTTAACAAAACCATTTATGACCATTTTTGCCCATCACTTAAACCTATAATATTTAACAAATACATTCATGATCATTGCTTTTTGATCATTGTGACTTAAAACTTTAAAATTTAATAAAAAAAATGTTGCGTTTTAATAAAAAATTTAATAAAAAACCCGAGCGTTTTCGGGAGCTTCAAGTTTGTGTTCTGAATATTATATATATACCAATATAAAACAAGCACAGTTCGATGTGAATGATATATGTGAAAAATGTCCAGAGTAGGGTTGACGACCGAATAGAGAATGATGCGGGAGCACGGCTCGACACCTAATGCAGCGGAGCGACGGAGAGATCCCGCGAGAGAGCAAGGTAAGCGCTAGCGCATGACGGCAAATAAAGGTGGCCGATCGAATGCACGAGACCGAAAGACGCGAATAGATATATAAAGGATAATGACGTCACATATTCAATAAATTATTGCCGGCCAAACTTCTTTCCGGCAGCTGTTTGGCCCGACATACTCCCCCGTTGGAAGATGGGCTTTCAACAGCATCATGAAGGGGCAGCAGGCACAATTTGTTGACTGCCCGTCTTGGAGCTACTGACGCGGTCCTCAGCAGCGCCACCCGACACACTCCATCATCTCCAACGTTCATTTCCGTCACCCTCGCCAGGGGCCACTTCATTGGAGGTAAGTTTTCGTCCTTCACCAGGACGATGTCATTTACTGCTATGCCTTGACCAGGGATACGCCATTTGGATCGTTGCTGCAACAGGGTTAAATACTCTTCCTTCCATCTGGACCAGAAACACTGCTGAAGAAAGACGACGCGTTGCCAAGCATCTAGCCGATTTATGTTGAGCTTTGTCAGGTCTGGCTCACTGAAACTAGAAGGCCCTCCGTGGAAAAAATGATTAGGAGTCAGGACATCCAGATCAGCAGGGTTTTCAGAGAGAGGGACTAATGGCCTCGAATTAATCACTGCAGAAAAGTTGAACACAAGCGTCTGCAATTCGTCGGCCTTTAGTACAGCCGAGCCTACTTTTATACTGCCCACTGAAGCCCACTAAAGCCCACTGATGTTTAGTACAGCCGAAGTGTGGAGAACGGGAAGGAATGTGCTTCCATTCAATGGACTCTAGAAGGCAAAACTGCAGGACTTCTCTCTGATACTGGTCGCTAAGAATAACCACATTACTTCGCTCAATTGTTTTTTGGCTCCAACGAAATTGGTGGCGTTGTCGGACCAGATCTGCCGAGGCTCACCCTGAGAGAAATAAACCTCCTCAGTGCATGCAGAAAGGCGGCGGTGGTCAGATCCCTCACCAGATCTAAGTAAACGGCCTTCGTCATGAAGCAGATGATAACGCAGATGTAACATTTTATGGGGGCCTTGTTGCTTACCTTCGGCTTATACTGGAAAGGACCGCAAAAATCACTGCCGGTTACATTGAAGTCTTGGCAACCTTCCACATAAACAAGGCTTCGTCCGAAAATTTTATTTGCATTTATTTGTCGCCACAGTCTTTCTCCCCCCAATCGGCCAATACAGAGAACGTATTATCGTCAATAACGATCGAGGTTGAGCGTGCAAATTGTGATCATGAAAGCTAAGGATTATGCTTCGCGTTACCGGATGGCTCCTAGGCAAAATTACTGGGTGACGACCATCGTAAACCAAAGATGAATTCTTGAGACGCCCGTCTACTCGAAGCAATCCAAACTGATTAATAAAGGGGGATAACGAAGCCAGCGAACTGGAAGAGGCAACCATTCCCTTTGTCTGCAACGTCCTTATTTCATCACCCAAATGAGCGCGCTGAACTGCCCACAAAAGCATGCGAGTCTCCGCCTTGAGATCATGAACGGTAATTCCTTTATGTTGAACCCGTCTGCCAAACTTATAGACGTACGCAAACACTTGCTGAAGATCTGGAAAGGAGTTAGCATATTTGCATGTCACCACGAGGTCTGTACATGGAGACTTCACCAATAAAATTAAAGGGCGTAGTTCTAACGCTGGCTTCTCGATTAGTATCGTCGCAGGACAGTCCGCCTGTGCCTTTAAAAGATACGGCGGCCCCTGACACCATAAACTGGATCCGATCATTTCAGTAGGAAGGGCTCCGCGTGATAATTTGTCAGCTGGATCAAAAAACGTAGGTACATACGTACTGGACGTAGGTACATAACGGCACTCCATGGAATAAGTCAGATTTTGAATGGTTGGCGACGTAAACGTTAAACCTGACTGGCTCATCTCGAATCTCGAGGATAACTCAACTGAAGAGTCGCACTTACAAAAATACTGCCTTTTGTGAGCGCCTAGGCTTAGAAACTCTGCCATTATTCTCCCCAACAACTCAGCTCCAGCCAGCTCTAAATTCGGTACAATTAACATCTTAACAGGCGCTACACGAGATTTCATACATAGAAGTCGGCTCTCAGCACCTGGCGAGTAGCAAACTATGTAGACACATGCTCCGTAAGCTTCAATGCTAGCGTAAGAGAGCCCATGAATCTCCACGAGTGCTCCAGACGTAAGCGCCAGCCGAGGAAATTCCGCACGTTGGGTGTAACTGAAGCTCCGGCAGATCTCCTGCCACTCGGTGTAAAAACTCTGAGATAAGCTTTAATCCCAAGAAAGATGCTCTCGGCACAGCTTCTGCAAGAATATTTTTGCTTTAGTAACAACTGTACCAACTGGACCCAGCAGATCGTATAACCGAGCTATTGATAGTAGGACAGAACGTCGAGACGGCTTCGAAGTGGACTGAAGAGCAGAAAACGAAAGCAGCAGCTGATCAGTCGAAGGATCCCAAGCCAATCCTAACGTTTTCGTGAAGTTGCTACCGTCATCAAAAGTTAGATAAGACTCCCGATCCTCCTTAGGCACGCCGTCCAACACGCCAGGGATATTGGAGCACCATTCCCGCAGCTGAAATTCGCCCTTGGACAAAAGCGCTGAAATCTGCCCTAAAATGCCAACAACCTCTTCCTTGGAGCTGCCACCAGAAATAAGTTCATCGATGTAAAAATCTCGAAGCAAGATTTCGGATCCCACTGGAAAGCCTTCCACCTCGCCCTTAGCCAATTGGTGCATCGCTCGCACAGATGTATATAACAGTGTCCAATTTATATGTTTGTAGCTCCTCAAGAGGTGAATCTCGCCACAGAATGCACTGCAAGAAGCTGTCAGACGGCGCCATCGTCACACAACGTTACATCTTACAAATGTCGCCAGTCAGCGCTACCGGATGCGAACGAAACCTCAGCAGGATATGTAAAAGCTTTGGTTGGATGACAGGCCCAGCCATTAATATGCCATTCAAAGAATAACCTGAGGTAGTAACAGCGCAACCATCAAACACCACCCTAAGTTTCGTCGTGCTGCTGTCCTACTTGGGCACACAGTGATGTAGAGGAAAATATTTGCAATCTTGATGCAACTGCGGTGGATCCAGGGACATATGACGTAGGATAAGATACTCCTTTATAAAAGCCGAAAACTGAGCGCGACTGGAAACGACATAGAGGCTTCCACAGTCCCAGCCATTAATATGTCATTCATAGAATTACCTGAAGTAGTAACAGCGGAACCATCAAACACCACCCTAAGTTTCATCGTGGTGCTGTCCTCCTTGAGCACAGGCTAAGATACTCCTTTATAAAAGCCGAATACTGAGCGCGCTGTTCGGGATGATAAGTTTTCTCTCCAACGACTGGAAACGACATAGTGCCTGTGACTACGAGTCGCAAATACACCAGAGGTATGTTTAATTGGCTGCCTGACTGTATAGGCACCACCATCTAACCGAACCAGTTCTTAGCGAAGTGACTCACTCAATCCAGCTCTTCCTTTGACGCCCTCACAATCGGATCGGTGCAGTTTTCCACTTCCCAGAACTGTCGATGGAGTTAATCGAGCTGCTCATCTGAAGGCCCCTTTGGGTTGATCAGTCCCGACCGCTCAGCAGCCATGAGAACCTTGCCATTGTCAGGACCTCCGCCTCCACAAACAATCCAACCGAACCGAGTGTTTTGGATTGAGGGCAAACCAGGAGATAAATGTATTTGCCCAACACAAAGCAGCTCGTAAAATAATCCAGCTCCAATTAGCAAATCAATTCGCTGAGACTGGTGAAAATGAGGATCTGCTAGCTTTACATTTGCTGCAATTTTCCAAGAGCTCGGCAGGGCAGGGCAGGCACTCCGGAGCGGTTCCTGACCAAAACAATGGCAGTGGCTAGCAGCACCACATCACCAATAGGATCGTTGGCGACAAGAGAATTGACGGGAGCGGACGCTGACCGAGAAACAGCGTCGCTAGATGCGGAAACCTTGAGAGAGGGGTGTTGGCCTTGTGCTGGCGAATTGCCACAAAAATGCAGCAAACTATGATGTCGGCGTCCACAAGCACAAGTGGGCAGACCAGTCCCGATCGCTCAGCTGTCATAAGGACATTACCATTATCATGCCTCCACAAACAATTCAACCGAGCCTAGTTTTATGGATTGAGGGCAAACCCGGAGACAGATGAATTTGCCACACACAAAGCTGCTCGTAAAATAATCCAGCTCCAATTAGCAAATGGACTCGCTAAGGGTGGTGAAAATGAGGATCCGCTAACTGAACATTGGCGGGTTGATCTTCATCCAATGGAAAATTGGGCTGATGCTGCGGCTGGTTCGCCAGCCTTGAAGTGACAAAGTGTACCTGCGAGCCAGAATCGAGCAGAGCTCGGCAGGGTAGTAGAACTCCGGAGCGGTTCCGGACTAGAATCCAGCACCACAGCACCAAGCTAGCAGCACCACATCACCATAACGATCCTTAGCGACGAAAGAATTGCCGGCAGCGGACGCTGAACGAGAAATAGCGTCACTAGATGTGGAAACCTCGGGAGCGGGGTGTTGGTCTTGAATACCAGCTGGAGAGCTGCCACCAAAATGCAGCAGACTATGATACCTGCGTCCACATGCACGGCTGCTTGAATCATTGCAATGCCGAGATAGGTGACCAAATCCAAGGCACTTATGGCATAAATCCAGTGGCCTTATTTCGCCTAAACGATCCTCAGGCGACAAACTTAAAAACCTTGGACAGGAGTTTATGTTGTGAGAATGGCCATCACAGACCATGCATGCGAACGAGTTTTTAACTATAATGCACAGTTACCAGGATGAAAGGGTGTACGTTGTCCTGCCTTAGAGTCCTACTACAAAATTTTTTGAAAGATTTTTAAGTTTTAAGGGATGGTCATTTTTTTTTTGTCAAAGGTTGGTTTTATTTATTGGATCATCTCTTTATGAGTCTAACATTAAGGTTGCAAATCTGAAAATAATACATTATCTAACAGTTTAATTTTAACTGAATAGAGGATACATGGTCTTAATAATTAGCGCTGGATTGGAAGGTCGTTGGGGCGAAGACGAGAACTGCTAGAAACTCACGTGAGGCCTCTCGCTAGATGATTTGGATGTACTGATAGCCTGTTGAAGTACTTTGTTGTGATTTGTGCTATCTCTTCTATGACGAATGATATGTGAAGGTCCCTGTGAATGTTTACATTCCGAACGTACCACGGTGCCCCGGTGATGGTTCTGAGAATTTTTGATTAAGATCTTTGCATTATATCTACGCTGCTGTTACTGAGATTCCCCCATAACTGAGAGCCGTACATTCAGATTGGTTTCAAAACGGTGTTGTATAGAAGTATCTTATAGTCCAGGCTAAGGGGCGAGCGTCTATTGATAAGCCAGTGTAGACTGCTGGCTTTGAGCTTTAAATGTTTTCTTTTGGCTGCGATGTGGCTGCGCCAGATAAGACGTCTATCGAGGTGTACGCCAAGATATGTTACTTCATTTGCTATCAAAACCCCTGCGTTGTTTAGAGTAAGTGGAGGGCAGTCTTGCCTGTTAAGTGTGAACGTTACGTGTTTGCATTTTTGTTTGTTTTGTTTTAATAACCAGTCGGCTAGCCATTTCTCCACTGCCACCAGGTGTTTAGCGGCTTAGGATCGCTATGTCATCAGCAAAAGTGGATGTGGTTAATTGCATGGAGTAGATAAGGTCAAGTGTTGGCCCTAACATGCTGCCTTGAGGATCTCAGGCTCAGATGATGTAATCATCGGACATGGCAGCAATACATCTTACTGAGAATTTCCTGTTGCAAAGGTAAGACTTCAGAAGTTTGTGAGTGTTGGTTGGGAGCATTTCTGTTATTTTGTGCATTAAACCTTCTAACCATAGTCTGTCGAAAGCTTGTGATACGTCCAGAAATATCGCAGTGCTGTACTACCTTTGTTCGAATGCATTTCGGATTTCTGAAGATATGCGGTTGACTTGCTCGATGGTTCCATGTTTTTCTCGAAAACCGAATTGATGAGTCGGGATTTTGTTGTCTGTTCTGAGATATGGGGTAATTTGCGTCAAGAAGCATTTTTTGAAGAGTTTTGATAGGCGGCTGAAGTAGCGATGATCAGTGTCGAGCTCGCAACAAACTGGAGCGCCTCATAATCTCCTGGACCAGGATGAATCGTCGCATCGTAGATTTTTTTTTTTTTTTTTATTAAGCTGGTTTTATTTATTGGATCTTCTCTTTATGAGTCTAACAATAAGGTTGCAAATCTTGAAATAATACATTATTTAACGGTTTAATTTTAACTGAATAGTGACAACATGGTACTAATTATTAGCGATGGATTGGAAGGTCGTTGCTGAGAAGACGAGATCAGCTGGAGACTCGCGTGAGGACTCTCGAGAGATGATTTGGATGTACTGATATCCTGTTAGTAGTTTGTTGTGATTTGTGGAATCTCTTCTCTGACGAATAATATGTGAAGGTCCCTCTGAATGTTTACATTCCGAACATACCACGGTTACCCGGTGATGTTTCTGAGAATTTTTGATTGAGTTCTTTGCATTATATCCACACTGCTGTTACTGGCAATCCCCCACAACTGAGAGCCGTCTAGCTTGTTGCTTGCTATTATTGCATATACAACTGCCTTCCCTTTGGAGTCACATGAGGATTTGAGTCGGGATCTCCAGTGCGCATGCTTTGCATTAAAGTCTCTTGGTACTATAAATTGTTCGCTCAGAGATTTGAAATTATCCATGAATCGGGAGTCGGATATTGTAAGCCTAAGCAGCGGTAAGCTTTAAGGAACGGTGATCCATCTATAGATGTAGCTTGCATGTAGTTAGTGGCGAAACTATTGTGGAAGCAGTGCTTAATCCGATTTCCAAATCCAAGGCACTTACGGCATAAGCTCAGTCGCCTAACGATCCTCGATGGCAACGATGATAAAGAGTAAGGACGTTTAGATCAGCGGGGTTCTCAGAGAGATGGACTAACGCACCAATGTTGTACACAAGCGTCTGCAACTCGTCGGCCTTTAGTACAGCCGAGCCCACGACCCTGTAAAAATTATAATTGTCGGTCTTAACAGCAACTTCCCACATGCCACCAAAGTGGGAAGAACAGACAGACAGTTACCTCATCAGCTTTAAGTGGACGGCCTTCGTCGTGAAGCAGATAAAAAAAACACTGACGTTACATTTTATGGGGCCTTGTTTCGAACCTTCGACTTATACAGAAAAGGACCTCAAATTTTCCTTTGGAAGATCGCACATCACATGCTTCAACAAACGAGGCTTCGTCCGAAAACATCTCAAGCATTTATTTGTCGCCTTGAGCACAGTCTGTGTTAAAAGAAAGGTATTGTTTTTATTAGTGGGATTTTATCCCAACAGATGCCAAAAGTAGTTTGACTTGGGAGAAATTTGATGTTATCCGTAACGCTTATAAACAAGCTTTTTTTTAGCTGGAAAGATACAAATCTGTGGAAAACTTGTACTCAAATAAGGGCACTGCTTTTACCTCTATAGCCTTTAAGGTGTATTGTGAGTCCAGGAATATCCAAAACTTGCTAATAGCGACAGGTGTACCAAGTGGAAACGGACAAGTGGAAAGGATGCATAAGCTTTTCGATCCTATGCCAAGTTGAGTTATGTTAGCCCAGAACTCTAGGAAGAGTTCAGAAGACAATCAACAGTACGAAACCAAGGGACACTAACTGGTGAGGAAATGCGGTAATCCAACTGTCAGGAGCAAAGGGAGTTGGTGAGCGAATTAGAGATGAGGGACTTATGATGGAACTACGGGACAATATCCAAAAGCTTCAATGTGAAAATAAGAGAAAATTAGGAAAGAAGGAAGGCGTAACACTTAGAAGCATTGAACCGATTTATTATATCTATCCATTCGCCATAATAAAACATTTAAATAAACATAATTCCTACATTAAAAAGAAAATATCTCTAACATATTCGCCTTTTAAATAATCCTATGAGACGACGCAGATGCAGAGATATCTCGATTCTTATCCGTGGCAGACGGATTTAAATCTAATGGCTTTTGCTTAGTTTAGTATAAACAAGAAGGGATTGTGTGTATATGGGGGTCGTGATGAAATTCGCATTGGAAATGAATCTTTTTAAAAGCATTCAGTAAAATGGTCAATATACCAGAACCTAACACCATTTGAGATTTTTGGCTGGTTCTTTAGAGTTTCGATTCCACAATGAGGAGTGACTTCGCGTAAGCTATGAGGTATGAGTTTGAAGAAAGCCGGGACGAAGCGAAAATGCATTTCGACATCACTAATGTAATTTCAACATGACAACCAGACGAGCTGATCCCAGAAGGTCCGGATCCCAGAAGGACCCAGAGGGGGTGAATGGAATCAAGAAACTAACCCGGAACGTCGACTTTTGATCGATGGGAGAGAAGATGCGACGATCCGGCGGTGAACAGATTAATAACTAAAATCTAAAATCTGTAAAAAGTCAAGCAGCCGCCAGCTTAAATTATTAAATAAACTATACCATTAAAAAAAAACTATATTTGGGATGTGATTGGGGCGCGAAATATAAGCATCTATTGAGATACATACACATATTGCATCCGTTGTTTGCAGAGTGCTACAAGCGCTCTTAACTATATTACCCCGTTATATAGCGTTGCACAGTGGTTCGTGAGCTGACAATAAATTAACGAACTAAACTTAATTTTGTTGCGAAAATAAATGCGTTCTTCGAATGTGCCTCTCCTGGATGGAAATTGTTTTTGAGTCAAAGTGAAGTCGTCCTTTTTGGGGATCTTCAAGGATTGCTGTCGCCTGGAAAACACCCATTTCCGGAGGCGATGATAAAGGCGATGGGTCGATTGTTTTCAAAAGGCATGCTTTAGTCGTGATACCAGTTCCCATCTTTTTACTAAAGGGTTTCCGTGCGCAATGTTGGTATCGGGAGGAGCAGTTAATGGTTCTCCAATCAGGATGTGTCCTGGCGTTAAAGCTGATTTGTCAGTGGGGTGAGGCCGTGAATTAACGATCGCTTCGGCTTCAATGACAACAGTATTGAGTTCTTCGAAGGTTAACGATGCCGTGGCTGTAACTGAAACAAGCAGCCGTTTCGCGGATTTTACCGGAATGAATTTGAAGTCTATTTCTCTTTTGTTGCAATGCTGAACTATGGTTCAGAAAATAGCGGTTTCGAGCTCTTTTTATTTATTGTTGGCTCCAACACTCGTCCGAGTGTGTCCGAGGAATTGCGTCCGAGGACGCAAAACATCCAGTCGTGCTCCCCTACAATAACACAATTGTAAAAATGATCCTAAGGGAACTACATGAGACCAACATTTTTTTAATTTTAACGAATAGACAATGATTGCCATAATTTTTGTTGTTCAATTTAAGGGATTTAAGGATGTCCAATGATAGTCATAGATTGTGTTCTTAAATGTGTCTTTTTTAAAATATGTATTAAAATAATACAATAATTAGACGTTTAAATGTTAAATTTTTAAAGTTTTAAGGGTTGGGCAATGATGCTTACAGAATTTCTTATTCAATTTGAAGGAATGGGCAATTGTGAGCATCAATTTGTTTTGTAAAATTTTTAAGTTTTTAGGGATGGGCAATGGTGGACATATATTTTCTTGTTAAATTTTAAAATTTTAACGAATTTGCAAAATTAATAGATTTTCTTCCAAATCTTTCAAATTGTCAGGGGTGGCCAATGATGCTCACAGAATTTCTTGTTCAATTTAAAAGTTTTGAGGGATGGGCAATGGTGGACATATATTTTCTTGGTTAATTCTTATGTTTTAGGGGCAATTGTTAATCTGTAATAAATGTTTTGAACAAAAGGTACATGAACCGATTGCTGGTTTGTTGCCGCAACTTGCACTTGAACAAATTGGACGTGGATAAAGAATTGAGTTCAGAATGGGTTTGTCTGAGACTGACTTTATTAGTATAAAAGTTCAATATTTATAGCTACTTTGATACATGCATATTCCTTAGGTGGTAAATTAATGGAAATATAGCAAAAACATAAAAATGATATATTTACATTTTCTAAATGTAATATTCTGCACTAATTTGTCGGTTGCATTAGCTTGCACTGTCAGCAGTTCGTTGTTTCTGAAAGGTTTGGTTTTTAATGTTCATCGTTCTTTATTTAGGCTATGAGCTAATATTGACTTTATTATATACTTATAGTGCTTGTGTTTTTTGTGTTTTAATATGAACTGACTTAACATTCTCCCGGCCGTTGAACAGGTGTTCAACCATCGTCCAGCTCTATAGTAAACTGTCTGTGGAAGTCCTTAACTCGGAGTCCGACATTTCTTCTATGGAATTTATGGGCTTGGAGATATTTCCGAATCGACTGAACGATGTTTGTTCTTCAGTGGTCATGGTGCTGAACGTAGTCAAACTTAAGTCAGTACGTAAGGTCAGTTAACACATCAGTTATCACACTCTGCATTCGCTGTAAACCATTTGCAAGTTTATTCATTTGTGTTGTGAGAATCATAAATACTTGCCCCA
Organism: Drosophila atripex; assembly: GCA_035045925.1. NCBI lineage: Eukaryota > Metazoa > Arthropoda > Insecta > Diptera > Drosophilidae > Drosophila > Drosophila atripex. The sequence goes on from JAWNOP010000021.1 coordinate 753,435, forward strand.
AATGTGCGCCTTGGTACTGTCCTCGTTGCTTATTTATGAGGGTCATCTGTTGTTCCAAAGATCTCACGAGGTTGTTGGTAGCCAAACTTCCTTTACGCACCAAATTGATGGTGAAGTCAACCATGGATGTCTGGTTCTGAAGCAGCTATAAGAGGAAATCCTCGTTGCCTTTAACCTTTGTTATATTTTTGGCCATATCTCCTGCGTATGTGGAGTCAAGCACGCCGAATAATGAATTGGCTATGGTTCCAACAACATTAAACGGTGATCTATGTTGCGGAGAGTGATGCATAAGGTTGTTTCCTGACTCAAGCTCTGCAACTAGATGTCTAAAATGGTCTAGAATTCTTTCCTGGCACTTATGTGAGAGTTCTGCTAATCCAACTGAAAGTATCTTCATATCATTCCAGTGGTGATTCAAGTCGTAATATACTATCATTGTCCATTCGGAAACTACCATTCTCGTGGTTCCTATACGTTCGTAGAATATTCCTAGCTTGTTACTGAACTTCGTCACTTTGATTGGAGTTGCCATCGCCAGTGGAAGTAGCAACATTAGTGCTAGAATTACAGGCATTGATGGGAGGATCCCTTTTTTGCGTTGTACCTGAGGCTCATTAGACTGGTCTGCCTTGAGAGTGTCGTCTAATGGGCGCTTGTTGCTGACTTCTTCTGGGAACAGTGCAGCTAACCGAGTCACTGGTCTCTTGAATATTCCCGAAGACGTTTTGATGTCCACGACCCGAACGTGGTTGTCCGGTCCTGGATACGTTTTGAGAACTCTTCCCATAGGCCAGCTCATTACAGGCACATTGTCTTCCTTTATAAGGACTAGCAATCCCTCATGAATATTTGGAGACGCCGTTTTCCATTTGGGTCGATTTGGGAGTTCTTGCAGATACTCGCTCGACCATTGTTTCCAAGAGGCATGCTTCAGTCGTGATACCAGTTCCCATCTATTTATTAATGGTTTGCCGTGCGCAATGTTGGTATCTGGAGGAGCTGTTAATGGTTCTCCAATCAGGAAGTGTCCTGGGTCTGATGACATGGGAGTGATAAGCCGTGATCGGGGATCGCCTCGACTTCAATGACCACAGTGTTGAGTTCTTCGAAGGTTAACGATGCCGTGGCTCTAACTGAAACAAGCGGGATTTTTTGCGAATTTTACTGCAGCTCCCATAGGCCACCGAATGATGGTGCTCGTGGGGGAATGAGGGAGTTGGTGAGCGAATTAGAGATGAGGGACTTATGATGGAACTACGGGACAATATCCAAAAGCTTCAATGTGAAAATAAGAGAAAATTAGGAAAGAAGGAAGGCGTAACACTTAGAAGCATTGAACCGATTTATTATATCTATCCATTCGCCATAATAAAACATTTAAATAAACATAATTCCTACATTAAAAAGAAAATATCTCTAACATATTCGCCTTTTAAATAATCCTATGAGACGACGCAGATGCAGAGATATCTCGATTCTTATCCGTGGCAGACGGATTTAAATCTAATGGCTTTTGCTTAGTTTAGTATAAACAAGAAGGGATTGTGTGTATATGGGGGTCGTGATGAAATTCGCATTGGAAATGAATCTTTTTAAAAGCATTCAGTAAAATGGTCAATATACCAGAACCTAACACCATTTGAGATTTTTGGCTGGTTCTTTAGAGTTTCGATTCCACAATGAGGAGTGACTTCGCGTAAGCTATGAAGTATGAGTTTGAAGAAAGCCGGGACGAAGCGAAAATGCATTTCGACATCACTAATGTAATTTCAACATGACAACCAGACGAGCTGATCCCAGAAGGTCCGGATCCCAAAAGGACCCAGAGGGGGTGAATGGAATCAAGAAACTAACCCGGAACGTCGACTTTTGATCGATGGGAGAGAAGATGCGACGATCCGGCGGTGAACAGATTAATAACTAAAATCTAAAATCTGTAAAAAGTCAAGCAGCCGCCAGCTTAAATTATTAAATAAACTATACCATTAAAAAAAACTATATTTGGGATGTGATTGGGGCGCGAAATATAAGCATCTATTGAGATACATACACATATTGCATCCGTTGTTTGCAGAGTGCTACAAGCGCTCTTACATATATTACCCCGTTATATAGCGTTGCACAGTGGTTCGTGAGCTGACAATAAATTAACGAACTAAACTTAATTTTGTTGCGAAAATAAATGCGTTCTTCGAATTCGCCTCTCCTGGATGGAAATTGTTTTTGAGTCAAAGTGAAGTCGTCCTTTTTGGGGATCTTCAAGGATTGCTGTCGCCTGGAAAACACCCATTTCCGGAGGCGATGATAAAGGCGATGGGTCGATTGTTTTCAAAAGGCATGCTTTAGTCGTGATACCAGTTCCCATCTTTTTACTAAAGGGTTTCCGTGCGCAATGTTGGTATCGGGAGGAGCAGTTAATGGTTCTCCAATCAGGATGTGTCCTGGCGTTAAAGCTGATTTGTCAGTGGGGTGAGGCCGTGAATTAACGATCGCTTCGTCTTCAATGACAACAGTATTGAGTTCTTCGAAGGTTAACGATGCCGTGGCTGTAACTGAAACAAGCAGCCGTTTCGCGGATTTTATCGGAATGAATTTGAAGTCTATTTCTCTTTTGTTGCAATGCTGAACTATGGTTCAGAAAATAGCGGTTTCGAGCTCTTTTTATTTATTGTTGGCTCCAACACTCGTCCGAGTGTGTCCGAGGAATTGCGTCCGAGGACGCAAAACATCCAGTCGTGCTCCCCTACAATAACACAATTGTAAAAATGATCCTAAGGGAACTACATGAGACCAACATTTTTTTAATTTTAACGAATAGACAATGATTGCCATAATTTTTGTTGTTCAATTTAAGGGATTTAAGGATGTCCAATGATAGTCATAGATTGTGTTCTTAAATGTGTCTTTTTTAAAATATGTATTAAAATAATACAATAATTAGAGGTTTAGTTGTTAAATTTTTAAAGTTTTAAGGGATGGGCAATGATGCTTACAGAATTTCTTATTCAATTTGAAGGAATGGGCAATTGTGAGCATCAATTTGTTTTGTAAAATTTTTAAGTTTTTAGGGATGGGCAATGGTGGACATATATTTTCTTGTTAAATTTTAAAATTTTAACGAATTTGAAAATTAATAGATTTTCTTCCAAATCTTTCAAATTGTCAGGGGTGGCCAATGATGCTCACAGAATTTCTTGTTCAATTTAAAAGTTTTGAGGGATGGGCAATGGTGGACATATATTTTCTTGGTTAATTCTTATGTTTTAGGGGCAATTGTTAATCTGTAATAAATGTTTTGAACAAAAGGTACAGGAACCGATTGCGGGTTTGTTGCCGCAACTTGCACTTGAACAAATTGGACGTGGATAAAGAATTGAGTTCAGAATGGGTTTGTCTGAGACTGACTTTATTAGTATAAAAGTTCAATATTTATAGCTACTTTGATACATGCATATTCCTTAGGTGGTAAATTAATGGAAATATAGCAAAAACATAAAAATGATATATTTACATTTTCTAAATGTAATATTCTGCACTAATTTGTCGGTTGCATTAGCTTGCACTGTCAGCAGTTCGTTGTTTCTGAAAGGTTTGGTTTTTAATGTTCATCGTTCTTTATTTAGGCTATGACCTAATATTGACTTTATTATATACTTATAGTGCTTGTGATTTTTGTGTTTTAATATGAACTGCACATGACTTAACATTCTCCCGGCCGTTGAACAGGTGTTCAACCATCGTCCAGCTCTATAGTAAACTGTCTGTGGAAGTCCTTAACTCGGAGTCCGACATTTCTTCTATGGAATTTATGGGCTTGGAGATATTTCCGAATCGACTGAACGATGTTTGTTCTTCAGTGGTCATGGTGCTGAACGTAGTCAAACTTAAGTCAGTACGTAATGTCAGTTAACACATCAGTTATCACACTCTGCATTCGCTGTAAACCATTTGCAAGTTTATTCATTTGTGTTGTGAGAATCATAAATACTTGCCCCAAATGTGCGCCTTGGTACTGTCCTCATTGCTTATTTATGAGGGTCATCTGTTGTTCCAAAGATCTCACGAGGTTGTTGGTAGCCAAACTTCCTTTACGCACCAAATTGATGGTGAAGTCAACCATGGATGTCTGGTTCTGAAGCAGCTATAAGAGGAAATCCTCGTTGCCTTTAACCTTTGTTATATTTTTGGCCATATCTCCTGCGTATGTGGAGTCAAGCACGCCGAATAATGAATTGGCTATGGTTCCAACAACATTAAACGGTGATCTATGTTGCGGAGAGTGATGCATAAGGTTGTTTCCTGACTCAAGCTCTGCAACTAGATGTCTAAAATGGTCTAGAATTCTTTCCTGGCACTTATGTGAGAGTTCTGCTAATCCAACTGAAAGTATCTTCATATCATTCCAGTGGTGATTCAAGTCGTAATATACTATCATTGTCCATTCGGAAACTACCATTCTCGTGGTTCCTAAACGTTCGTAGAATATTCCTAGCTTGTTACTGAACTTCGTCACTTTGATTGGAGTTGCCATCGCCAGTGGAAGTAGCAACATTAGTGCTAGAATTACAGGCATTGATGGGAGGATCCCTTTTTTGCGTTGTACCGGAGGCTCATTAGACTGGTCTGCCTTGAGAGTGTCGTCTAATGGGCGCTTGTTGCTGACTTCTTCTGGGAACAGTGCAGCTAACCGAGTCACTGGTCTCTTGAATATTCCCGAAGACGTTTTGATGTCCACGACCCGAACGTGGTTGTCCGGTCCTGGATACGTTTTGAGAACTCTTCCCATAGGCCAGCTCATTACAGGCACATTGTCTTCCTTTATAAGGACTAGCAATCCCTCATGAATATTTGGAGACGCCGTTTTCCATTTGGGTCGATTTGGTAGTTCTTGCAGATACTCGCTCGACCATTGTTTCCAAGAGGCATGCTTCAATCGTGATACCAGTTCCCATCTATTTATTAATGGTTTGCCGTGCGCAATGTTGGTATCTGGAGGAGCTGTTAATGGTTCTCCAATCAGGAAGTGTCCTGGGTCTGATGACATGGGAGTGATAAGCCGTGATCGGGGATCGCCTCGACTTCAATGACCACAGTGTTGAGTTCTTCGAAGGTTAACGATGCCGTGGCTCTAACTGAAACAAGCAGGATTTTTTGCGGATTTTACTGCAGCCTCCCATAGGCCACCGAATGATGGTGCTCGTGGGGGAATGAATTTGAAGTCTACTTCTCTTTTGTTGCAATGTTGAACTATGGCGTCCTTCGCATTGGTAGAGAAAATAGCGGTTTCGAGCTCTTTTAATTTATTGTTGGCTCCCACAAAATTTGTTACATTAACGCAATGGATCGTCTGGCACTTTCCTCCGAGAAACCGGCGGAGAGCGGCCAAAAAGGCGTCTGTTGTGAGATCGCTTACCAAGGTCATTTTCAAGCGTCGCAGACCCTAACGGGTAGTTGTCTCGTGACCGGATTGCTAAATGATTTAAGCATTTCGTGGCCAAAAATGGAGCTGTTTTGGTTCCATACGTGACGGTTTTAAGTCTATAGTACTTAAGATCCTGGGATGATTATCTGGATTGATCCATACATGACGGTACATCTTTTCTATGTCCGCCGTGAACACATTTTTGTGTGTTCTGAAGCATAGTAGTATGGACAATAGCTCGCACTGAACCGTGGGTCCTATATGTAGCATGTCGTTCAAGGATATTCCACTTGATGTTTTGCATGAAGCATCGAAAACCACTCGTAGTTTTGTGCTGCTGGTTTCAGAACACAGTGATGTGGTATGAAATAATGATTTTTGGGTATATGTGTGGTTGGAACAGCCTTCATATGTCCCAAAGCTTCATATTCTTTCGAACATCACCCTCTAATCGTCGCTCTAGGGCTAAGAACCTTTTGATAGCAATATCTTTTGACTCCCCCAGGGCTAAAGGGTGTTCGGCGAACGGTAGTTTCACAATAAATCTTCCGTCTTCCGCTCTTTTTAGAGTTTCTACAAAGAATTTCTCGCAATGTACTTCTGACGGAGATCGATGTTTCGATTGGTTGTCCAAATTGTTTAGTTTCCAAAACCTTTCATTTATTGCGGCAGTTTCTTCACCGACGCTGACACCACAGGCTATGGCGGATTGCGCTATGGATTTAATTCCACCTGCTACAATCCTTCCTAGTTTCGACAGTTGGGGAATGAAGGCTTGTGGATTCCAGGTGTAACAAGGTGTGATGTTTTTTGTCGCACTTGAAACAATTCCTTCCTTTACATTCCTTTGATTTGTGGCCGTCCTTGAAACAGTTGACACACATTTTTTGTTTTTGTATCCAATTTAATCTTTGGGAAACTGTTTTTGCGCGAAACTCCTCACATTTATATATCGCGTGATTTGGAGACTTGCAATAGTAGCATGATGATTGTCTGTCTGACGTACTGAAAGCACACGCCAGATTTTTTTACTCTTTTATCAATGATGACGTTGTCTTTCCGGAATTCAAGACTCTGATTCTTTGCTCTACGAATTTCTGCATTGTTTGTAGGGGCTGGATCTCTACTGAGTTGCAAACTTTCTGCTCAAATAGACCCCTATTAGTCATGTCAAGCTTATCGGTAAGCAAGTACACAAGAACGCATCCCATGTGGATACATTGATGCCTAGTCCCTTTAATGACGCAAGGGTTTCTAGGATTGTTATATACAGCTCCTGTTTTTGGCCCTGTCAGAGACTGGGCTCTGATGAAATAGCCGACGAATAGCTGTATTCGCGATGAGCCGAGGATTGTCGTATGATCCAACTATTATGCGCCATGCATGAACATAGTGGTCCTCATTTAGCTCGATGTAACGCATTAGTTTCTCCGCATTTCCAGAGCGAGCGGATTTTAGGTACCGCATTTTCTTCACTGATGACATGTTAGTATCATGGACCATGCAGGTAAATAAGTCATGGAATTGTTTCCATTTCATTGCATCCCCATCAATTTTTGGAATGTTTATGCGGGGCATTAGCACATCAATGACGTTCGCCGAAGTGCTAGGCCTTGCCCTGAGTGTATTCTGAACCTCTGCTTGCAATCGTACGTATGCCTGTTTGTTATAACTACTGTCTATTGGGATTTCAAACACTTCGTACACTGTCAAGTGGATTTCTTGGACTTGAGCCCATAAAGATTTTAGAAGGTCTCCTGGACCTCCCCGGATGCCTTAAACTCTCTTAAGGCACCGCATACGGATTCTACTAGTTCTCTTTGGCACCGACATAATCCGGTTAATCGTTTATTCTTGGGAAATACATCACGGGATTGCTCTTGAACTTGATTTTCTACTTGTTAATGAGCATCTTTCTTTAGACTCGTGCCTTGCATCAGCTTATCTCGATTGCTTTCGAAAGTGGCTGCATATTTCTCGCAACTTATCCGGAGGTCCTCAGCATTCTTAATGTATCTTTCGGTCCTGGCCATTCCTTGGATTTTTGCATCATTTTCATCGAATCTTTCCCAAGCTTCTTCCAGAATGGCTAGTTTCGTTTGAAGTATGATGCCTTTTGTTTTCGATTCGGCCCATCCTTTTTATAATTCCGGATGCACCTTGCGATCTTTTGCCCAGTTTCATGCTGTGCATTTAAGAGGCCATGAGCGCTCGCCTCATCAACGGCTGGCTCTTTAATAATTTAAGAGGCAATATTCTCCCTTTCCATCTTTTCGTTTTTCGTTTCTGACCGTTTGGAGAATTTTATTTGCCTTTAGATGGCTAGTAGGTGGATGCGCTACGACTCGCTACCGAAACTGGTCGAAGAAACTGAACCCTTTTTGACGGACTGAGGGAGGTGTGGAACCCTTAATGTACCGAATAGAGTGACAGTGTCACACTGCTGGGAAGATCCTATTGCTCTTTTAGCAGGAGTCTTCCTGAATTTTCTATTGTGGAACGATAGAAATCTCAATTCGTTCCTTTTGACTCTTGTTTGATTAGTGATCCTGGGCTTGCAGGATCGCATCGGAGTCACCAAAATGTTAATCTGTAAAGAATGTTTTGAGCAAATGGTACATGAACCGATTGCTGGTTTGTTGTCGCTACTTGCACTTGAACATATTGGACGTGGAGAAAGAATTGAGTTCAGAATGGGTTTGTCTGAGACTGACATTATTAATATAAAAGTTCAATATTTATAGCTAAATTGATGCATGGATATTGCTTAGGTGGTAAATTCACTTAAATAAAGCAATAATATAAATATTATAAACTAACAATTTCAAAATGTAATATTCTGCAGTATTTTGTCGGTTGCATTTACTTGCACTCTCAGCAGTTCTTGCTGCCGTTCAGTTTGTTTTTTCTGAAAGGTTTGGTTTTTAATGTTCATCATTCTTTATGTAGGCTATGACCTAATATTTTCTTTACTATATACTTATAGTGCTTGTGCTTTTTGTTGTGTGTATATTTGTGTTCTTATGTCTTAATAATAAATACACATGACTTAACAATAGGTTTAGTAATAGCAGGCCTTCGTGAGCTTTCGGATAAATTTAGTTCACTTATGTAAGCCCTGGCAAGTATGGGCAAAACGAAGCGGATTGCTAACTGCATCATAATCCAGGTGCTGTTGCAGAAGGTTGATGGTGTCACGCAGTCTAAGTGGAAGGAAATGCTAGGTGACTTGGATGCCTTGGATTCCATTCCAGCTGTCCATCGCCAGAAATCATAAAACCGAAAAATAAATAAATTGCGCTTATATATATATAAATCAACCAGAGCTTGTTATTTATTAAAGACTGAAGTATGAACATTAATTAATGCTGCCGACAAAGCTCGGTATCTCAACAACCGCAATAATCTTAAACTACAAAAAAAATTAGAAGCTGAAAAAAATATCAGATTTAATCAATCATGTTGTTTGTGATGGATTAAATTGGAGGAAAGATTTTATTCCTTGTGTTTTGATTGCTTGCTTTTAAATTGTCGGGCTGTGTATTAGAAGTTATAAGATGAAGTTTGAAGATTTTTTGGTTAAATAAAAAAATTTTTAATTTTTAGGTAAATTTTTAAGTTTTATGGGCAATGATGGTCATTTATTTTTGGTAATTACATAGGTCGACAATTTTACTATATATTGAATTATGTAGGCCATGTAATTGTAATTGCGTAAAACAATTATGGTCAACGCAATTACGTGACCTACATAAATCAATATATGGTAAAACTTGATAAATTTCTTCTCTTACGTGTATTGCGAAAACTGAGGGTGATGGAACCTATGCATGTTTTGGTCTTTGGCTTAGTAGAGCCTAAAGGTTATGGAGCAGTTACAATTTTACGTGAAAAAAAAAATTTGAAATTATCAGCCTGTGTATTTAGTCTTTATTATTATAACTTTTACTTATTTAGTTATTTGGGCAAGTAAATAAACGATATTTCTCGGATCTCAATCTCTTGTTTATTTACTCTCTTCGACAGCTTTTAGGTTATGTGTCGATATCTTATGTTGCTGGCAGAGAGATCCCGTTTGATGCTGTATTGGGCCGAAATACATTTTGAAGATGTTCTGCAAATCTGTCGGCTCTTTCTCCGTCGCTGCGTGCCCAGTTGCCTGTGGATGTCCTAATTGGCATTGCAGATTCTAATGGTGCGCTGAGTGAAGAGTGTGCTCTCCAAAGTGGCAATGTAATGTTTTTGGTATGTAATGTTTTTGGGACCTTTCTTCTTCATGACGTAATGCAGCTGAGAGCCTCCTTGTAGCATCTACCGCAACTGGATGTAGATATAGTTGATGGAGTACAGGCGAGTGATCAGACGATAGATCTGATAAGGAGTTGGTTCTTAGCAGGTTGCGTGGAATATTTTTTGTGACTGTAAAATCTATCAAGACTGGCAGTTTTCTGGGATCTGTTGGCCAATATGTAGGTGTCCCAGGTGACATACAGTCTAGCTTGTTGCTTGCGTTTATTATTGCATTGTACAGCTGCCTTCCTTTTGGTGTCACAAGACGAGATCCCCAGTGCGTATGCTTGACATTAAAGTCTCCTGCTACTATAAATTGTTCGCTCAGAGAGTTGAAATAGTCCATGAATTAGGATTCGGATATTTTAAACCTAGGAGGACAGTATACGGCGGTAAATACTGTATATGGTATATATACCATTTTTACATGTATAGATGTAGCTTAGTGTAGTGTAGTTGCAAAGTTTACGGGTTTGTCGGAGAACTCATTTTTGACTGAAGAGGGCTGTAGAGGGGAAGACATCACGCGTAGATTTCATAGGAGTTATATGTGAGCGAGCAGAGGTCACTTCTTGAGTGTTCGACTTTTCAGTTCCTTATACACTGGACAGCCCCTGTAGTTAGCCGTATGGTTACCTCCACAGTTTCCACCCATTTTGCAGCTGGGATCCTCTTAATTTTTTGGGTATTTGTGGGAGTCAGAAGGTCTCCTGGACCTTACTGGACGAAGCGTGCAATAAGGTCATATTCCTGGCAATTGGTACACTGCACCGGCCCATTTCTTTTATGCGGCTCTTCCACGATTATTCTACGGTGTAGTAGGAATTGGAGAGTAAAAATTGTGTGCACTTCATTTTTTTTCAGAGGCTAGGGTCTGGTTCAAGTTCTACCTTGAAAAGAGGAAGAGGCTTTCTTTCTCTGTTCAAAATGTTTATAACATTACATTATAACCTTTCTCCTTCAGTGCGCCTGTAACTTCAGCTGGTGTTACTTTTCTCTCGAATGTAAATCGGCGGCGGCTTAGGCTTTTTATTGTCCTCTACGATGTTTTCAGAAGATATATCATCGGATTTATCTGCCAAAATAGCAAATCTGCTTGCTTCTATAGGCTTTTCTATTGTAGATTGTTTTGAGGTGTCGCGAGTTATTTTAGCAGAATTACCAAGTCTAGAGTTCTGCGGGCTGAGCTTACGTTTTATTTGTATGTACCGATCCATACCAGTCTGTACGGCCGAACATTGTTTTGAAGAGAGTGCGCGGGTGTAAGCTTGCTGCATTAATGGCTTGCACAGCAGATTTCGATGTTTCAGTAGATGGTATTGCGCGAGCAGCTGATACTATTGTAGTTGCAGTTGCTTGTGACGTCAATGAAATGGTGACCCTGGCTAAGCAGGTTGGCATGAGGGAAGGGTATGGGGTTTGGTCCAACAAGAGCGCGCCCTGCCTAGCGATGTTGGATTGAGTTCATTACTCGGGCTTTTGGCTATTGATTGTCTTGCGTTGACACGATTGAGTGGTATGCGTTGTTACGTTGCAGAGAGAGCCGACGGTCGTCTTGCTGGCGTTGGAGCATCGTATGAGTGTCAAATTCACTCATAGCTTAATGTTTTAGATTTTCTTCTTGTTTATTTACACAAAATGTACGAAGTTCATCGCACTAAGCGACTTTTCGCTCACTTTGTGTTGTTGTACAGAGCATGCACTGCATTTATTGAAAATTTTCGTTGACGATAAGAAGACAGGAAAAAAAGCACGTCTGCACTAGCCGACGTACGCAACGCCAAGCCAATCGACGGTTATTTAATCGTTTTTCTAAGATACGCAACGCGACATCATAATTCTCCTCGGAGATTTCCAAGGACCGAACTGCATCTAATTTTGATTCCCGAAGACAAGATCGCAGCCTCTGCAGCTTCTCCACCTTACTTATGTGAGCATTGCAGTCCACGATAGTTGAGAAAGCCGAGTGAAACTCAGCCCACGCCAAATATCCTCCGCTGAAAGTAGGGAGTGGTAGACGAGGCAGGGTTTAGAAGCTCCGACCGAGAGCTGCGTCCGCCTGAATGCTGTCAACTATTCGAGCCGAAGACAGCGGCGTCTCGTGGTCAATTTCGGCATGAATTGACGCATTTTAAAATGGCACTCCGAGCCAATTAAATACAGTAACGCACTAAATAATTTTTTCCCCAAAATTAAATTTTATTATATTTAATTATAATTATTATATCTTTTACCTATTTAGTAATTTCGGCCAGTAAATAAACAATATTTCTCGGAACTTAAAACTCTTGTTTATTAACTCTCTTCGGCAGCATTTAGGTTATGTGTTTATGTTTTGATTCGATACAATCGATATGATATTTAAAGCGCCCTCGGACTTGGCGGGTAGTTTTGAATTTGCAACATTTATCTTCAACATTTATTTATAATAATATCTTTATTTAAAAAAATGTATTCTAAGACTTATTATTTTTTAATTCAAATATACTTATACTGCTTATCATTAACCTAAAAAAATGTTGTTTATTTCTTATGTCTAACAGAATGTCATATGCGAACTCAATCAACGATATGGTAATCAGCGTGGTGAGTGCCCGAGCATTGATCCGTTTCCTCTATCAGAGTGTCCAGTCTTAAGACCTCCGGACGTAGGCGAAGATCTGGCCTTTTACACGGGCGCTACACTCGACCATATTATGAATGAACTGTGTAAGCAGGCTGATTGCTTTAAGGACATGAATCAGAAAAGGAGCTCTGGAGATCCAGTTATTAACTCATTAGATGATTGCAATAAAGAATTAGAACGATTAAGAGACATGCTTAAACAAAAAGACAGTCAACTGGAAAATCTTATTGAAGAAAATGGGTGCTTTTGCGAAGCTTTCGAAAAGGAGAAAAACGAATTATCCAACTCTATGGACAGCTGTAATAGAGAGCTTAAAAGAATGACAGATCTTCTAAAACAGAAAGATGGCCAGCTTGGAGAATTAATAGACGAAAATGATTGCCTCTGTGAAGCTGCGGAGCTTAGTAAAAAAAAATTAGATGATTTGGATTACCAAGTTCAGAAACTTGATGAAGATACCAGATATATGGAGCAGGGTATTGTTGAAAGTATAGGGCTTATTCAGGATATCGGGGATGTTGCTCAAGAAAACGAAAGGTTAAAGGGACAAATGAGTAACCTTAAGGATAGTGAAGCTAGACAACTGCTAGATGATTTATCGAAGCAACTTCAGGATTGCCAAGAAAAGTCGCGATTGCTTCAGGCTAAAAATAAAGCTCTTGGCGATAGTCTAAGGGAATTGGGTATAAATCCAGAAGATATAGAAAACAAAGTAATTATTCAAAAAGAACAGGAACCTAAGGAATCCGTAGGAAAAGGACCTACCGGAGCAGGAATTGGTACTTGGGGCGCTGATTCTACATTTGGGCAAGAAACAGACCCTCAAACAGGCCGAGAAGGTGGACCAGACCTGGGTAATGATGAGCTTGGAGAAACAGGACCAGGTATTTATAATGTTTGGCTTCTCCGCATTTTTATGTTAAATATGACTTTTTTTGAAGTCAAATAACCCAATAATAAGTAAATAAGTAGTAAAATATTTATAACTTGTGTTTGGTTTTATGAACGGACCATTTTTCCCCCTTTTTGTTATTTCATTTTGAAAATATTAGTTTTGTCTATAAAAGCGGCATCGGGTCTCCGACAGGTGTTCATCACTGGTTCAGAATCGCTTTGTCTGGCTTTTTCTCTTCGTGTCAGCCGCTCCTGTCTCTCTCACGGTCTTTTGGTTAGTTAGTAAGTTAATGCATTTTTCTCCTTATCGAGCTTTGCGGATAATGTGTGCGCAGCCTAGTCTCACCCGGCCGATCTTCGTATATACGTTATAAGTAAGCTTCTGTTCCCTATCTCATTCTTTCTCCCATGGTGTGTGACCCCCTATTCCCACTACTCCTATTTCCCTAATCCGTCTTTTATGATCGTTATGAAGGAAGAACATTACCATTCACAAGGGATTGTAGGTCCTAATCAATCGCATATTGGGAAACATGAACCGTACTCCACAATCGGACGGACCAGGTATATATATACGATTAAAGTAACATAGACGTCGTTCAATTCTTTTGGCCATCTTTTGATAAAGCCAAAAACACCCTTAGATTTATTACCCGAATAGAAGATATGGTAGCCAATTCTATTAGATAAAGATTTAAATCATTATCTGAACACCATATTTGAAAATTGTCTAAATCGAAATGAGGTTTACATTGGGCAGAAGAGTATTTATACTGAAGACAAAGCTTAATCTTCAGGATACCTAAGTAGAATAAGTAAGTTCTCACGTTAATGCTGGGAGTAAATCATTGATAAATAGAAAAAGTAGATAGTTGGAATAGATGAAAATCCACGACGAAATCTAAAAACCTCCACCAGCAGAATCACAAAAGCTTCAGGCCGACCGATTTCTATTTCGACGGACGAACCTTTTCCCGCCTACTCGACAAAGACAAAGCTTAATCTTCAGGATACCTAAGTACAATACATTGTACATTGATAAATAGAAAAAGAAGAGAGTTGGAATAGATGAAATTCCACGACAAAATCTACAAACCTCCACGAGCAGGCTTCGACGGACGACTTCAATTTCGACGGACGAACCTTTTCCCGCCTACTCGTGGGCCGGAGTAGGGGGATGTTACGCCAGTGTAGGGGCTCCTACCTCTAAAACTGCGGATGGCGGTCGATCTACAAACCAACCTGCGGGGTCCCAAAGTAATAACCTGGATCGGAACGCATCGTCGGAGTGGCAGTGGCGGGGGTTAAGCTAAAAAAAGCGCCACGAGTACGAACCTCTGACAAAGAGATCGCAATGAGTGCGATGTCGAATAGAGTGCAGAGGTCGACCGGAATCCTTGACAAAGGCTCCATGGATTGTGTGATCCCCAAGGAACTTTGGCGAAAGGTTGTGAAAGTGCTGCACGGGCACTTTATAGTAATATAAAAAAAGTGTTAATAAAGGAAATAAAGGATAAAAGATTTCAGGTTACACGAAGAGCAAACTGTTAAGATGCGGTAGAGACCATTATAGTCGATTTAAACAAGCAAATAATATTGTATAACATTGTAACAATAAACATGGTAACACCGTGAAGATAAGGAATTGAAATGATTGCAAGAAAATTTTTTAGAATTGTAGCCCATGCCGTTGATTTTGTCCATTTTTAGAACTACGTATGTTAAGGCGGAAGACGGTAAAATATTCTCATATCTGTTACGCCTTTCTTTTTCACTGTTAATAATTTAAAAATAATTTCACCTTATAACACTTCCTCTCCTTAAAACGCTGAAACAATTTTACAAGATATTTCAGAAAAGCCACTGTCGACTAGAGTTGGCCGGGCAATTCAATTACCAATTCATATCCTTTGTAGCTAAATTAGGCTTAATGTATTGCCTCAATCAAACATATCATTCGTTTATCTTAGGATGTTGCCTATACCTGCAAAATTTTTGTCTTCCAGGTCTGATTAAATTGAAAACGGTATGCCTCTTCTATTGACGAAATTTCTGATAATCATAATGCACGCATCAGATGAAAGGTTTTTAGCTAAGTCCAGATGTGTAGCTCTTATTGTTAGACGTGGAAGCCTTTGGAAGCTTTTATCGTGACTCCTTCCTATAAGATAAGATAATAAGATAGTAACAGTTAAAAAATAGGCGAAACGAGTATATTTAAAAGGACGATTATAAGGAGTAACTCATTCTTTTGACAAAAGTCCCATTATTGTAGGTTAAGGTTTTTCCCGTTGATTTTGACAATTTATATTTTTGTGTCGGCCTACCTTCCGCCCGACCGATTGATAGTAATAATGTAGTCTTAGTTAAGTATCACGAGGAAAAGAGTTGCACAGATAAAGTTAACAAGATAAAAAGTTAGGTTTAGTTTTAGTTCGGTCGTTTGAATTGACTTATATTGCTTATATTGACTCAGCCGGTGATCCTGATCAAGAATAAATATACTTTATAGGGTCGGAGATGTCTCCTTCACTGCGTTGCACACTTTTGATCAAAATTATAATACCCCCTGCAAGGGTATAAAAACGTGACGCCCAGCTTCCTTCTCGTAAGGAAATTAATAAGATTTTACCATAATATGTGGGAAGGTGGACTCTTAAGACAATTAAGTCCTCTAAGGGCTAAAATCAGAACTTTTTATACAGATTTTATGTGATTTGTATAGGACTATTAAAATTATTTAAATTTTTTAGGTTTTATCCGAAATTTATCGAAATCGAATTTATGTCTTCATTAGGCACTATTGAAACTATACTGAAAACAAAGCTTAACGTTATCAGCGTACATAAGTTCAAGTGTATCAGTTTAGGCAAGGGCAAAGTCGGTAATAAACTGTGTAAATAGTAAGGGTCAAAGATGGCTTCATTGGGGCACCCCAGATGTGACGCGAACTAAACCCGAGGTAACATCTTTAAAGAAGACACGTTGGGTTCTTCCAGATAAGATGCTGGAAACCAGTTAAGAAGATTAGTGGGGAATCCCAAAAGACTGAGAAGCGAATGGTTATCTCTGAGAGATCGTCCATTGCCTGAATAGTGTTCGCATATGAATTATTATACCTAAGCAGAGGAGAAAAGATACATGTTTGCGCTTAGTGTTTATTAATAAGATTTTATTAATATAAAATCGCATCGCATCCATAGTACGCTGAATCCGGCAGCGGCGATTATAACTCCTTTAACATTCTGCGTTACGCATGGTGACTAAGAAGACTAAGAACTAAGAATCTTGAATAACTATCTGTACAGCCAGATAATTAATGAAAAGTCATGACGTTCTTTAAATTATATAGCTTTGTATACCAAGGCGGATAAGTTGAAGCGGCCGGATATTTCAGTACGCAAGCGTCGTAAAATGTATTTAAAGGGTAATAATATTTATGTAAGGCAATGTTAATATCTTTACATGATCGAGCCATTCAAATTTCAAAATTAATTTATTTAGTTTCATAAAGTCAACCTTACGGAATCTTTAAATGATCTTTGAGTGAATATTTAAGTTCAATTTAAGTATTGATTTCGATTAAATCCTTAACAGAGGTATGATATAGATCCTCAGGAGTACAAATGGCCAAAGTTCTGGAAAGAGTAGTATTATCAGGATCTGAAACGAAAGACAAGTCCAGCAGCCGACCTAAACAAATTGATTTTAATGCCAAAAAAATTCGATGTCACCAAACTGTTGTGATCGATCAGTTGCGGTATGGGTGAATATACCTTTATTCTGGCGTTTTTCAATATTATAAGGGGCGGCCGTTTTTACAAGCATGTCATTGCCGAGTACACCTGCTTTGGAGCCGAAAGCAGGAAACAAGGATCACTAATCTCTGCCCCAAGAGGGCAGCCCAGTTCACCATCTCATCCATGTACAATTTGGTGCAAAGAGCAAAAGAAACCCCATTTGTCATTATTCATAGGCAACAGCTTGTCGAAAAGTTAGAGGTCACATTTTTCGACTTTCTATATCATAATCTATATCTATATCATAATCATAATTATATATCATTCTATTTCTTCTATATCATAAGATTGTCCAAACCAGTGAAGTAAATAATCGTGAACCTGTGTCTGGCAAAGTCTGCAAGCCACAATATTCATCATCGCGAGTGCATGCATGATATGATATAAATAGAATAAGGTACATCCCAGTTTCAACGAAGCAAACAAGTTAGAAATGGTCCTATTAAAATCAGAAGACATCCATATATTTTGTAAAAGCTGAACCCATTTAACAAACCTCAAATACCTACTTGAACAAGGCTAAAATAAAATAAATAAAAAAAATAGGTTACATGCATTAACAGGATAAAATAAATGTGAAGAGTTATAGAGTTAAGAGTGTTTAGGCAAAGTCGGTCTCAATGAAGGCGTACAGATACCGCCAATATATGAAAGCGCTTTCATCGTTGGAATGTACCAGGTGAGCCAAGTTTTACCTACTTATTTCCCTTTTGGCATATTTAAAACGTCTTGACTCAGAACCGATATTTGATTATGCAATTATAACGATGCAAATAAACCTAACTCCTTAAAAGAATAAGCCTGATAAACCAAGGTAAATTTTTGAACATTTAAAAAAAGGGGTTAAATAAATACGTAAGAGAAGCAATCGAATTATATATGAAACGTTTTGTCAATGATGTATAGAGATAATACAAGTAATTACGCTAGTAATAACTATTCGTAATTTCTATAAATAAATAACAATTTTAGTAAATACTAAAAATGTATAATTATATTTGAATATAAGTCATGAAAGTACGCAAATCTGCATTATTTGAATTCATTGTTGCTGGTTCTTTACCTCCTATCTTTTTCAAAACCTCCCACATCAACATAAGGAAGAGCTTCCACAGTGATCTCTTGGTTAGGCATAAAGTTCTTTGTTTGATCGAAATATATTTATTTTTTTTTTTTGACGATGCGCTAGTTGCTTATGGTCTTATATCTTTAAATATTTCGAATTTTATCCTTACTTATAAATTCGCTAGCAGAGTGCGAAAGTCAGGAATCAGAAATGATGAAGAGCAGGGTCAAGAGCGTGGGAGTGAGGATTTACAAAGTGTTGTATTAGATGTGATAAAAAGTTTGCAACACGAGTTACTAACGCAACTTACCCAAAAGATGTCCCTCATGATTCAGTCAAATCTAGCAGCCAGAATTTTCCAACAGCCACTCAATATGGCTGTAGACTCAAGTCTTTCACTTGATCAGATTCTTGGTACAGATGCTGGCCAAATGAATGCAGAGACGAATCTATCACCACAGAACTTTTACAAAGGCCAGATAAGGTGGCACATATAAGGAATGGATGGAAACTCCGGTTTATTGGAGACGCAGGAGGCATAAGCATAGTAATTATACTATAATTT
Organism: Drosophila atripex; assembly: GCA_035045925.1. Taxonomy (NCBI): domain Eukaryota; kingdom Metazoa; phylum Arthropoda; class Insecta; order Diptera; family Drosophilidae; genus Drosophila; species Drosophila atripex. Next base: position 772,101 of record JAWNOP010000021.1, read on the forward strand.
CATTTATAGGGTACACGATTTAACCGGTCAACCACTCGATTCAAAGTTGGATGTTATGTATGCTTTGCTTGAGGGTAAAACTAATGGCTTTGACTGGCGATATCATAAATCGGTACTATCTCTAAAATGGACCGAATTGTGTGCCGCACTTTGACGTCAATTCAGGGATCAAGAACGGATTTTGATATACGAGAATTAGTTAGAGATCGCAAACAGGAAGGAAGAAAGAGAATTTCGACTCGTTTTACGACGCCGTGGTTACAGATAGCTTTATTACAGATAGCGTAATTAGCAGATAGCTTTGACTGCCCCTTGAATGAAAAATTCTCAAAAGAGATATTAGGCTGAGATATTACCTGAGATCAGACACGAAATTTTAAATATCACAACGGAGTCAATCTCAAAGCTTCGCAAAATTTGTAGATTAATTGAATGTTTTCTAGAGGAAGTAAAACTCTGACCCTGTTTGAAAGAGTTCTTCATTTAAAAGCCATGTTTCAGAACTGCTTCAAGATCATCAGCATGAGGCTGAATCGGAATTTTTCGAAGACGAGGAATTGTAGGAAGGAGGACCAAATGTACCAGGATTGCATGGCTCCTCGTAAAATGTTATGCTGCGGATGTGGTGCACACAACACTTACAAGCCGGCATACCAAAGATGCAAACAAAAATGCAGTTGAACACCCATGCCTCCCGTTCTCGGAATGTTCAACAGACTCACCCGACAAATAACGAAAAAGAGCAACTGTAAATCCCCTTACACCGTATATTATTCCTGTAGAGGGATGGCATTAGAAAATCAATATTTTTAGAAACATTGGCAACAAACCTACTTATCTTAAGATCCAAAGCTAAAAATAAATCACGAAATACAAATAGATTAAAAATGTACTGGAAAGTCACTGAGAAGATGCGCTCGCAGCACTAATGCCGCCGATCGTCCTTATAAAATACGGCCTGTTCCTGTTCCTTTTTATTTATATATATATATATTTTTTTTTTTCAATATACATTTTATGTGTTGTTGTTTGTTAGATTTAGCATCAGGCAAATACTTATTATACCCTTGCAGAGGGTATTATAATTTTGGTCAAAAGTGTCCAACGCAGTGAAAGGGACATCTCCGACCCTATAAAATATATATATTCTTGATCAGGATCACATCCTGAGTCGATACCAGCATGTCCGTCTGCCTGTCTGTTTCTACGCAAACTAGTCTCGTTTTTTTTTTTGTTAGAAAAGTTAGAAGGATGGGATTTTCTATGGATTCTACTTTGGGCAAACTACTTTTCCTTTCTTGTTTTTTCGTTATTTCAGTTATGTATTCCCCTGCGCAGAAATATTTGTGCAGAAGATTAATTTGCACCTTTCCGAAGGTTGCAAATATCTGTTACGGTCGCGAAGTAATAAATATGTGTCGCGGCTAAATATAGTGAGATAAATAAATTCATTTAATAAGTTTCTGTTCTTGGCCATCAGCCCGTTTGGTTCTTTATTGTTTGAATGAATCTTCGAGGGTGCGTACAAAAGCTCAACAGCGATCCGTAACAGCTATATTCATAGACATGCATATCTATGCTCATACATACGGCTGGTAGCAGCGTGAGCGCAAGGGTGTAGTATGCATGGCTCGCTTATGTGCGTTGTCAAGTCCTGAGAATATGCTGACCATTGAATATACTGTGGGCGAGGGATAATTATATTATGGAAGACATAAACTATACCGAGATCGGAAATAATTTTTATTGGGAATTCTCTCAGCTGGCCATGAACGTCCACGTTGACATCCAGGTGAAGGTTGCCCTCTTGGATGGTACCGGTGGTGCTGGTATTTCACGTGCTCCATACCGGCCTCCTCCCTCATTGGAACCGTTGCCAAAGCCAACATACGGGAGTCACTGCCGCTAACTCCAGGATCGCTGCGCTGAAGTAGTGTTCTTGCCAACTGCCAACATTATCGTCCGTGGCCGATGGAGCCTTCCATCTGTGCCGAGCGGTACTTGATTCCGGCTCACAAGTTCATCTCATTACATCTAGGCTGGCCAGCCAACTTGAGCTTCATCGGTCCAAGTGCTCTGTAGGGGGACTGGCCTGGCAGAGGCTCAATTCCCTAGGGATGTTTTCAGCTTTAAGATGTTGGCATAATGGGCAACCTTTGTTAATTTTTAAGTTTAAAGGGATGGGCAATTAAGTTGTAAGATGTGTGCTACATGGCGCGGGTCCCACTGCATACGTACAGCCCACCTCCCGTCCAACCGACCGAGGGACGCTGCCGCATAACCAGGGGGATCCAAGGGGATAGATCCAAAATAAGTAAACGAGAAGAATAAGAGTATGAAATCATGAGGAAGAGTGTTGCAGAGATAAGGCGCTTAGTATAAAGGACATACGATTGTTAGTAGAGCAAAGTGACTAATTGTGATAGAGACTATTGTAGTCCGAACACGGTACCCTGAACGGATCGTGTTGGGCATATGTCGTACTACAATGGCTAAGGAGTAGAGGACGAAAGTCCTTCTACAAGGAAAGTAAAAATTTAAGCGTGTTAGTAAATGCTGACTGTGTACATTACCATTAATAAGATTATTAATGGAACAGCCCGACATGACACATGACACCCAGCATCGTTCTACGGTTTGTTAATGATGGTAAGTTGATTAAAAAAAGTCTACTATGATAGGTCCTATGATAGAAAGTCCTTCTACAAGGAAAGTAAAAATTTAAGCGTGTTAGTAAATGCTGACTGTGTACATTACCATTAATAAGATTAAATAGAAACATGACACCCAGCATCGTTCTACGGTTTGTTAATGATGGTAAGTTGATTAATAAAAGTCTACTATGATAGAAGGGTAGGTGAATGGATTCCAAAACTGAGGCCGTCAACCCGGCACACTCAGCGTGTAAAACGTTTTTACACAGCCAGCAGTGGATGGTAGGCTGGAATGACAAGATTGTCTTATTACAAGAATTCGACACACAGACGAGTTTAAAACTCATGATAATGTTACGTTAATTTATACGTAAATTTACCAAATGATGTAATAAACGCAGTGCGCACAAAAAAACGCGTCCGTTCGATTTGAGAAAAAGAGAAGAATTGACCATAATTGACCATGGCCATAATTATTTTTGCGGTAAATTAAGGGAAATATAGCAAAACTTAAAAATGATAAATAAACAATTAAAAAGTGTATCTTAGCAATTTTTTGTCGATTGCATTAAATTGGAATGTCAGCAGTATCTGCTCCCGTTTCAGTTTAGTGTATCTGTAGTTTTTGAGTCATCGCTCATTATAAAGGCTATGACGTAATATTTTCTTTAACTAGTATTAATGGTGCATGTGTTTTTTTTGTGTGTTCTTTTGACTTAATAATAAAGGCTCATGCCTTACCATTCTTCCGTCCGCTGAACAGGTGTTCAACCGTTGTCCAGCTCTATAGTAAACTGTTTTGGGGTAGGTGCTGGAGTTGATCTTCTTGTCTCCAGCCTTTTTTCGTCTTTAGTTTTTGGATACTTATCAGATACTTATCAGTGATAAGTCATGATCATGACTGATATGGCCAATGCTATGTACGACATTTTTGTGCGGTTGTCCAGTTGGTACGGTGCACGTCTTCTTTTTATATCAGTAACCATTGTTATAGATCTTCTAATTCTGTGTCGTCAATACTTGAGGATTGTGTGGGAGCCAGAAAGACGAATGCTGATAAACATCAGATAACTCTTTATGGATAACTCCTTATGGGGAAGAAAACTCTTTAGGGGCTCTATGGACTCTATGTAGATCTATGGTAGGCTCTATGGTAGATATTTCAGAATCGACTGAACGAATGTTGTACTTCAGTGGTCATAGTGCTGAATTTAGTTAAGCTTATATATACATTGAGGGGTGTCCAACCAGCGAGAAAAATCCCATTCTGCCAGTCGTTATTAAGCTGAAGTTCCATTGTTACCTTCCATTGATTGTTCCATTGATTGATGAGTTTTTAACCATACCATGCTAGAATGTATAGGATTGATGTGGCATTTTGTTCCAGTCTTGTTATTAAATACAAATATGTTGCTCAATTTTTATAGGGGTGCATTTTCTGAATTCGTCCTCATTAAAACTGATAAAACGATCTCTATGGGCATTGACAGCTAAGATCGTTGTCTGAAGATTGTACAACGTCCAGCGTTTTAATTCCTCTATTGGGATGAGTTCGATGCTGAACGTATCCAATTACTCTGACGAGTGGTATTGTTATTTCAAAATGGCGTCAGTTGAACTGCCTTGCGCATACATTATTTTGTAGAGCTGAAGGGCATCAGTGTTGGCGACTGTTCAGTACAGCAGCACACCCCACGACATTAGTAGTTTTGGTCATATCTTTTGCGTATTTGAAATCGAGTACACCAAATAATAAATTGGTTATGGATTCTATTAAACGGTGATCTTTGTTGCCGAAAGTGATCAATTAGATTATTTCCTGTCTCAATTATTTCCTGTCTAATTGCTTTGCATTTAGATGTTTAAAATGTTCCAGAATGGAACTGCATGCTGCTATGTTTGTCAATACCTGGCTTTTGTGTGAGAGTTTTGTTAGCCCAACTGAAAGTACCTTATAATTCCAGTAGGGATCCAAGTCGTAATATATTATTATTGTTCATTACGAAACTACCAAACTTGTGGTTCCCAGACGTTCGTAGAATAATCCTGCCTTGATATTAAACTTTATCACTAATGGAACGTTTTATTGGTTGGTGCCATGTTCACGCATTGAATAAATTGTTAAAAGTGACAAATGTCAAAGGTGCAAAGGGGAAAACGTATTTTAGAAAAAACTTAAAACAGAACAAAAATCACACAGGAGCAGTAGCACATGAAAAAATTTTGCATCAATCTGCTACAGGTCTTCTCCGACTGTCACAAAAAGGTGAGAGCAATAGCAATAGCATAGCAATATTTGTATAAATTTGGCTGCTACAGAGTAGTAAATTCTAACAACCCTGGTTGTTTCTGTCTTATTTGGTCCTTAACATTCATCGGTCTTTATTCATTGATCCTGGCTTTTCTGAGAGAGCTTTGTTAGCCAAACTGAAAGTACCTTCATATCATTCCAGTAGGGATCCAAGTTATAATATACTATCATCCTATCTGAGTAAACATGGGTGCTAGATATACAGGTGCTGATGAAAAGATTCAGGGGGCTTATCAGACTGTTCCGCCTTGAGAGTGTCGTCCAATGGGCTCTTTTTGGTAATTTCTTCTGGGATCACTGGAGCTAGCCGAGTCACTGATCTCTTGAAAACTCCAGATGACGTTACTACTACCCGAACGAGGTTGTCCGGACCAGAAAATGTTTTGAGGACTCTACCCATAGGCCAACTCATTACAGGCACATTGTCTTCCTTTATAAAAACTAGCAATGCCTCTTTTATATTTAGGGATGCATGCTTCCATTTGTGTCGATTCTAGAGTTCTTGCAAGTCTCAGTTCTTGCACTCACATGACCATTGCTTTCAAAAGGCATGCTTCAGTCAAGATACCAGTTCCCATTCTTTTTATACCCTTACAGAGGGTATTATAAGGAGACATCTCCGACCCTTTAAAGTATATATATTCTTGATCAGGATCACCTCCTGAGTCGATATAAGCATGTCCGTCTGTCCGTCTCTCTGTCTGTTTCTACGCAAATCGGTCTCTCATTGATTGATCGGAAATGGCATTACATCGTTGTTTTTTAAGTTAGAAGGATGGGACTTTGTATATTTTGGGTAAAATAATTCGACATGCCAAATATCATAAGGATCGGCTGATTGATCGGGAATGCCAGATCTGGATTGCCATAACTTCGTTGTTTTTGAAGTTAGAAGAATTTTCTATTGATTCTACTTTGGGCAAACTAATTCGATTTGCCAAATGTCATAAGGATCGGCCGACAATATACGATCCGATATATATCTAATAATATAAGATGCATGTCGCCACCTAACGGACTGCCACTCAAGCTTTCCTTTCTGGTTATTAATTGTTTTCCGCACGGAATCATGTTGGTATAAGAAGGAGCAGCTCGAAGTAGTGGCCCGTAACCGTACAGTACATAGACTCATTTCATACAACGAAAATGGTCGCCAAAAATTTCTTACGACAGGCCCCAGCAGGCCTCAGAGAGAATCTTACTCTCATTCTTACGCTCATTCTTACGCTCATATTCTCGTTAAAAATTTTTGGTTGTTCAGTCGCTGAGAGGTGCTTCATCAAGATGTTTGAACCATTTTTATGCGCTGTGGTTAAGCGTGATGGTCAGCTATAATATGGGGAAGATCAAAGGCTTCTATGCGCTGGCTACTTGTCTGTTCTCTGCCTGAACCGCTATCTTTGCTGTTGAAAGAAGGTTGTAACTTTTGCCGCGCGACAGTTGGGGAATTAGTGCTAGTGAATACCAGGTGCAACAAGGTGCTTCTTGTCGCACTTGAAACAATTACTTCCTACAAAGGAATGTAAACCTTTGATTTGTGGTCGGTCTTGAAACAGTTGACACACATTTTTTGTTTTTTTTCCAATTATATCTTTGGGATAATGGTTTGGCGCGGAACTCCGGACATTTATATGACGCGTGATGTGGAGCATTGTAATAGAAACATTAAACATAGAAACATGTTGTTATGAACAGCTTCTGTATTGATTTGGCACTGTCAGAGAATGGGCGCTGATGAAATAGCCTACGAATAACTGTATTCGTAATGAGCCGAGGATTATCAACTATGATGGGACAAGCATGTAAGAAGTTCTCTTTATCCAGCTCGAATTGTTTCCATTTCATTGTATCCCCATCATATTTTGGAATGTTTCTCCGGGGCATTTGCACATCAACGCAATGTGTTGTAGAGCTAACCTTTGCCGTAGGTGCATTATCACCTTTGCGTGCAGTTTTTATATCCACTGTATATTGGGTTTTCAAATTCCTCATAGACTGTCAAGTGGATTTCTTGGACAAGAGCCCATAACGATTTTAGTTGGTCTCCTGGGCCTCCCCTGATTGCCTTAAACTCTCATAAGGCACCGTTTACTGACTCTACTAGTTCTACCGAAATGACCCGGAATATTATTTATCCATAGGGACAACGACACGGGATTGAACTTCATCTTGAACTTCATTTTCTACTTGTTCTTGAGTCTCTTTATTTCGACTCGTGTCTTGCATCAGCTTGTCAAGGTTGCTTTCGAAAGTGGCGGCATATTTCATGCAACGGATCCGGAGGTCTTCAGCGTACTTGGTGCAACTTTAAGTCCTGACTGTTCTTGGATTTTTGCATGATTTACAACGCGTCTTTCCCAAGCCTCTTCGAGAATGGATAGTTTCGTGTGAAAGTATGATACATTTTTTTATCGTTTGGGTCCATCCTTTTTATAATTCCGGAAATATCTCGCGATCCCCAGCCCAATTTCTTACTAAAAATCGTGGTGGTCGAAGAAACTGAACCCTTACTGACCTTAATCTAACCTTAATCCTGTGCTTGCATGATTAAGTTTGAGCAAAGGTAAAAAAGATAAACCGATTGCTGGGTTAATGTCTCAACTTGCACTTGAACAAATTGGACGTGGAGAGATTAATGAGTTCGGAATAGGTTTGCCTGAGACTGCCTAAAAAAATCAATATTTATAGCTTAATCGATACATGGCTATTGCTTAGGTGGTAAATTGATAAAAATATAGCAAAAAAGTAAAAATGATAATTTAACAATTCAATACACGTACTTAGCAATATTTTGTTGATTGCATTAAATTGGAATGTCAACAGTTTTTGTTGCCGTCTTGGTTCTTTAAGTCATCGTTCGTTATGTAAGCCATGACCATATATTTTCATTATTATGTATATATGGTGATTGTTTTTTTGTTGTGTGTATATTTGTGTTCTTGTGACTTAATATTAAATGCTCATGACTTAACACCATTCATAAATAGAGTAGAGAAGCTTCAGCGGTTACGGTCCTGGCTTCTTGAGTCTGCCTTGAAGACTGTGAGAACGTTAAAGTAAACGAAACAAAATATGATATCTCCTTCTAGCTTTAAACTAAGGAGCGCCTGCTTGCAGCTAAACTTAGTCACTTCAAGAGTGGCGAACCAGCTGCAGCTGCAGATGATAACTTCTCCGGTGTCTGTACCCGGTATAGGTGACGCTAGGATCTCCACAGATGGATTTTCTGTACAAGTCTTCTTGCAATCCCAATGCCCTGACTACTCAGCGCAATTAACTTCGATCGTAACATTTAACATCAGTAACCTTCTGCCCAATTTTATATTGGACGTTAGCTCTTGGAAAATTCCAGCCAATGAAAACCCAGCGGATCCCAAATAGCACTAAGTAACGGGACGATTGATTCTGTATTCGCAACTATCTTTATTTCGAAATAACCGCTCTTATATATGATGCTAAGTATATCTATATCTAAGGTGTTATTGAACAAAGTATAGACCTAGGTCTAGGGTTAATAGGTCATTGTTACCGACGTGCACCCGTAACGGTTAACCCAGTCAACTGCTGAATCTGACTACTGACTCATACCACTTGTTCATGAGTTTCATATTTCATGATTCCGCTGGCGTGGACACTGCTGCTCGCTGGTGGCTCGCTGGTGACATTGTGCATTTTTATATGTCTTGGCATTCGGGGCCAAGTTATTAGGTCTTGACACTAGGTGCCAACAGTATTCCTGTGCAGTTGTCCTTTTTGAGGATCTTCAAGGATTGTTGTTGTCCTTGAAATCAGTGGAGACATTTCTGGAGGCGATTTTAAATGTGCGGCTCAGCGAATTGGAGGGTATCGTTGCGGATTTCGAGAGCACACACAAGGAGCTGTCCGAGATGGATGTTGCAGAACTCAGGTGCGATCAGCACGATTCATCCTGTATCAGGAGATTATGCGGCGCTCCAGTTTGTCGCCGGCAAGTTTGACGTCTGCCACCATTTCCAGCAGCTTTAGCAATTTGATTTGGAAATTGGAGCTGGATTATTTTACGAGCTGCTTTGTGTGGGGCAAAATCATCTATTCCGACTGTCATCATCACTCCAAAAAACTCCTCTCGGATGGGTTGTGTGTCGAACTCGTGACGTCACTCTCTTATATCTTTATGTCCATAATCGCGTCGCTCGCTCTCATCATTACAAAAAAATTATTTTAGTTCGTTTATTTATTGTCAGCTCACGACCCACTGTGCAGCTTCTATATAACGGAGCATTCGATCAGCCACCTGCATCTGCCGTCATGCGCAATCGTGGTCTCGCTCTCTGGTGGTATATCTCGTTTGCTTCGGAGCAGTATTCGGAGGATTACGTATCGGCGGTTCTGCTGGCGGTCCGTTCCACGGGAGCAACACTCAGCGGCGAGTGTCGTATCGAGGGTCCTACGATAGTCCATTCACAGGAGCGCACTCGAAGGCGATTACGTCTAAGTGCTATAGTTAGAACCGCCACTGCCACTTACCACTTTTAGTGGAGGTTATGCGGAGTGGCCATGGTGGACACAAACCCATTCATCAGCCGGGTCGAGAAGCTTCAAGACTGTGTTGGAGACTGTGTGATCGTTAGCGCTGCCGGACAAAAACTATGACGTCGCCTTGGGGCTGGTGAACAAAAGGTTTAGTAATCGCAGGCTTATTTTTCAAGCTCATTTTAAGGAGATACTGCATCTGAGGTCCATAGAATCCGCATCGGCGACGGGCCTTCGTGAGCTTTCGGATAAATTTAATGCATGTGCTGTTGCAGAAGGTTGATGATGTGTCACGCAGTCTAAGTAGAGCGAAATGCAGGGTGACTCGGATTCCGTTCCAACGTGGGAGTCCATCGCCAGTTTTCTTGAGCAGAGATGCTGGACTTTGGAAAACATGGATTTGCCGACGACATCATATGCACCCAACCTTACGGTAGGACGGCCAAGACCTTTTCATACAGGTAACTCTACATTTGTGATTACCCACTCTTCCGCATGTATGATTTGTGATGGCCTGTCCAAGATTTTTATGCTTGTTGCCATCCTTTAGGCGAAGTTATCCGATTTGGGCACCTATCTCGGCATTGCAATTCGTCAAGAAGCCATAGTTTGTTGCATTTTGGTGGCAATCAGCCAGCTAACGGCCAACATCCCTCTCCCGAGGATTCCCCATCTTGCGACGCTGTTTCTCGGTCAGCGTTCTCTCCCGTCAATTCTCTTGTCGCCAAGGGTCGTTTTGGTGATGTGGTGCTGCTAGCCACTGTTATTTTGGTTAGGAACCGCTCCGGAGTTCTCCTGCCCTGCCGAGCGTGAGGTGCATCTAGTCAGGTCTCCTCTTTCTGCTCTTATAAAATTGCCGCCAATGTAAAGCTAGCAGATCCTCATTTCCACCAACCGCAGCGAGTTGATTTGCTAATTGGAGCTGGATTGTGTTACGAGCAGCTTTGTGTCGGGCAATTTCATTTGTGTCCTGGTTTGCCCTCAATACAAAAAACTCGGCTCGGTTGGATTGTTTGTGGAGCCGGAGGTCCTGACAATGGCAAGGTTCTCATGGCTGCTGAGCGGTCGGGACTGATCTGCCCAAAGAGGCCTATAGATTAGCGGCTCGATGCGAGAGTCACTTTGTTAAGAACTTCGTGCGGTTATAAGGTGGTGCCTATACAGTCAGGATGCCAATTAAACATAACTCCGGTTTATTGGGTGATTCTACTGACAGGCTCTAAGTCGTTTTCAGTCGTTGGAGAGGAAACTGTCTCATCAGACCGAACTGCGCGCTCAGTATTCGGCCTTTATAAAGGAGTATCTCATCCTAGGCCATATGTCCCTGGTTCCGCCGGAGTTGCATCGAGATTGCAAATATTTTCTGCCACATCACTGCGTGCTAAAGAAGGACCGCACCACGACGAAACATTGAGTGGTGTTCGACAGTTCTGCTTATACCACCTCCGGTTATTCTATGAATGACATATTAATGGCCGGGCCGGTCATCCAACCTAAGCGTTTTCACATCCTGCTGAGGATTTGTTCGCATCCGGTAGCGCTGACTGGCGACATTTGTAAGATGTAACGTTGTGTGAGGATGGCGTCGTCTGACAGCTTCTTGCAGTGCATTCTATGGTGAGATTCACCTCTTGAGGAGCTACAAACATATAAATTGGACACTGTTATATACATCTGTGCGAGCGATGTACCAATTGGCTATGGTCGAGGTGGAAGACTTTCCAGTGGGATCCGAAATCTTGCTTCGAAATTTTTACATCGATGAACTTATTTCTGGTGGCAGCTCCAAGGACTTTTGTTTAAGAGCGGCGCTTCTGTTCAAGGGCGAATTTCAGCTGCGGAAATGGTGCTCCAATATCCCTAACGGCGTTCCTAAAGAGGATCGGGAGTCTTATCTAACTTATGATGACGGCAGCAACTTCACGAAAACGTTAGGATTGGCTTGGGATCCTTCCACTGATCAGCTGCTGCTTCGTTTCAGCTGCTCTTCAGTCCACTTTGAAGCCGTCTCGACGTTCTGTCCTATCATCAATAGTGCGGTTATACGATCTGCTGGGCCTTGTTGGTCCAGTTGTTACTAAAGCAAAAATATTATTGCAGAAGCTGAGCCGAGAGCATCTTTCTTAGGATGAAAGCCGCCTGCTATGTAAGATGTCTCGAGTATCACCTCTTAAGACGTTAACTGTGCCGAAGTTAGAGCTGGCTGGAGCTGAGTTGTTGGCGAGAATGATGGCAGAGGTTCACAGTCTAGGCGCTTACAAAGGGAAGTGTTATCGTGGATTCGAGATGAGCTTGCCTGGTTTAACGTTTTTGTCACTAACCGCGTGTCAACCATCCAAAATCTGACGTGTTCGATGTAGTGGCGATAAGTGCTAACGTTGGAAATCCAGCGGAAATCTTGTCTCGTGGAGCCCTTCCTACTTAGTTGATCGGATCCAGATTATGGTGTCAGGGGCTGCCCTATTAGGAGCACCGGCCTGCGACGATAGTAGTCGAGAAGCCAGCTTAAGAGCTTCGCCCTTCAATTTTATTGGGTTAGTCGCCATATACAGACCTCGTGGCGACATGCAAATAGCGCTAGACAATTCGTTTCATTCTGCAACAACTATAGACGTTTTATCAAAACTTGGCCGACTATGCTTGTCACATAACAAGGTTAGGTAAAAAAAAGTAAAATTTAGTGCAGCTTTAACTCATAACAAAAATGGACTCCAACTTCCAGTTGCTTATGCATCAAGATCGTTTACTAAGGGGGAAAGTAATAAAAGTACAACAGATCAAGAATTGACAACAATTCATTGGGCAATATTTTACTTCAGACCATATATTTATGGTAGACACTTTACTGTCAAAACAGATCACAGACTTGAATTGGTGAAGAATAATTTTACAGTCGAATATCTGAAGGGTAAAGACAATTTTGTAGCGGATGCGTTATCAAGAATAACCATTCAACAGCTACACCAAATAAATAGATCTATAAAGAAAGTCACTAAAGTCAAGAAAGTCTGATGTTACACTTTTGCACTGTGGATATATTTCAAACTAAAAAATTTAAAAATATTTTTTAATAATGTGCCCGTTTGCCTTTTTTAGTTCTCCTATGCGATTTGTCATACTGTGGGTATTAGCCTCTCACCATTTCAGGGGAATAGCGTACCACACGTCCTTTGTCCTCTCCCACAGCTCCATCCTCCAACTACATATTTCGCCAACCTCAATTTTTCATAAGTCCACAAATTTTCAATTGGATTCATATCCGGAGATTGTGGTGGACACTTCATGGACTGGAACCTCCTACACCGCATTTATTAGCCGTTCTACGAACTGATTCACCAACTAACAGTAAATCTATAACTTTCTTTTTTTCTCACTGTCCATAATTATAACATTGCACAAGATTTTTTTTCAAAAAACATAATAAATTAAATTATCAATAAAATAAAAGAATGCAAACACTAGAACCGAAGATACAGATCTTAGAAGTTAGAAGGCTGAATTCTTGTTACAGTTTTGCTCGTCAGTGTTAAAGAGCTAGAATTATGTTAGAAGAAAATAAAATAAATATTAAGGAATTATATGATAAATAAGTAATAAACGTAGATATATCGGTAGGAAACAAAGTCCTACTTAGGAATAAAACAGGACATAAGTTAGATCCAACTTATTTAGGACCCTAAACAGTAAAAAAGTTAGAAGAAAAAGAAAAAACAAAATGTATATAAGGATTGATAAGGACTTTATAATAATTTGACTGAAAACTCGAATATAAACAATATAATATAAAACTATAAAAAGAAAAATGGGATTTAAGAAAAAAAATTAAAAAAAGCAAAAGCAAAAGAAAATTTCTTTTATTTTATAAAAAGAGACAACACTTTAAATTAAACATTAATTTAAATAAAATAATACTAAAACATATTTTTTTAAATACACACAGTTATAGATATGTACATTTAAACATACATATTAACAATTTTTTTTATTTAAATTTATATAATATAAACAAAACATTAACACAAAAAATAATTACCTTTAATACTTAAAATTCCCGCGGTTCGCACGTACAGCCCACCTCCCGTCCAACCGACCGAGGGACGCTGTCGCATAACGTACGGCTCGAATCGCGGGGATAGATCCGAGAGAGTAAAAGAGAGGAATAGGAGTATGAAATCACGAGGAAAAGTGTTGCAAAGATAAGGTGTTTAGTATAATGGATTTAAGATTGTTAGTAGAGCAAAGGGACAAAACGTGGTAGAGACCATTGTAGTCCGAACATAAAACCCTGAACGGATCGTGTTGGGCATATGTCGAGCTACAATGGCTAAGGAGTAGAGGACGAAAGTTTCGAGTCCTTCTACTAGGAACGTTGAAATTTAAGCGTGTTAATAAATGCTGGCTGTCTACATTACCATTAATAAGATTAAATAGAAACATGACACCCAGCATCGTTCTACGGTTTGTTAATGGTGGTAAGTTGATTAATAAAAGTCTACTATGATAGGAGGGAAGGTGAAGGCTTGCATTCCAATTTAGTCCCCTAAGTGCGAAAATAAGAAAGTTTTTTTGTACGGATTCTATGTGATCTTGGTGCACTCCGTATTGTGGACTCCAGACACACGATCCATACTCAAGAATCGGACGGACCAATGATGTGTATAAAGTTTTTGTAATGTATGGGTCGTTGAATTCTTTTGACCATCTTTTAATAAAACCAAGCACACCCATAGCTTTATTAACCATGGTGGATATATGGTCGGTAAATTTAAGTTTCAAATCTAATAGGACTCCCAGATCGTTAACCTGAGTTAAACATTCTAAGGCGATCCCATAGAGAAAGTACGTAGCCTGGTGAGGGCCTGGTGAGTTTACATTTCGATCCATTAAGCTTTAGGTCATTTGCTAAGCACCAATTTTGAAATTTATCCAAATCGGATTGAAGTCTATTGGGCGCTAGTAGATCTATATTGAAGACAAAGCTTAACATCGTCAGCGTACATTAGTACTAGTGAGTCAGTTAAGGCAAGGGGCAAGTCATTAATAAACAAAGTAAAAAGTAAGGGTCCAAGATGGCTTCCTTGAGGCACCCCAGATGTGACGCGGACTGTACGCGAGGTAACATCTTTAAAGAAGACACGTTGGGTTCTTCCAGATAAGTAGCTCGAAATCCAGATAAGGAGATCAGTTGGGAATCCCAAAAGACTGAGTTTACTTATAAGAAGCGAATGGTTAACAGAATCAAATGCTTACTGAAGTCAGTGTAAATGACGTCTGTTTGTAAGCCATTCCGGAACCCATCCGTGACAAAAGATGTTAGCTCCAATAAGTTGGTGGTGGTGGAGCGGCGCTTCATAAAGCCATGTTGGCACGGGGATATTATTGAACTACATAGGTGTTGCAAATGTGGAGTGATAAGTTTTTCGAAAAGCTTTGGAATTGCTGACAATTTAGAAATGCCTCTATAATTTGAAGCATCCGATTTTTTCCCTTTTTTATGCAGAGGGATAATGTAAGATTCCTTCCACATAAGGGGAAAAATCGAGGTCTTCAGCGATAAATTAAAAAGTTTAAGAAGCGGTTTGCACAGGGCCACGGCGCAGTTCCTCAGCACACAGCCTGGTACTCCATCGGGGCCTGGCGAATACACGGGCTTAACCCTAAGAAGATCCGATAACACACCACTTTATAATACTCCTATATAATATAACTCCTATAACATTCGGCGTTATGCACGGTGAAATTAGACCGAGCTACTAAGTATCTTGAATAACTAACTGTACAGCCAGATAATTTATGTTTATTTAAAAGTCTATTCATCACGTTCTTTAAATTTAATAGATGCCTTGTATACCAAGGTGAATTAATTGAACCAGACGGATATTTCCATGGCAGGCAAGGGTCGAAAAATAAATACAAAGTGTGATAAAATTTATTTAAGGACGGTGAATTCTCAACATTGGACCACATAAGATCTGGTATATTGAAGTCCCCCAGAGCTACCAGCTGGTCCCCGTCAGACAAACGGTCCAAAATGAGACGAATAGCGGACAAATGTTGCCAGTATGTGGGCGGTTCCGACGAAGGTGGTATGTAAGAACAGGTAACGTATAAAGATTGACCGGACAGAATGATTTTAACGCAAAGAAATTCTATGTCACCAAACTCTTGTGATTTTACCTCTTCAGAAGCGAATTTGGAGTCTACAGAAATTAGGACACCTCCTCCCCTTCGCAGTGTTCTATCACGTCTAAAAGTAGTGTACTTATTTGGAAAAACTTCGGAGCTTAGAATCTCCGGCTTTAACCAAGTTTCTGTAAAGACTATAATGTGAGATGCAAAGGAAGAACTATCAGAATACAGTTTGGGAAGTTTACTACGTAGCCCTCTAGTATTCTGATAGGTAAGTGTTAGTGAAGAAATTAGTTTTTTGAGGGTGACGAAGATGAGGTGGAAGGTTGGTCAGTGGCTCTAACATGTGGGAGTTTCACTCCCACAGGCTTGGTAATTTTTTTCTTCACCGTACTTGGCTGATGTTCTTGGACGAAAATGTTCTCTGGCCAAAAGCTGGCGGAACAGATCGCCTTGAACATCTGCACGGGCACACGTATTTTGAAAGATGACGTGTGCCTGGTGTATGAATATTAAAATTTTCTAATATCTGCCACCTTAATATCGGCTTTTGTTTTGGATTTGATATAAGCCGAGATATCTAACTCAGAAGTGTCAGGGGCAGGCCGAGAAACAAATATGTGTTTCGATGACGGGATCACCTGCAAGGGTTTTGGTGCCGCAGTAACTAATACTGCAGCATCAGTTCGTACCGGGGGTCCGGACGGTTGAATACCCTGTTCGGTGACTCTTAAGGGGGTTTGAGTTATTGGGTCTGGTGGTATCACTTGGAGTGATGCCACAGAGGACAAATCGGACAATTGCTCATTAATACTGAGAAATTCGGAAGCCGAATTTTTCCCAGTTCCAGCCCTTGGGGTGGCCAGAGATATTAGCGGCTGAATAATTGTCGGCTGAGTAGGCTGAAGTTTATTCGCCACAAGCACATCACTAATAGCGGATTTCTTACGCTTTGGAGACTCATTTAGTAGTTGAAGACTACTAAACTGCGTATCGAGCGCACAGAGTTGGTCATTGATTTTACGAAAACCGCTAATCAACTCTTTAAATCCACTTTTAGTCTGTCTCATGAACGATCTCATTTCGTCCTGAACAGCTATCACAGCAGAAGTGGAGGCCAGACCTACGTGAAATGGCATCCGATACTGAGGCCGTGAACCCGGCACACTTAGCGTGCAAAACGTTTTCACAGAGCCAGCAGTGGATGGTAGGCTGGGATGAGGAGATTGTCTTATTACAACACTTCAAAGCACAGACAAGTTTAAATTCCATGATAACTTTTTTATTAATATTTTTGTTTATATTATTGACGTACCTTGAACCACTGTGCCAGGGAAAAGAAAGAGGGGTGATCAAAGAGAGCGATTAGTGTGGGTTAGTGAACAGCAAAGAAGAGAGATAAGAATCTCTACTGAGCAGTGATAGAAGCAACACCGTAAGAGAAGAAGAAGAAGCAGAGCAGAGCTATGTTTGGATGAAAATTAATAAAATTATTATTTTACCTCCAAATATACCACTGCACACGCGAAGCGATACGGATGATTAATATAGAAAGATTTAATTTTAAAAATATATATAAATAAAAATAAACACCGGATTGTTTAGTCTCAATAAACAAAGTTAAAAAACGCAGTTCGCACAAAAAAACTCGTCCGTTCGCTTTAAGATAAAGAGAAAGAGTTGACAACTACATAAATTACGTCATTATTTGAATAGAGGGAGATGTAAAATGCGAACATATATATATGAAATATATGTGCAATAAAGCTGCAACACACTGTTTTTATGCCAACAGAATGCATACATAAGCAGCGACTTTGTAGCAGCGCGCCTATCGCTGCACATACCGAAGCACAGTCGAAATATGATCCGTACTTGATAACAGCGACCGCCCAAATAGCTAAGTCAGCGTTCTCACGCTTGGCCGTCGCTGTGTATACATATGTGCGCGCATGACTCTCAGCTAGCCAGGAACGTTTCCGGTGCTGTACATAATAAGCCTAAATCAAATATATGTAAAAAGGTTGCTAAAAAGTCATTGAGTAAATATCTATCGGAGAAGACGTCAGTCTGAACAACAAACAACTGGACTACTTCTATGAATATCTATGTTGGAGAATAAAAGCCTTCTCCACGCAAGTTCTCATTAATCACTTAATCGATAGCTTGTTGCTCTTCCATATTGAGTCTTGGATGGTGCTGCGAATAGTGATTTTACTAGGGCACCTGTGTTATAGAAACGAACTTCATATGGCCCAAGGCTTCAGATTCTTCCATGAAGTCGGAATTCCTTTTTCCAAACATCACCTGCTTATCGTCGTTCTAGTGCTAAGAATCTTTTGATAGAAATATCTTTTGAAGGGTGTTCCGCGAAAGGCAGCTTCACTAAAAATCTTCCAACTTTTCTTTTTTTTTACAGTTTCTACAAAGTGTTTCTTTCAATCCATCCCTGTAACACAATCCATCCAAGTTTCATGTTTTGTAGCATGGCACCATCTCTTCCGACTTTCTCTTGATTTGAAAAGAGTAGCGAGTAATAGTAATCGGTGCCGATTAGTAGATCTATCCTTCCAGGTTTATCGATCTGGTAATCTGCTAATGAAAACTGGGTATTAATCCTTAAATCTATTTTTATTATCACTCTTTTTTGTGTAAGCCACGCATATACCTAGAAGCTAATTAATCAGCACTTGGTGGCAGTCATCTAGGATGTGATATTCCCCATCATGTCATTCACCGGCTCCGATCAGGACCTGTGGGTGAACGATACCTACGAGTATATCCGCCGGAAGTTTGGTAAACAATTGGAATCTTTTGAAACTAAAGAACATTTATATAGCTTCTAAATTTTTGATTCTCAGATATACTTGCATTCCATGTGCGAGAAACGCAAGGGCATCGTGCCCAAGGCCATGAGCACAATTATTCAAATCATCACGTCGCCGAATGCGGACAACAAGCAGAAGGATGGTGCCCTGCACATGATTGCAACACTAACAGATGAGCAGCTGAAGAAGGCTCAGTACGTTTTCCGGAGTTCCAGTATCCGGCCGGGCCCATGCGGTCGTGTCCCTGTTGGGTGCTGCACTACTTCTGCGAAGTGCAGAAGAATCATGCGGCTGACCACAAATGCTCTGCTAACGGACAAGGAACTTCCCGTTAAAGGAGAAGACGGCCTCCTTTACTAGCAGATGAGCTAGCAGATGAGCTAGCAGATGAGCTAGCAGATGAGCAGCTGAAGAAGCAGCTAATTTGAGTCAATGCTTACTACGTACGTTTTTCCGGAGTTCCAGTATCCGGCCAGGTCCATGCGGGCGTGTGCCTGTTGGAAACTGCACTGCTTCGAAGTGCAGATAATAAATCCCTTGGTCCTGGGCGAGATCATGCGGCTGACCACACATGCTCTGCTGACAGACAAGGAACTTCCCGTTAAAGGAGGAGACGGCCATTTCCGGAGGCTCCCGTTGACCTGCAGATGGTCATGGGTCAGATTAAAGAGATCACCAAGGAGTAGGTTACTATTATTCGTGAAACAGAGAACGAAGATCTAACATGATGCAGAAGATCGGGTGCACCTTCATGGAGCAGCTGCTGCCGGTAGCCACCGAGATTTGTCAGCATTTGGCCACCACCTTCAGCCATCAGGTGCTGGAGTCGGAGGAGGGATCCGACGAGAAGGCCATCACCGCCATGAGCCTGCTTATCACATCGAGACTCTGCTCAATGTGATGGAGGAGCACGCCGACGTTCTGCTCAACCTCCATCTGATCGTTGTCAACGTGGTTGGAGACATTTACAGCACAACATTGCTGGTGGGTTGGGTTTCTCTGCCAATTAAAGTCTTTTATTTTAAATTTAAATGTAATTTTAGACTTTCATGAAGAGACCTTCTCTCTCGTTTACGACTTGAGATGTGGCCGATGCTGAATGTGATCTACCAGGCGTTCAAGAAACACGGCATCGACTACTAAGCCGAAAGGCTGGAAAGATCGTGCCTGCTCTCATACTGCCCTTTGATGGACTGAAGTAAGCAAACGATGACTGCGAGAAGTCTCTGTCTAGCGACGAAAACGATATGGATGAATTGGCTCCTAATTTACAGTACAAGCAGCGCAACGCTGCCCAGCTCGGCAGTGGCTGCGGCGGCACACTCCAGGGCAACGTTATCCATATCGGCGCTATCCCGGGCTACGCTGGCTGCGTCGGCGCTCTCCAGGGCAACGCTGTCCAGGTACGCGCTATTCCGGGCGGCGCTGGCTGCGTCGGCCTGTCTGAGTTGGAGCTGCCTGGGTCCTCCCAATAAAAAAAACGCAGATACATATTTATTTTTCCATTTTCTTTATTTAGTAATATCGGCGGCTGCATTGGCAGCGGCGGCTCTACTGCTGCTTCGACAGCGGCTTGAGCCCGTCGACGTCTTCCCCCTCTGTACGTGTCAATACACGTACTTAGCAATATTTTGTTGATTGCATTAAATTGGAATGTTAAATTTTGTTGCCGTCTTGGTTCTTTAAGTCATTGTTCGTTATGCCAGCGCTGTGACCTTATATTTTCTTTATTATGTATATATGGTGATTGTTTTTTTGTTGTGTGTATATTTGTGTTCTTGTGACTTAATATTAAATGCTCATGACTTAACACCATTCATAAATAGAGTAGAGAAGCTTCAGCGGTTACGGTCCTGCCTTCTTGAGTCTGCCTTGAAGACTGTGAGAACGTTAAAGTAAACGAAACAAAATATGATATCTCCTTCTAGCTTTAAACTAAGGAGCGCCTGCTTGCAGCTAAACTTAGTCACTTCAAGAGTGGCGAACCAGCTGCAGCTGCAGATGATAACTTCTCCGGTGTCTGTACCCGGTATAGGTGACGCTAGGATCTCCACAGATGGATTTTCTGTACAAGTCTTCTTGCAATCCCAATGCCCTGACTACTCAGCGCAATTAACTTCGATCGTAACATTTAACATCAGTAACCTTCTGCCCAATTTTATATTGGACGTTAGCTCTTGGAAAATTCCAGCCAATGAAAACCCAGCGGATCCCAGTTAGCACTAAGTAACGAGACGATTGATTCTGTATTCGCAACTATCTTTATTTCGAAATAACCGCTCTTATATATGATGCTAAGTATATCTATATCTAAGGTGTTATTGAACAAAGTATGCCTAGGTCTAGGGTTAATAGGTCATTGTTACCGACGTGCATCCGTAACGGTTAACCCAGTCAACTGCTGAATCTGACTGCTGACTCAGACCACTTGGTCATGAGTTTCATATTTCATGATTCCGCTGGCGTGGACACTGCTGCTCGCTGGTGGCTCGCTGGTGACATTGTGCATTTTTATATGTCTTGGCATTCGGGGCCAAGTTATTAGGTCTTGACACTAGGTGCCAACAGTATTCCTGTGCAGTTGTCCTTTTTGAGGATCTTCAAGGATTGTTGTTGTCCTTGAAATCAGTGGAGACATTTCTGGAGGCGATTTTAAATGTGCGGATCAGCGAATTGGAGGGTATCGTTGCGGATTTCGAGAGCACACACAAGGAGCTGTCCGAGATGGATGTTGCAGAACTCAGGTGCGATCTGCACGATTCATCCTGTATCAGGAGATTATGCGGCGCTCCAGTTTGTCGCCGGCAAGTTTGACGCTGATCAACGCATCGTCTGCCACCATTTCCAGCAGCTTTAGCAATTTGATTTGGAAATTGGAGCTGGATTATTTTACGAGCTGCTTTGTGTGGGGCAAAATCATCTATTCCGACCGTCATCATCACTCCAAAAAACTCCTCTCGGATGGGTTGTGTGTCGAACTCGTGACGTCACTCTGTTATATCTTTATGTCCATAATCGCGTCGCTCGCTCTCATCATTACAAAAAAATTATTTTAGTTCGTTTATTTATTGTCAGCTCACGACCCACTGTGCAGCTTCTATATAACGGAGCATTCGATCAGCCACCTGCATCTGCCGTCATGCGCAATCGTGGTCTCGCTCTCTGGTGGTATTTCTCGTTTGCTTCGGAGCAGTATTCGGAGGATTACGTATCGGCGGTTCTGCTGGCGGTCCGTTCCACGGGAGCAACACTCAGCGGCGAGTGTCGTATCGATGGCGATGGTCCATTCACAGGAGCGCACTCGATGGCGATTACGTCTAAGTGCTATAGTTAGAACCGCCACTGCCACTTACCACTTTTAGTGGAGGTTATGCGGAGTGGCCATGGTGGACACAAACCCATTCATCAGTCGGGTCGAGAAGCTTCAAGACTGTGTTGGAGACTGTGTGATTGTTAGCGCTGCCGGACAAAAACTATGACGTCGCCTTGGGGCTGGTGAACAAAAGGTTTAGTAATCGCAGGCTTATTTTTCAAGCTCATTTTAAGGAGATACTGCATCTGAGGTCCATAGAATCCGCATCGGCGACGGGCCTTCGTGAGCTTTCAGATAAATTTAATGCATGTGCTGTTGCAGAAGGTTGATGATGTGTCACGCAGTCTAAGTAGAGCGAAATGCAGAGTGACTCGGATTCCGTTCCAACGCGGGAGTCCATCGCCAGTTTTCTTGAGCAGAGATGCTGGACTTTGGAAAACATGGATTTGCCGACGACATCATATGCACCCAACCTTAAGGTAGGACGGCCAAGACCTTTTCATACAGGTAACTCTACATTTGTGATTACCCACTCTTCCGCATGTATGATTTGTGATGGCCTGTCCAAGATTTTTATGCTTGTTGCCATCCTTTAGGCGAAGTTATCCGATTTGGGCACCTATCTCGGCATTGCAATTCGTCAAGAAGCCGTGCTTGTAGACGCCGGCATCATAGTTTGTTGCATTTTGGTGGCAATCAGCCAGCTAACGGCCAACATCCCTCTCCCGAGGATTCCCCATCTTGCGACGCTGTTTCTCGGTCAGCGTTCGCTCCCGTCAATTCTCTTGTCGCCAAGGGTCGTTTTGGTGATGTGGTGCTGCTAGCCACTGTTATTTTGGTTAGGAACCGCTCCGGAGTTCTCCTGCCCTGCCGAGCGTGAGGTGCATCTAGTCAGGTCTCCTCTTTCTGCTCTTATAAAATTGCCGCCAATGTAAAGCTAGCAGATCCTCATTTCCACCAACCGCAGCGAGTTGATTTGCTAATTGGAGCTGGATTGTGTTACGAGCAGCTTTGTGTCGGGGAATTTCATTTGTGTCCTGGTTTGCCCTCAATACAAAAAACTCGGCTCGGTTGGATTGTTTGTGGAGCCGGAGGTCCTGACAATGGCAAGGTTCTCATGGCTGCTGAGCGGTCGGGACTGATCTGCCCAAAGAGGCCTATAGATTAGCGGCTCGATGCGAGAGTCACTTTGTTAAGAACTTCGTGCGGTTATAAGGTGGTGCCTATACAGTCAGGATGCCAATTAAGCAAGACTCCGGTTTATTGGGTTATTCGTACTCACAGGCTCTACTTCGTTTCCAGTCGTTGGAGAGCAAACTGTCTCGTCAGCCCGAACTGCGCGATGCACCAATTGGCTAAGGACGAGGTGGAAGACTTTCCAGTGGGAAAGAGCGGCGCTTCTGTTCAAGGGCGAATTTCAGCTGCGGAAATGGTGCTCCAATATCCCTAACGGAGTTCCTAAAGAGGATCGGGAGTCTTATCTAACTTATGATGACGGCAGCAACTTCACGAAAACGTTAGGATTGGCTTGGGATCCTTCCACTGATCAGCTGCTGCTTCGTTTTCTGCTCTTCAGTCCACTTTGAAGCCGTCTCGACGTTCTGTCCTATCATCAATAGTGCGGTTATACGATCTGCTGGGCCTTGTTGGTCCAGTTGTTACTAAAGCAAAAATATTATTGCAGAAGCTGAGCCGAGAGCATTTTTCTTAGGATGAAAGCCGCCTGCTATGTAAGATGTCTCGAGTATCACGTCTTAAGACGTTAACTGTGCCGAAGTTAGAGCTGGCTGGAGCTGAGTTGTTGGCGAGAATGATGGCAGAGGTTCACAGTCTAGGCGCTTACAAAGGGAAGTGTTATCGTGGATTCGAGATGAGCTTGCCTGGTTTAACGTTTTTGTCACTAACCGCGTATCAACCATCCAAAATCTGACGTGTTCGATGTAGTGGCGATATGTGCTAACGTTGGAAATCCAGCAGAAATCTTGTCTCGTGGAGCCCTTCCTACTTAGTTGATCGGATCCAGATTATGGTGTCAGGGGCTGCCCTATTAGGAGCACCGGCCTGCGACGATAGTAGTCGAGAAGCCAGCTTAAGAGCTTCGCCCTTCAATTTTATTGGGTCAGTCGCCATATACAGACCTCGTGGCGACATGCAAATAGCGCTAGACAATTCGTTTCATTCTGCAACTACTATAGACGTTTTATCAAAACTTGTCCGACTATGCTTTTCGCATAACAAGGTTAGGTAAAAAAAAGTAAAATTTAGTGCAGCTTTAACTCATAACAAAAATGGACTCCAACTTCCAGTTGCTTATGCATCAAGATCGTTTACTAAGGGGAAAGTAATAAAAGTACATCAGAACAAGAATTGGCATCAATTCATTGGGCAATATTTTACTTCAGACCATATATTTATGGTTGAATTGGTGAAGAATAATTTTACAGTCGAATATCTGAAGGGTAAAGACAATTTTGTAGCGGATGCGTTATCAAGAATAACCATTCAACAGCTTCACCAAATAAATAGATCTATAAAGATAGTTACTAAAGTCAAGAAAGTCAGATGTTACACTTTTGCACTGTGAATATATTTCAAACTAAAAAATTAAAAAATATTTTTTAATAATGTGCCCGTTTGCCTTTTTTAGTTCTCCTATGCGATTTGTCATACTGTGGGTATTAGCCTCTCACCATTTCAGGGGAATAGCGTACCACACGTCCTTTGTCCTCTCCCACAGCTCCATCCTCCAACTACATATTTCGCCAACCTCAATTTTTCATAAGTCCACAAATTTTTAATTGGATTCATATCCGGATATTGTGGTGGACACTTCATGGACTGGAACTTTTGTTTTAAAATCCATTTTTTGACCAACAGAGTGGTATGCTTTGGGTCATTGTCTCAAAAATGCATTTTTTTAGCACAAAAACCCCTGTTCCCGATGATTTCGGGATCTATAGTCCAATACCAGGAGCGACCTGACTCAAAACGATTAAGTTTGGTTTCATCTGACCATATAACCTTAAAAACATAACTTTTTAAAATTTATTGTCATTTTAGACATTGCTTGTAATGACTTACTGTACCCAAATCCGCTGTAGTCCAATGTTCGTGAGTTGCAGTTTTTACGCAAACTAACGTGTCTTTTTGTTAATCCATCTTCATCTCTTAGATTTTAGGCCCAATCTATCTAGGCTGGGGCGGGCTGTCCAAGAACTTGCATCCAAATTCAGCTTCGTTGCCGCTTTTACTGGCGTGATGATCAAGTTTGGCACATGGCGTGTATCGCGGTCGCTTAAAATTCTTGGTCGACCTCCGACCTCCTACACCGCATTTATTAGCCGTTCTACGAACTGATTCACCAGCTAACAGTAAATCTATAACTTTCTTTTTTTCTCACTGTCCATAATTATAACATTGCACAAGATTTTCAAAAAACATAATAAATTAAATTATCAATAAAATAAAAGAATGCAAACACTAGAACCGAAGATACAGATCTTAGAAGTTAGAAGGCTGAATTCTTGTTACAGTTTTGCTCGTCAGTGTTAAAGAGCTAGAATTATGTTAGAAGAAAATAAAATAAATATTAAGGAATTATATGATAAATAAGTAATAAACGTAGATATATCGGTAGGAAACAAAGTCCTACTTAGGAATAAAACAGGACATAAGTTAGATCCAACTTATTTAGGACCCTAAACAGTAAAAAAGTTAGAAGAAAAAGAAAAAACAAAATGTATATAAGGATTGATAAGGACTTTATAATAATTTGACTGAAAACTCGAATATAAACAATATAATATAAAACTATAAAAAGAAAAATGGGATTTAAGAAAAAAAATTAAAAAAAGCAAGAAAAATTCTTTTATTTTATTAAAAGAGACAACACTTTAAATAAAACATTAATTTAAATAAAATAATACTAAAACATATTTTTTTAAATACACACAGTTATAGATATGTACATTTAAACATACATATTAACAAATTTTTTTGTTTAAATTTATATAATATAAACAAAACATTAACACAGAAAATAATTACCTTTAATACTTAAAATAACTACATAGATTACGTAATTATTTAAATAGAGGGAGATGTAAAATGCGAACATATATATATGAAATATATGTGCAATAAAGCTGCAACACACTGTTTTTATGCCAACAGAATGCATACATAAGCAGCGACTTTGTAGCAGCGCGCCTATCGCTGCACATACCGAAGCACAGTCGAAATATGATCCATACTTGATAACAGCGACCGCCCAAATAGCTAAGTCAGCGTTCTCATGCTTGGCCGTCGCTGTGTATACATATGTGCGCGCATGACTCTCAGCTAGCCAGGAACGTTTCCGGTGCTGTACATAATAAGCCTAAATCAAATATATGTAAAAAGGTTGCTAAAAAGTCATTGAATAAATATCTATCGGAGAAGACGTCAGTCTGAACAACAAACAACTGAACTACTTCTATGAATATCTATGTTGGAGAATAAAAGCCTTCTCCACGCAAGTTCTCATTAATCACTTAATCGTTAGCTTGTTGCTCTTCCATATTGAGTCTTGGATGGTGCTGCGAATAGTGATTTTAGTAGGGCACCTGTGTTATAGAAACGAACTTCATATGGCCCAAGGCTTCAGATTCTTTCATGAAGTCGGAATTCCTTTTTCCAAACATCACCTGCTTATCGTCGTTCTAGTGCTAAGAATCTTTTGATAGAAATATCTTTCGAAGGGTGTTCCGCGAAAGGCAGCTTCACTAAAAATCTTCCAACTTTTGTTTTTTTTTACAGTTTCTACAAAGTGTTTCTTTCAATCCATCCCTGTAACACAATCCATCCAAGTTTCATGTTTTGTAGCATGGCACCATCTCTTCCGACTTTCTCTTGATTTGAAAAGAGTAGCGAGTAATAGTAATCGGTGCCGATTAGTAGATCTATCCTTCCAGGTTTATCGATCTGGTAATCTGCTAATGAACACTGGGTATTAATCCTTAAATCTATTTTTATTATCACTCTTTTTTGTGTAAGCCACGCATATACCTAGAAGCTAATTAATCAGCACTTGGTGGCAGTCATCTAGGATGTGATATTCCCCATCATGTGATTCACCGGCTCCGATCAGGACCTGTGGGTGAACGATACCTACGAGTATATCCGCCTGAAGTTTGGTAAACAATTGGAATCTTTTGAAACTAAAGAACATTTATATAGCTTCTAAATTTTTGATTCTCAGATATACTTGCATTCCATGTGCGAGAAACGCAAGGGCATCGTGCCCAAGGCCATGAGCACAATTATTCAAATCATCACGTCGCCGAATGCGGACAACAAGCAGAAGGATGGTGCCCTGCACATGATTGCAACACTAACAGATGAGCAGCTGAAGAAGGCTCAGTACGTTTTCCGGAGTTCCAGTATCCGGCCGGGCCCATGCGGTCGTGTCCCTGTTGGGTGCTGCACTACTTCTGCGAAGTGCAGAAGAATCATGCGGCTGACCACAAATGCTCTGCTAACGGACAAGGAACTTCCCGTTAAAGGAGAAGACGGCCTCCTTTACTAGCAGATGAGCAGCTGAAGAAGGCTCAGTACCGGGACCAATTTGAGTCAATGCTTACTATGTACGTTTTTCCGGAGTTCCATTATCCGGCCGGGTCCATGCGGGTGCCTGTTGGAAACTGCACTGCTTCGAAGTGCAGATAATAAATCCCTTGGTCCTGGGCGAGATCATGCGGCTGACCACACATGCTCTGCTAACGGACAAGGAACTTCCCGTTAATGGAGGAGACGGCCATTTCCGGAGGCTCCCGTTGACCTGCAGATGGTCATGGGTCAGATTAAAGAGATTAAAGAGGAGTTGGTTACTATTATTCGTGAAACAGAGAACGAAGATCTAACATGATGCAGAAGATCGGGTGCACCTTCACGGAGCAGCTGCTGCCGGTAGCCACCGAGATTTGTCAGCATTTGGCCACCACCGCATTTGGCATTTGGCCACCACAAAATTGCTGGTGGGTTGGGTTTCTCTGCCAATTAAAGTCTTTTATTTTAAATTTAAATGTAATTTTAGACTTTCATGAAGAGACCTTCTCTCTCGTCTACGACTTGAGATGTGGCCGATGCTGAATGTGATCTACCAGGCGTTCAAGAAACACGGCATCGACTACTAAGCCGAAAGGCTGGAAAGATCGTGCCTGCTCTCATACTGCCCTTTGATGGACTGAAGTATGCAAACAATGACTGCGAGAAGTCTTTGTCTAGCGACGAAAACGATATGGATGAATTGGCTCCTAATTTACAGGACAAGCAGCGCAGCGCTGCCCAGCTCGGCAGTGGCTGCGGCGGCACACTCCAGGGCAACGTTATCCATGTCGGCGCTATCCCGGGCTACGCTGGCTGCGTCGGCGCTCTCCAGGGCAACGCTGTCCAGGTACGCGCTATTCCGGGCGGCGCTGGCTGCGTCGGCCTGGCTGAGTTGGAGCTGCCCGGGTCCTCCCAATAAAAAAAACGCAGATACATATTTATTTTTCCATTTTCTTTATTTAGTAATAGATTGGCTATTGACTATTTAGCAATATCGGCGGCTGCATTGGCAGCGGCGGCTCTACTGCTGCTTCGACAGCGGCTTGAGCCCGCCGACGTCTTCCCCCTCTGTACGTGTCAATACACGTACTTAGCAATATTTTGTTGATTGCATTAAATTGGAATGTTAAATTTTGTTGCCGTCTTGATTCTTTAAGTCATTGTTCGTTATGTAAGCTATGACCTTATATTTTCTTTATTATGTATATATGGTGATTGTTTTTTTGTTGTGTGTATATTTGTGTTCTTGTGACTTAATATTAAATGCTCATGACTTAACACCATTCATAAATAGAGTAGAGAAGCTTCAGCGGTTACGGTCCTGCCTTCTTGAGGAAACAAAATATGACATCTCCTTCTAGCTTTAATCTAAGGGTTTAGTATTGCAGTAGTAATTTTTCAAGCACATGTTAATGATACCGCATCTGAGGGCCCTAGAATTGGTATTTAAATAATTTTAATTCGCACATGGGAGCCCAGGCAACTATGCGCACAACACAATGAAGAAGATTGCTAGCTGTATCATAATCCATATGCTGTTGCAGAAGGTTGATGCTTCCTCGCAATGTGACTCGGATTCCTTGTGACGGTTTTTAAGAGTGTCGCCTGAGGATCGTTAGGCGACTGGATTTATGCCGTAAGTGCCTTGGATTTGGTCACCTATCTGGGCATTGCAATGCTTCAAGCTGCGATGTGGATGCAGGCATCATAGTCTGCTGCATTTTGGTGGCAACTTGCCAGCTGGTATTTAAGGCCAATACGCCTCTCACGAGGTTTCCGCAACTAGCGTCCCTGATTCACGTTTAGATGCTGCTGCCGTCAATTCTTTTGTGGCTTTCGAGGATCGTTTTGGTGATGTGGTGCTGCTAGCCACTGTTATTTTGGTTAGGAACCGCTCCGCAGTTCTACTGCCCTGCCGAGCGCTGTTCGAATTTGGTTCGCAGGTGCATCTAGTCACCTCAAAGCTGGCGAACCAGCTGCAGCTGCCGAAGATTAGGTCTCCTGTTTCTGTGTCCGGTATAGGTGACGCAGGGTTCTACCGATGAGTCAGCTTGCAATCCCAATGCTCTGACTTCTCGGCGCAAGTAACTGCGATCGTAAACTCCAACATCATTGACCTTCAGCGCAATTTTGCATTGGACGGTCGGGACTGATCTGCCCAACTCCTACGACAGTTCTGAGAAGTGGAAATCTACACCGATCCGATTGTGAAGGCGTCAACGGAAGAACTGGATTGCGAGAGTCACTTTGTTAAGAACTTCGTGCGGTTACAAGGTGGTGCCTGTACAGTCGGTTGCCTATTCAACATAATTCCGGTTTATTGGATTATTCTTACTCACAGGCTCTACGTCGTTTCCAGTCCTTGGAGAGGATACTGTCTCATCAGACCGAACTGCGCGCTCAGTATTCGGCCTTTATAAAGGAGTATCTCATCCTAGGCCATATGTCCCTGGTTCCGCTGGAGTTGCATCGAGATTGCAAATTTTCTGCCACAACACTGCGTGCTAAAGAAGGACCGCACCACGACGAAACATTGAGTGGTGTTCGACGGTTCTGCTTTTACCACCTCCGGTTATTCTATGAATGACATATTAATGGCCGAGCCGGTCATCCAACCTAAGTGTTTTCACATCCTGCTGAGGTTTCGTTCGCATCCGGTAGCGCTGACTGGCGACATTTGTAAGATGTAACGTTGTGTGACGATGGCGCCGTCTGACAGCTTCTTGCAGTGCATTCTGTGGCGAGATTCACCTCTTGAGGAGCTACAAACATATAAATTGGACACTGTTATATACATCTGTGCGAGCGATGCACCAATTGGCTAAGGACGAAGTGGAAGGCTTTCCAGTGGGATCCGAAATCTTGCTTCGAGATATTTACATCGATGAACTTATTTCTGGTGGCAGCTCCAAGGAAGAGGTTGTTGGCATTTTAGGGCAGATTTCAGCGCTTTTGTTCAAGGGCGAATTTCAACTGCGGAAATGGTGCTCCAAAATCCTTAGCGTGTTGGACGGCGTGACTAAAGACGATCGAGAGTCTTATCTAACTTTTTATGATTGCAGCAACTTCTCGAAAACGTTAGGATTGGCTTGGGATCCTTCCACTGATCAGCTGCCTCTTTCGTTTTCTGCTCTTCAGTCCACTTCGAAGCCGTCTCGACGTTCTGTCCTATCATCAATAGTGCGGTTATACGATCTGCTGGGCCTTGTTGGTCCAGTTGTTACTAAATCCAAAATATTATTGCAGAAGCTGAGCCGAGAGCATCTTTCTTAGGATGAAAGCCGCCTGCTATGTAAGATGTCTCGAGTATCACCTCTTAAGACGTTAACTGTGCCGAAGTTAGAGCTGGCTGGAGCTGAGTTGTTGGCGAGAATGATGGCAGAGGTTCACAGTCTAGGCGTTTACAAAGGGAAGTGTTATCGTGGATTCGAGATGAGCTTGCCTGGTTTAACGTTTTTGTCACTAACCGCGTGTCAACCATCCAAAATCTTGTCTCGTGGAGCCCTTCCTACTTAGTTGATCGGATCCAGATTATGGTGTCAGGGGCTGCCCTATTAGGAGCACCGGCCTGCGACGATAGTAGTCGAGAAGCCAGCTTAAGAGCTTCGCCCTTCAATTTTATTGGGTCATTCGCCATATACAGACCTCGTGGCGACATGCAAATAGCGCTAGACAATTCGTTTCATTCTGCAACTACCATAGACGTTTTATCAAAACTTGTCCGACTATGCTTGTCACATAACAAGGTTAGGTAAAAAAAAGTAAAATTTAGTGCAGCTTTAACTCATAACAAAAATGGACTCCAACTTCCAGTTGCTTATGCATCAAGATCGTTTACTAAGGGGAAAGTAATAAAAGTACATCAGAACAAGAATTGGCATCAATTCATTGGGCAATATTTTACTTCAGACCATATATTTATGGTAGACACTTTACTGTCAAAACAGATCACAGACTTGAATTGGTGAAGAATAATTTTACAGTCGAATATCTGAAGGGTAAAGACAATTTTGTAGCGGATGCGTTATCAAGAATAACCATTCAACAGCTTCACCAAATTAATAGATCTATAAAGATAGTTACTAAAGTCAAGAAAGTCAGATGTTACACTTTTGCACTGTGGATATATTTCAAACTAAAAAATTAAAAAATATTTTTTAATAATGTGCCCGTTTGCCTTTTTTAGTTCTCCTATGCGATTTGTCATACTGTGGGTATTAGCCTCTCACCATTTCAGGGGAATAGCGTACCACACGTCCTTTGTCCTCTCCCACAGCTCCATCCTCCAACTACATATTTCGCCAACCTCAATTTTTCATAAGTCCACAAATTTTCAATTGGATTCATATCCGGAGATTGTGGTGGACACTTCATGGCCTGGAACTTTTGTTTTAAAATCAATTTTTTTGACCAACAGAGTGGTATGCTTTGGGTCATTGTCTCAAAAATGCATTTTTTAGCACAAAAACCCCTATTCCCGATGATTTCGGGATCTATAGTCCAATACCAGGAGCGACCTGACTCAAAACGATTAAGTTTGGTTTCATCTGACCATATAACCTTAAAAACATAACTTTTTAAAATTTATTGTCATCTTAGACATTTCTTGTAATGACTTACTATACCCAAATCCGCTATAGTCCAATGTTCGTGAGTTGCAGTTTTTACGCAAACTAACGTGTCTTTTTGTTAATCCATCTTCATCTCTTAGATTTTAGGCCCAATCTATCTAGGCTGGGGCGGGCTGTCCAAGAACTTGCATCCAAATTCAGCTTCGTTGCCGCTTTTACTGGTAAAATTCTTGGTCGACCTCCGACCTCCTACACCGCATTTATTAGCCGTTCTACGAACTGATTCACCAGCTAACAGTAAATCTATAACTTTCTTTTTTTCTCACTGTCCATAATTATAACATTGCACAAGATTTTCAAAAAACATAATAAATTAAATTATCAATAAAATAAAAGAATGCAAACACTAGAACCGAAGATACAGATCTTAGAAGTTAGAAGGCTGAATTCTTGTTACAGTTTTGCTCGTCAGTATTGCTCGTCAGAAGAAAATAAAATAAATATTAAGGAATTATATGATAAATAAGTAATAAACGTAGATATATCGGTAGGAAACAAAGTCCTACTTAGGAATAAAACAGGACATAAGTTAGATCCAACTTATTTAACCAAAATCTCACCCTCTAAATAATCCATCACTACTTTCGAGGTTAACTTTTAACCGGTAAATTTGCCAAGTAAATTTGGAGAATGATCTAGGAGACTTAATATGCATATATTTCCTATCCGGATTCTTGGGAATGAACCAATAAAGTCAATATAGACTGAAAAGGTAATTAACTTGTGGCTTGACA
Source organism: Drosophila atripex (assembly GCA_035045925.1). Taxonomy (NCBI): domain Eukaryota; kingdom Metazoa; phylum Arthropoda; class Insecta; order Diptera; family Drosophilidae; genus Drosophila; species Drosophila atripex. The sequence goes on from JAWNOP010000021.1 coordinate 804,799, forward strand.
TCCCATCGGCGGACAAACACATTGCGTTGGATCTTTGCAGGTTTTGCAATAGCAATATAGTTGCGCACATCTGTCACCATGTTAGGCTCGTGGTTGCTCGAGACATTTAGCCACTCCACCATGCAAGCATGTTATGCATGTGGTGGTCACAATGGTCGTATAAGTAATCTCATCACCAATAAAGTGCCTCAACGTTTCTTGCCTCCCATGCCATGAAATAGAGTCTGAAATGCGCATTTTAATGAAGCCATCCAGGAATAGACTTTTTGCAGTTGTAAGAAATTTGAAAATCGTCTAACGAAAAATTTTTTTACCCTTGCAGAGGGATTTATAATTTTGGTCAAAAGTGTGTGCAACCCAGGGAGGGAGACATCTCCGACCCCATAAAGTATATATATCAGATCAGGATCACCTCCTGAGTCGATATAAGCGTGTCCATCTGTCCGTCTGTCTGTTTCTACGCAAACTAGTCTCTTAGTTTTAAAGCTATCGTCTTCAAACTTTGCACCCACCATTCTTTCCTTTGCAGGCAGTATATAAGTCGGAACGGCCGGGATCGCCATATAACTGATTAATCGGAAATGCCATAACTTCGTTGTTTATTAAGTTAGAAGGATAGGATTTTCTATGGATTCTACTTTTGGGCAAACTAATCCGATCTGCCAAATTTCATAAGGATCGCCCAATATACGATCCTATATATATCTAATAATATAAGAAGCCTGTCGCCACCTAACGGACTGCCACTCAACTGCAAGGGTATATCAACTTCGTCTCCGCCCGAAGTAACCATTCTCTGATACTTCTGAGATAGATATCTTGGCTGACATCAAAACCAAAAACAAGCCGACATATTGGTGACGGATATAAAAAAAATTACCAAACCCGTGGGAGTGAAAGTCCCACATGTTACAGCCACTGACCAACCCTCCATCTCATCTTCTCTTTTTATTAGGTTGCGTGGAATCTTTTTTGTGACTGCAAAATCTATCAAGTCTGGCAGTTTTCTGGGATCTGTATGTAGGTGTCCCAGTTGACACACAGTCTAGCTTGTTGCTTGCTTTTATTATTGCATTGTACAGCTGCCTTCCCTTTGGGGTCAAGAGTCGAGATTGCAGTATCGATATTCCTATAAATTGTTCGCTCAGAGAGTTGAAATAGTCTATGAATTGGGATTCGGATATTGTAAACCGAGGAGGACAGTCTACGGCGGCAATCTTTAAGGATCTGTGTTCCATTTATACATCTATAGATGTAGCTTGCATGTAGTTGGTGGCGAAACTATTGTGGAAGCTGTGTTGCTTTCCGTGTGCTTTCCCATCTGGGTGATTCGTGTTATAAAAGAAGTTGTCTCGAATTTGGAAATTGTATTTATTTTTAAGATGAGTTTCTGCAAGTAGCAGTACATCGATATGGTTATTATTAAGGAATTGAGTTAACTCGAGTTTGCACTTTGAGACTCCGTTGGCGTTCCGTTGGCCATTGATTACTTATTCCGTTTTTGAGCAACAAGCAGCTCAATCAAAAGTTTCTGGTTTCGTATAAGATCTTGCATAGTTGTCTGCATGAATGACATGAATTCCATTATACTTTGTTGAAGATTACATATCATTGTTTCAATTTTATTCGTAGACTGTTCACCTGGTTGATGGAAATTGATGATCGTGGCTTGGTGGGAGCGGTACTTTCCAGTCCCATTTTTAGAGCAGTTCAAAGCTTACGGGTTTGTCGGTGAACTCATTATTGACTGAATGTTTGTTTCTGTCCGTCTGTTTGTTTCTACGCAAACTAGTCTCTCAGTTTTTAAGCTATCGTCTTCAAACTTTGCACACACCTTTCTGTCCTTTGCAGCCAGTATATAAGTTGGAACGGGATAGGGATCGGTCGACTATATCCTATAGCTGTCATAACTTCGTTGTTTTTAAAGAAGTTAAAAGAATGGGATTTTCTATGGATCCCAAACTAATCCGATCTGCCAAATATCATAAGGATCTGCCGACTATATACGATCCGATATATATCTAATAATATAATATGCGTGTCGCCACCTAGCGGACTACCACTCAATCGCAATGTCGATGCCCATCACCTTAAAAATACAACAACAAAAAATCGATGCCCATCATTACCACTACCTTAAGAGTTAAAAATCTAAAAATTGTTAACGCTATTAATGTTTTTCAATAGCGGCCGAATAAAAAGACGAATAGCAGCCGCACAAAATCGATGCCAAAATACAAGGGAAGTTTAACAATAGAATCTCAGACATGCCATTGTTAATCGTTCGTCGGCAAGAGACGATGCAGGGAACGCACACAAATACAAGATGAGGTAGTGTGCAGCAGCTCTACAAAAAAGCTACCAAAAGGGCAGGCGCTACCAGAAAATCGCAGGCGAACGTGGGAGAAACAAAGAAAAAAGAATCTGCCGATAAGCCCGCCGCTGCACCTCCGTTTCAGAGATTATTTTAAACAGCTTCGCCTTTGGCTGCTTGGCCCAACAGCCATCATTGCCCATTGTCTAATTCTTAAAAATTTAACAACAAAATTTGTGACAACAAAATCCCGTTCCAAAAAACGTAAAAATTTACCAACATCATTGCCCATCCCTTTAAAATAAAAAATGTAACAAAAAAATGTATGACCATCATTGTTCATCAATTTGTGACTGAATTGAATATGAATTTTTAAAGTTGATGGGCATAGACTTTTGGTTAAATTTTTAGGTTTTAAGGGATAGGTCGGTGCCCAATCATGGGCACCGATCTTTTTTAAATTTTAAGCTTTAAGAAGTGTCAATTGATGCCCACCGTTCATTTTTTTTGTTATATCTTTAGGTTGTTGGTCATCGACATTTTGTTTTCAGATGTGGGAAATTATTGGCATCGATTTTGTTTTGTTATATTTTACGTTTATGGGCATAATTTTGTATGTTAAATTTTAATTTTACAGATGAAGCCAATAATAGGCATGGGCATTGATTTTGTTGTAAAATTTTAAATGTTGTTAAATTTTAAAGTTTTAAGGAATATACAATTATGGCCATTAATCATTTTTTTGATAAATTTTATGTTATAAGATGTGGGCCCTAATATGCATCGATTTTTTTGTTTCATTTTTAAGTTCTAAGGGATCTGCAATTTGTTTTGTTATATTTTAAATTTGATGGGCATAGATTTTTTTGTTAAATTTTAAGTTAAAAGATGTGGGTAATGATAGGTATAGAATTTTTTGTTAAATTTTTAAGTTTTAGGAGACGGCTCTAATGGGCATAGATTTGTTTACCCTTGATGAGGGTATTATAATTTTGGTCAAAAGTGTGCAACGTAGTGAAGGAGACATCTCCGACCCTATAAAGTATATATATTCTTGATCAGGATCACCTCCTGAGTTGATATAAGCATGTCCGTCTGTTCGTCTGTCCTACTGTTTCTACGCAAACTAGTCTCTCACTTTTAAAGCAATCGTCTTCAAACTTTGCACACACCCTTCTTTCCTTTGCAGGCAGTCAGTATAAGCAGGCAGTATAAGTCGGAACGGCCGGAATAGGTCGACTATATCCTATAGCTCCATATAGTTGTCATAGTTGACATAGTTGTTTTTTAAGATAGAAGGATGGGACTTTGTATGGATTCCACTTTAAGTAAAATAATTCGACATGCCAAATTTCATAGAGATCGGCAGACCCTATAGCTGCCATATAACTGATTGATCGGGAATGCCACCGCGTGATTACTCCTAGACATCGCTTCGATTGGTGAATGTCTGGAGATGCCGTTAATGGTTCCCCAATGAGAAAGTGCCCTGGGGTTAGCGCCGTCAAATCCTTTGGGCTGGAAGAAATTTATGTCATAGGGCGTGAGTTTAGATTGGCTTCGATGTCAATCGCTATCGTTTCAAGTTCTTCATAAATAAGGGCGGCGGTGTAAAGTGTTCGTTTTAATAAATGTTTGGCTGACTTTAGTGCGGCCTTCCACAACCCTCAATTTGAATTCTATTCTTAGATTTGCACAGGTCTTGTATATCATATTTTTTGCTTCATCTGAGAAGCTTCTCTTAATTCTGTAAACTCGTTGCATGCTCCGACGAAGTTGGTCGCGTTGTCCGACGAAGTTGGTCTCCTTGTGCTAGGAACGGTGGCCCAGAATACCAGAGATTCGAATCTCGTAATTGAGCTGCCGTGCATCCTCTGGAGAGAATGTCTGCCGGGTTGTCTGCGGATGCTACATGCCTCCATGATGTTTGGTCTGTCATTTCCTGGATTTGAGCGACTCGATTTGCCATAAACGTATGGAACTAAGATGCGGTGGCATTAATCCATTTCAGTACTATCTCTTAGTCTAACCATAGGTGTATGGCTTCTAGTGTTAGAACGCTTAACGTAAGCGTTAAGCTCCGTTTTGACCTTTTTTGCAACTTCAGCGGCTACCACCGCTGCACAAAGTTCTAACCGTGGCAATGTCTGACCCATGATGGGAGCTACCCGTGCCTTCAAGCATAGTAGCCGTGTCGACACCCCGCCTGTATTATTACTCGCGCGTAGATATGCTATGGCTCCATATGCTGCTTCGGATGAATCAGCAAATACGTGTCGTTGAAAGCCTCCGGATGTGTCCGATGGAAGTGCACACCTTGGAATTTGTATTGTGGTCAAGATCTGGACATCTTGTCTGAATGTTTGCCATTGATAGTTGAGTTCAGTGGTTAAGGCCGTGTCCCAATCCATTTTCAACGCCGTAGCGTTTTTACAGTTTGGTCGGAAAAACTACTGAAATCGAGATTCATTTTCTGATCTTCTTCTGGAATGTCTGCTAACACCAATGGATGATTCGCGCACCATTTCCCGTTCACATTGATGTGAACACATATTGGTAAGATCGGAATATCTAAATCTTAATAAGATCGAAAACAATTTGCTTTGAACCGTTGGCCCAATTCGTAACAAATTGTTTAAACTTTTTCCACTTGTGGTTGTTGCGTCTAGTTTGAGAACACAATGATGCGGTATAACATAATGGTTTGCTGCCAGTTGATTTGCCGTCAATCGGTTCATGTGACCTCGTATTGATCCATAAATTGTAAGTATTGGTTTTGGAGATCCGAATCCCGCTCGAGTCTTTTTTCTAATGCGTAAAAACGTCGATATGCCATCGGAAGAGATTTTCCAATTATCAGTGGATCATCCTTAAACGATAATCGTACACTTAATCTGTTGTCGGCGCTCCTCTCTATATACTTTCTAAGAAATGTGGCTCGCATAAACTTTCGTTTCCAAAATTCCAAAATTGCTCAATAAGTGCATCTCGTTTTGGTTCTTCCGTAGTTGATGCCAAACTGCTCATGTGTTGCCCTTCCGGTACCGTGGATTTCACTGTCGCAGGTCCGATCACAATCCATCCCAATGTCGTCTTCTGCAGCAATGCTTGCCCCTGCCCTAGGTTTATTAGTCGTGGCTCAGTAAGTTGTGTGATTTATTCAGCCCCAAGCAGCAGGTAAATGCCTTGTGGCTCGGTAAATGTGGGATCTGACAACCGGATTCCTGATGGTATGTTTTTTGGTCGTTTAATTGGTTGCGACGGTTGGTTTGGCAATGGCTCTGGTAAGATATATGCCACTACATGAGTTCCGAAATTCGAATTCAACGACATTATGTAACTCGGGCTGTCGCTCTTTGCATCCCTCCAATACCCCTGATGTTCATGTCGGTGGGTACCGATTATACCCTTAACTTGGTGGCCAAATTCTGGGACACTATGTTTACTTGTGATCCAGAATCTAGCACTACGCAACATTTGTGTCGTGCGTCTGTAGAACCTTGAACTTCTACTTGAGTCGTGGCTGACAGCAGATGCGCTTACCCGTGTGGGTGTATGATGCAACATTGTGTGATGATTCTTCCGGCATACCTGGAATTTGAACCTAGAATTGCATACACTGGCTGTGTGGTAAGCTGACAGACAATTGACGCAAGCGTGATGTCTTATGTGTTGTGTTCTTTCGCTAGGAATCATGTCCTGAACTTTGGTGCAATTTTGCAGTCGATGGTTGCTGCGGGTACAAATTTTACATCTTTCGCCGGTTGAGGAACAAAAACGCACAAACCCACTGTCACATCAGCATGTGTGATACCACCAGTCGACATTCCTAAATTTGATGGAGACTACCTGCAGTGGCCCCGATTCCACGACATCTTAACGGAATTATCAAGAGAACTTAATCTTTTCTACAATTGGCAGACATGCTGGATATCAACATGCTTGGCAGCGATTAAAAACACGATGGTCCGTTTCACTGGATCGGTATTCGGAGGAGTACGTATCAGAGATTGGCTGTCGGTCCGTTCCACGGGAGCAATACTCAGCGACGCGTACGTGTGGGTCTTGCTGGCTAGCGGTCCGTTTCACGGGAGCAACACTCAGCGGCAAGTGACGTATGGAAGATCCTACGACGGTCCGTTCACGGGAGCGCACTAGAAGGCGATTACATTTAAGTGCTACAGTTAATACTGAGTAACGAGACGATTGATTCTGTATTCGCAACTATCTTTATTTAGGGAATAACTGCTCTTATATATGATGCTAAGTCGCCGACGTGCTTCCGTGCTAACTACTGACTCTGATTGCTGACTGCGATCATTTGATCATGAGTTTCATATTTCATGACTCCGCCGGCGTTGACAATGCTGATGGCGCCGTCTGTACTCAGTACTGGGTCAGTCGATCGCTGTCTGTGCCCAGTATTGGGTCAGTTGACCGGCGTCAAATTATTCTATATTACATGTTACTATTAATCTATCTTGTGCAATATTATGTGTCTTGGCATTTGGTACCATTTTGGCATTTTTGTGTATCGAAATGTCTCACAGAGAATAAAAAGAACTTTTACACGTTTCAGCTAAAATGCAGCGAGGGCTTGGAAGTACTAAAAAGGCATAAAGTCCGACGTAAGGTCTGATGAGATAAAAATGGTGCTACAGGAGTTAATATAGCGCTAAAACAGTCTTCAACGTTCTTAACAGGGATAGAAAGCGCCAACCGCTCTTTAAGGTGGAGCTCGCACCAGAAAATAAGCCCCTGAATAAATACGAAGTGCACCCTAGCATCCACCAGAGAGGAATTACTGCCAGCACCTCAAAATAAAAAGCTTACAGCATCCAGATGAAAACCTGAAGTTATCTTCTAGGCTGCATCCAGATCCTCACCAAGACCCATAAGCTCTGACAAAAATGTGATAATAGCGTTTTGAAATCGGGACGTGCTACCCCTGCAACTTAAGCAACTGAAGTTATGATTTGCAGCCAACAACAAAGCCTTAGGAATTTATGCAACCTATATAATTTATGCGGCCTTCCACAACCCTCAATTTGAATTCTATTCTTAGATTTGCACAGGTCTTGTATATCATATTTTTTGCTTCATCTGAGAAGCTTCTCTTAATTCTGTAAACTCGTTGCATGCTCCGACGAAGTTGGTCGCGTTGTCCGACGAAGTTGGTCTCCTTGTGCTAGGAACGGTGGCCCAGAATACCAGAGATTCGAATCTCGTAATTGAGCTGCCGTGCATCCTCTGGAGAGAATGTCTGCCGGGTTGTCTGCGGATGCTACATGCCTCCATGATGTTTGGTCTGTCATTTCCTGGATTTGAGCGACTCGATTTGCCATAAACGTATGGAACTAAGATGCGGTGGCATTAATCCATTTCAGTACTATCTCTTAGTCTAACCATAGGTGTATGGCTTCTAGTGTTAGAACGCTTAACGTAAGCGTTAAGCTCCGTTTTGACCTTTTTTGCAACTTCAGCGGCTACCACCGCTGCACAAAGTTCTAACCGTGGCAATGTCTGACCCATGATGGGAGCTACCCGTGCCTTCAAGCATAGTAGCCGTGTCGACACCCCGCCTGTATTATTACTCGCGCGTAGATATGCTATGGCTCCATATGCTGCTTCGGATGAATCAGCAAATACGTGTCGTTGAAAGCCTCCGGATGTGTCCGATGGAAGTGCACACCTTGGAATTTGTATTGTGGTCAAGATCTGGACATCTTGTCTGAATGTTTGCCATTGATAGTTGAGTTCAGTGGTTAAGGCCGTGTCCCAATCCATTTTCAACGCCGTAGCGTTTTTTACAGTTTGGTCGGAAAAATTACTGAAATCGAGATTCATTTTTCTGATCTTCTTCTGGAATGTCTGCTAACACCAATGGATGATTCGCGCACCATTTCCCGTTCACATTGATGTGAACACATATTGGTAAGATCGGAATATCTAAATCTTAATAAGATCGAAAACAATTTGCTTTGAACCGTTGGCCCAATTCGTAACAAATTGTTTAAACTTTTTCCACTTGTGGTTGTTGCGTCTAGTTTGAGAACACAATGATGCGGTATAACATAATGGTTTGCTGCCAGTTGATTTGCCGTCAATCGGTTCATGTGACCTCGTATTGATCCATAAATTGTAAGTATTGGTTTTGGAGATCCGAATCCCCCTCGAGTCTTTTTTCTAATGCGTAAAAACGTCGATATGCCATCGGAAGAGATTTTCCAATTATCAGTGGATCATCCTTAAACGATAATCGTACACTTAATCTGTTGTCGGCGCTCCTCTCTATATACTTTCTAAGAAATGTGGCTCGCATAAACTTTCGTTTCCAAAATTCCAAAATTGCTCAATAAGTGCATCTCGTTTTGGTTCTTCCGTAGTTGATGCCAAACTGCTCATGTGTTGCCCTTCCGGTACCGTGGAGTTCACTGTCGCAGGTCCGATCACAATCCATCCCAATGTCGTCTTCTGCAGCAATGCTTGCCCCTGCCCTAGGTTTATTAGTCGTGGCTCAGTAAGTTGTGTGATTTATTCAGCCCCAAGCAGCAGGTAAATGCCTTGTGGCTCGGTAAATGTGGGATCTGACAACCGGATTCCTGATGGTATGTTTTTTGGTCGTTTAATTGGTTGCGACGGTTGGTTTGGCAATGGCTCTGGTAAGATATATGCCACTACATGAGTTCCGAAATTCGAATTCAACGACATTATGTAACTCGGGCTGTCGCTCTTTGCATCCCTCCAATACCCCTGATGTTCATGTCGGTGGGTACCGATTATACCCTTAACTTGGTGGCCAAATTCTGGGACACTATGTTTACTTGTGATCCAGAATCTAGCACTACGCAACATTTGTGTCGTGCGTCTGTAGAACCTTGAACTTCTACTTGAGTCGTGGCTGACAGCAGATGCGCTTACCCGTGTGGGTGTATGATGCAACATTGTGTGATGATTCTTCCGGCATACCTGGAATTTGAACCTAGAATTGCATACACTGGCTGTGTGGTAAGCTGACAGACAATTGACGCAAGCGTGATGTCTTATGTGTTGTGTTCTTTCGCTAGGAATCATGTCCTGAACTTTGGTGCAATTTTGCAGTCGATGGTTGCTGCGGGTACAAATTTTACATCTTTCGCCGGTTGAGGAACAAAAACGCACAAACCCACTGTCACATCAGCATGTGTGATACCACAAGTCGACATTCCTAAATTTGATGGAGACTACCTGCAGTGGCCCCGATTCCACGACATCTTAACGGAATTATCAAGAGAACTTAATCTTTTCTACAATTGGCAGACATGCTGGATATCAACATGCTTGGCAGCGATTAAAAACACGATGGTCCGTTTCACTGGATCGGTATTCGGAGGAGTACGTATCAGAGATTGGCTGTCGGTCCGTTCCACGGGAGCAATACTCAGCGACGCGTACGTGTGGGTCTTGCTGGCTAGCGGTCCGTTTCACGGGAGCAACACTCAGCGGCAAGTGACGTATGGAAGATCCTACGACGGTCCGTTCACGGGAGCGCACTGAGAAGGCGATTACATTTAAGTGCTACAGTTAATACTGAGTAACGAGACGATTGATTCTGTATTCGCAACTATCTTTATTTAGGGAATAACTGCTCTTATATATGATGCTAAGTCGCCGACGTGCTTCCGTGCTAACTACTGACTCTGATTGCTGACTGCGATCATTTGATCATGAGTTTCATATTTCATGACTCCGCCGGCGTTGACAATGCTGATGGCGCCGTCTGTACTCAGTACTGGGTCAGTCGATCGCTGTCTGTGCCCAGTATTGGGTCAGTTGACCGGCGTCAAATTATTCTATATTACATGTTACTATTAATCTATCTTGTGCAATATTATGTGTCTTGGCATTTGGTACCATTTTGGCATTTTTGTGTATCGAAATGTCTCACAGAGAATAAAAAGAACTTTTACACGTTTCAGCTAAAATGCAGCGAGGGCTTGGAAGTACTAAAAAGGCATAAAGTCCGACGTAAGGTCTGATGAGATAAAAATGGTGCTACAGGAGTTAATATAGCGCTAAAACAGTCTTCAACGTTCTTAACAGGGATAGAAAGCGCCAACCGCTCTTTAAGGTGGAGCTCGCACCAGAAAATAAGCCCCTGAATAAATACGAAGTGCACCCTAGCATCCACCAGAGAGGAATTACTGCCAGCACCTCAAAATAAAAAGCTTACAGCATCCAGATGAAAACCTGAAGTTATCTTCTAGGCTGCATCCAGATCCTCACCAAGACCCATAAGCTCTGACAAAAATGTGATAATAGCGTTTTGAAATCGGGACGTGCTACCCCTGCAACTTTGAAGTTATGATTTGCAGCCAACAACAAAGCCTTAGGAATTTATGCAACCTAAACAAACAAAATCTACTGATTCAAATGCTGGTTTCACATAAATAAAAATAATGACTTCCCTACGGATATCTACGTCGAACGCTAACGGCGTTTCACAGCATACACTTTAGTTAGCTCAATATCATCTCGATCATATCGATGTAACGCTGCTTTGAAAAAACACACCTTACAAACAAATATAACTTTAAACTACGAGGTTATAAAGTCTACGGAACAAATCATCCAGGTGGTAAAGCACATGGTGGGGCTGGAATTCCAATCAGAAGCCGTATTAAACACCACTATCATAACAAATTTGCTAAAAACTACCTACAAGCCACATCTATAAATATACAACTAAATACTGGCAACCAACATACACTAGCCACCGTGTAAGTAAAAACTACCTACAGGCCACATTTATGAACATACACCTAAATTCTGGTAACCAAATTACACTAGCATGTACCGTATACTGCCCACCTCGTAGTTTTTCAACTCACTAGATCACTTTACAGCAGTAGGAGACTACAACGGCAAGCACCCACGATGGGAGTCTTGTGACTCCAAATAGAATGCAGCTCTATAACGGAATCATCAAAGCCAAGAACAAGCTCGACTACGTTTCTCCTGGCACTTTGTTAATTCTCTGGAGTCGGTACTCGTCTCTGCAGCCCAAGCTTCAACACCTCAAATTACACAATGTAACCAAAAGAACACAAATCTACAAAGCGAACAGCTCGTCCTCGAAAAGCGACGCTTATGTCGAAAAGGGAAATCCCACAGATCGCCATCTGCTTAGCAAAGCCTTAGATATGCCTAGCGCCAACTTACTAAAGCTTTGAAGAAAGCAGAAGCATATGTCCACCGCCACTACAAAGAGCAATTTTCAACTTATAGTACAAAACACTCACTATGGAGAGCTCCCCAACTCTGAGCTCACCGAAATGCCTATTGAAATTCCACTGGCGTCTCGGCGCGCAACGATGCAGACAGATCCAGCACGTTTGCCAACGACCTCAAAAATGTCTTCAAAACAAATTTTGCCTCTGAGCTATATATGAGCCTCAGCTTCCAGCTCTGAATTTTGCCCAACCGAAATCGCTAACATCATCAAAAATCAACTGAATCCGAAAAAATCCCCAAGCTGTGGCCTCATAACTCCCAAAATGATCATTAAGCTCCCATATTGCGCCGTATCAGCCAGATCTTTAATGCCATCGCCAAGCTTGGCCAAATTCCAGTGAAATGGAAAAATTCAATTATATTTATGATAGCAATGCCGGGAAAATACCACACAATCCGAATGTCGTATCGACCTATAACCCAACTTTTCTTTATCTAAAGTTTTTGAAAAATGCGTATAGACTCGGATAAACACAGCAGACATCCCGACAAGCACGCGAATAGCAACATGCATCTACGTTTACTAATGATACAACAATTCTTAGCCGCTCAAATGCCCGATGATAGCAACTGCGCAGCTAGCTTCACATCTGGTCGACGATCAAAAATGGACGAACAAAAATTCAACCATGTTACGTTCACCCTGATCAAGCAAACGAAGTGACATATTTAGAAGTATACCTCGAGAGAAGACTCACATGGCGCCAGCACATTGATGCCAAAACAACACACCTAAAGCTAAATGCTAGCTACCTTCATTGGATCAGTCTCCCCCTTGCCTTGACTACACAGGTATAGTAATGGTGTATAACTCGGTACTAAAATCTAAATGGATGTACGGCTCCGCTAGGGCAGTTTCGGTCAGCAGACATTTCACCTCAACTGATCCACATGAATTGCCTTATTTGTATGTAACCGGGGACGCAAGATTGCCCTATGCAGAAGGAGAACCAGAGAAGAATTAACCAGAGAGGATTCGATTGTCACACTGGGTCTACTGGGGGGAGCATTGCATGGTCAAAGGTTTGGGAGAATTAGATGAGCCTTGTTCGCCCTGCACGATTCATAGATGGGTTGAATGCTACAAACTAACTTTTGTTTAGCTGCAGCGGTATTTATTCTTGCCTGTTTGTCTCCCAATTTTGCATGCACTTTGTTGTTATTTGTAGCGCATGCGCTTTTGGGAGCTTTGGAAGAGCTTCTGCGCCCAAGCTCTTACTTCTTCTTCTTGGATGTTGTTGATATTGACAGGACGCTACTTTTGTTATATTGCGCGGAAATGGTTGTAAATAAATATTGGAACCTGATTTTGAAATTGTTTAATTCGGCTGCTATCAAATCTCTGGTAGTGTTACACTACCATATAACTGATTGATCAGAAATGGCATAGTTTTGTTGTTTTTTGAGTTAGGACTTTCAATGGATACTTCTGTAGGCAAATTAATCCGATATGCCAAATTTCATATGATCGCCCGACTATATTCTATAGCTGCCATATAACTGATTGATCGGAAATTTCGTAACTTTGTTGTTTTTAATGTTAGAAAGATGGGAGTTTCAATGGATTCTACTTTGGGGAAACTTATAATCGAATAATATATTTCGGCCTTAGTTTTTTTAATGGGCATCGATATTGTTTCAAAATTTTAAATTTTTCCTTAAATTAACAGCATAATTTCCCATCCCACATAACTAAAAAGTTAAATTTTTTACAACTAAAAGAAGTTAAGCTTCTTGTATTAAATTTTTAAGTTTTTTAATCAATGATAGTCATGGGTATTTTGGTTTAAAATTTTTAAGTTTTCAGCAATGATAGGCATAGATTTTTATACCCTTGAAGAGGATATTATAATCCTACCCTATAAAGTATATATATTCTTGATCAGGATCACCTCCGGAGTCGATATAAGCATGTCCGTCTGTCTGTTTCTACGCAAACTGGTCTCTCAGTTTCAAAGCTATCGTCTTCAGACTTGCCGGGATCGCCCGACTATATCATATAGCTGCCATATAACTGATTGATCGGGAATGCCATAGCTTCGATGTTTTTGAAGTTAGAAGAATGGGATATTCTGTGGGTTCTACTTTGGGCAAACTAATCCGAACTGCCAAATTTCGTAAGGATCGGCCGACTATATACGATCCAATATATATCTAATAATATAATATGCGTGTCGCCACCTAGCGGACTGCCACCCAACTGCAAGAGTATATAACCTTCGGCTTCGCCCGAAGTTAGCTTTCCTTTCTTGTTATTATTGTGGTGTGATAAAATTTATTTAAGGCAATATTAATATCTTCACATTCCAGTAAATCGGACCAATCAAATTCGAGAATTAACTTGTTTAGTTTCGTTAAGTCAACCTTACGGAAAAAACGAACTTTTTCAGATTTAAATTTAGACTTAAGGAAATATACCGAATAGCGGGCAAATAATGTAGACACCCGTCTACATTAAAAACTATAGAACACCCATAGCCAAAGAGAAAAAATTGATAATCAAGTACAAAAACTAATAGAGGATAACATTGTACCCTCAGTATCAGAATACAAAAGCCCATTGCTGAAGTCAAAAAGTCACTTCAAGAATTCACACCACACCAAGAATTGAAGATACACTAGATGAACTTGTTAGAGCAAAATTTTTTTCTTGTCTAGATGAAATGTCTGGATTTCACAAAATTACCCTAGAAAAAGAGTCCAGAGATATAACTTCATTCTCAATTATTACTGGGTCATACTAGCATTGCTAAATACTAAACACTAAAATAGTACTCAATTCATTCCAAAGAATGATAACATTAGCATTTTCGAGATAATACCTACGCTTTCCAACGCTTTCCTTTTCATGGACGACTTAGTAGTTATAGGCTGCTTCAAAATCATAAGATACAAAATTTAACTAATGTATTCTGTGCTGAAAACACAATCTTAAGTTAAGCACAGAAAAATGCCCTTTCTTGATGCACGAAGTCACATTTTTGGGACACAAATTCACAAATAAAGAAATTTTCCCTCATGATAAAAAATTTACCGTAATAACAAACTACACCGTTCCGTCCATGCAGACGAATCTAGAAGATTTCTAGCCTTCTGCAATTGCTACAGACGCTTCATACCAAATTTCTCAAATTATTCAATACGAAACGCACAAATCCAACTCACATTAATAAAATACCCAGATTTCAATAAAGAATTGTGTATACTAACGGATGCTACAGGTTTGGTCATTGAGATTTTTCAATGACTTTTATCCAAATGAAAACAATAATTTAGTTTCACAACATAATAATATATTTTTTTTTTAAATTATGTGCGAGAAAAAAAGCGAGAAAAGTTCCAATTTATGATGCGTATGCAATGAGATAAAGAGCAAATATGAGGACGCCGTAGAACATAGGCTGACCGAAAGCTTAATGCTAAACATAAATCACGATGAAGCCGAACGGCCGAGAAGATTATCACTTAGCACAGTGGAGCTAAGCCACAGAACACTTAATGAGTTTATCGCTCATCCATCTCATTTGACAAAACAGATTGGGATGTATGGCTCACTTCCAAGATAAAGAGCTTAAAGCGAACGGACGTGTTTTTTTGTGCGCACTGCGTTTATTACCTTTGTTTATTAACACTAAACAATCCGATTATTTTTTTAAATATTTATATTTTTAAAATTAAACTTTTACATATCAATCATCCGTATCGCTTCGCGTGTGCAGTGGTATATTTGGAGGTAAAATACTAATTTTATTTATTTTCATCCAAACATAGCTCTGCTCTGCTTCTTCATCATACACGGTGTTGCTTCTATTATTACTCAAAAAGAGATTCGTATCTCTTTTCTTTGCTGGTCACTAACCCACACTAATCGCCCCTTTTTAAGAGGAGATTGTCTTAATACAAAGCCTCCACTTCTGCTGTGATAGCTGTCGTGCTGTTCAGGACGAAATGAGATCGTTCAGAGACAGACTAAAAGTGGATTTAAAGAGTTGATTAGCGGTTTTCGTAAAATCAATGACCAACACTGTTTAGTATACAATGATAATATACAATAAAATTTTCCAATTTACTGAATATGTTTCTTTAATAGTTTCATATATTTATCATATAGAACACAGTTGATGGGTTTATTACTATGGCACATATAATCCGTCGGTTCGATTAGTATATGCAATATACGGTTTATTATTCACGTTAGTATCTCTTTAAAATTTATTCCTAAAAACTAATCAATGTTAAAGGATAAAGGACTGACTCGCGTATCGTCGTCGCATGCGGACGTGTAATTATTGTGCTCCGGGAAAAGTATTCAATAATATCAAAAAAGTGCAGTGACTGGTTTCGTAAATCAACAACAACGCGAAAAGACGTATTCAGCAATGAAATCGCAAATGTTTATATTGATTAATTAATTAATATAAAATTAACATTTAAAACTCGATCAATATCAACCGCGATTGCAATGAGTCTAAACGACGTTAGCACACAACGTCAACGTGAGCAAGACGAGAGACGGCTCTTCAGTACAAAGAAACAACGCTTACTTCACTTTCAAAGCAACCGAAAGTAATGCAAGCTCATCCCAAACATGGTCAATTACCCCAAACTTGGCCGAATTCTTAAACGCAGAGAGCGTGAGAGCGCGTTCTTGCTCCCCCTCGCTACCATCGATGTCTCTGCAGTCAAAGAGCGCAGTAACTAGCACCGCAACCTCTTTGACAACGTCAACCGTAACAACAACAACCGCAACTGTAGCGACAGCGCGATTAACAACGTCATCAGCTAGCAGCGCAAACATTGATACTTCTGCCGCTGTGCTGCTGTGCGGCCTAAAAATATTATGCCGGCTGTGCAGACTGGTATGGATCGCTACATCCAAATCAAAAGGAAGCTGAGCCCCCTAAACGCAAAATAACCCGCGGCAATGATAAGATAGAAACGCCCATGAACTCAAACCGTTGTAAAATCTTGGCAGACTATGAGGATGAAGCCGAATCTACAGAAGTCGAAAAAAGGAAGCCTAAGCCCCCGCCATACGAGAAAAAAGTTCCAACGTTCTTTTCAACAACATTATAGAGCTACTCGTACAGATACACGTATCAGCTAAAAAGCAGCAAGGGCTTGCAAGTCGTACATAAGGGCATAGAGCCCGAAGTATCGCCTGCAGAGATAACAAAGGCGCTACAAGAGAAGGGATTTAGCGCTAAGACAGTGTTCAATATCCCTAACAGGGATAGAAAGCCGCAGCCACTCTTTAAGGTTGAGCTCGAACCACAAATTAAGCCCCTAAAGAAATAGAAGAAGTGCTCCCTATATACAATCTCCAGTTCCTGTTGCACCGCAGAATTATAGTTGAGGAGCCGCACAAACGCAATGGCCCGGTACAATTTGCGAACTGCCAAGAATATGGCCATACAAGGTCTTACTGTAAACAGCGCCCAGTTTGTCTAGTTTGTGGTGAGCTTCATGACTCCGCGCACTGCCCAGCGAGCAAAGATGACCAAAACTCGAAAAAGTGCGGCAACTGCGGTGGAAATCACAATGCTAACTATAGAGGTTGTCCAGTTTATAAGGGGCTGAAAAGTCGCATCCACCAGAGGGGATTTACTGCCCGCACCCAAAATAATCAGTTCATAGCGTCCTTGTCAAACCCTGAAGTCTTCTTCTCGACTGCAGCCAGATTCAACTAGGACCCATAAACTCTGACAAAAATGTCACATACGCAAGCGCTTTAAAATCAGGACTGGCTACCCCAGCCTCAAAATGCTCACTCCCGCAATCAGCACACCAAGAACTGAACACGGCTCAGCAGCATCAACCGCCGGAGCAGCCAAAAAGTAACTTTGAAGCTATGATATGCAGTCTACAACAAAGCCTTACGGAGTTCATGTCGTTTATGCGTACAACAATGCAAGATCTAATGCTTAACCAAAATCTATTAATACAAATGCTGGTTTCACAACAATCCAAATAATGACTTCCCTACGAATATCTACGTGGAACGCTAACGGCGTTTCGCAGCATAAACTCGAGTTAGCGCAATTCCTACTAGACAATCAAATCGACGTAATGCTGCTTTCAGAAACACATCTTACGAACAGATACAATATCCAACGACGAGGATATTCATTCTATGGAACAAATCATCCAGATGGTTAAGCACACGGCGGGACTGGAATTTTAATCAGAAGCCGTATTAAGCACCATTATCGTACGAAATTTGCCAAAAACTACCTACAGGCCACATCAATAAATATACACCTAATTACTGGCAAGCAAATAACTTTAGCCGCTGTATACTGCCCCCCACGCTTCACCATAGCCGAAGATGAGTTTATGCAGTTTTTAAACCCACTCGGAGACCACTTCATAGCAGCAGGAGACTACAATGCCAAGCACACACACTGGGGATCTCGTCTCGTGACCCCAAAAGGAAAGCAGCTCTATAATGCAATTATCAAAGCTAAGAACAAGCTAGACTATCTTTCTTCTGGCACACCAACATACTGGCCGGCAGACCCAAAGAAACTTCCTGATTTAATTAACTTTGCGATTACCAAAAACATTCCTAAAAATCTGACTATCAATGCACAATGCAATCAAAAGAAGACAAATCTACAAATCGAACAGCTCGTCCTCGAAAAGCGACGCTTACGTCGAGAATGGCAATGTCACAGATCGCCATCTGCTAAGCAATGCTTCAAACATGCCTCACGTCAACTTGATCAAGCTCTACAGCAAGTAAAAACGTATGTCCACCGCCGCTACATAGAGCAATTGTCAATTAACAGTACAAAACACTCACTATGGAGAGCTCACCCAACTCTGAGCTCACTGAAAGAAACCGTGATGCCTATTAGCAATTCCACAGGCGGGTGGGCGCGCAGCGACGCAGACAAAGCCAGCACGTTTGCCAAACACCTTAAAAATGTATTTCAACCAAATCCTGCCACCAATGCGTTTACTTTGCCGACTCTATCAGATGAGCCCCAGCCTCAACATGAGCCGATTGAGTTTCGCCCAAACGAAATCGTTAACATCATCAAACGACAATTGAATCCGAACAAATCCCCGGGCTGCGACCTCATAGCTCCCAAAATGATCATTGAGCTCCCATGATTACACTGTTGGAGCTGTAGTTCCTCAAGGCAGCGTGCTAGGGCCAATATTATATGTCCTCTACACAGCAGATATTCCGACAAGCACACAGCTATGACACAGCTATTCTTAGCCGCTCAAAATGCCCGATTGAAGCAACTGCTCTTCATATGGTCGATGTCGAAAAATGGCTGTCAGATTGGCGAATTAAAATGAACGAACTAAAATGCAAGCATGTTACGTTCACTCTAAACAGGCAATACTGCCCGCCGATAACATTAAACAACACTCTACTCCCACAAGCAAACGAAGTAACATACCTGGGAGTACATCTCGACAGAAAACTCACATGGCGCCGGCACATTGATGCTTCAGCGACCGACCTGAGGGACGCGCAACCAGAATGCAGTCTTAGTATACTGTTAGTTAAATTTTAATGTTAAGATTCGTCAACATATTGTTAATCTCAAAATTAAGAGTAGATTCAATAAATAAAAGCAAAGCTAAAATAAAAAAAAAATATTGAACAACATTTTTAGTAAAAATTTTTGAGTTTTGAGGTACGGGCAATAAAAGTCATAGAAATTTTTGTTTAATTTTTAAGTTTGATGGAATATGAAATCATTTTCATAGATTTTCTTGTAACATTTTTTTGTTTTAAGGGATGCGCAATCATGGGTACATTTTTGATTTAAAATTTTCAAAAAAAAATTGTTATTTTTGAACTTTGAGGGACGAAATATGGAAGTTTGAACAACATTTTTATGTAAATTTTTAATTTTTAATGGTCAATGGAAGTCATAGATTTGTTTTGTTACATTTTTAAGTTTAATGGGAAGCGAAATCGTCTATTTTCATAGATTTTCTTGTTACGTTTTTTTGTTTTAAGGGATGGGCAATGATGGGTATAGAAAATTACGAACTAACTTTTTTTTTTAATTTCGGAGTTTTGTGGGACGGGCAATTAAAGTCAACGAATTTTTTGTTAAATATTGAACACAATTTTTTGTTAAATATTTAAATTTTAAGGGATGGTTATTGGAAGTCATGAATATTTTTTTGTTTAGTTTTTAAGTTTTTAGCGATGCGAAATCATTGTCATATTGTTTCTGGTTACATTTTTTAGTTTAAAGGGATGGGGAATGATTGGTATAGATTTTGATTTTTTTTAAATTTTTAATTTTTAAGGGATGGTCAATGGACGTCATAGATTTTTTGTTTTTGGTAAATTTTTAAGTTTTATGGGAACGAAATCATTTTCATAGATTTTATTGTTACGTTTTTTTATTTGATGGGATGGGATATGATGGGTGTAAAAAACTACGAACTAAATTTTTTGTTAACTTTTTGAGTTTTGAAGGACGCGCAATAAAAGTCTTAGAATTTATTGTTAAATATTGAACACAATTTTTTGTTAAATTTTTTAGTTTTGAGGGACGGGCAATAAAAGTCATAGAAATTTTTTTTAAATTTTTAAGTTTGAAGGGATGTGAAATCATTTTCATAGATTTTCTTGTTACATTTTTTTGTTTTAAGGGATGGGTAATAATAGGTAGATTTTTTTGTAAAATTTTCAAAAAAAAATTTGTTATTTTTGATTTTTGAGGGACGGAATATGGAAGTCATAGAATATTTTGATATATTTTGAACAAAATTTTTGTTAAATTTTTAATTTTTTAGTAATTGTCTATGGAAGTCATAGATTTGTTTTGTTACATTTTAAAGTTTTATGGGAAGCGAAATCATTTTCATAGATTTTTTTGTTACGTTTTTTTGTTTTAAGGGATGGGCAATGATGGGTATTGATAATAACGAACTAAATTTTTTGTTAAATTTCTGAGTTTTGTGGGACGGGCAATAAAAGTCATAGAATTTTTTGTTAAATATTGAACAACATTTTTTGTTAAATTTTTGAGTTTTGAGGGACGGGCAATAAAAGTCCTAGAAATTTTTGTTAAATTTTTAAGTTTGAAGGGATAAAAAAAAGTGTTGTTATTTTTGAATTTTGCGGGACGGAATATGGAAGTCATAGAATATTTTGATATATTTTAAACTACATTTTTTGATAAATTTTTGAGTTTTGAGGAACGGGCAATAAGCGTCGTTTAAATTTTTAATAGGAATGATGGGTATAGATTTAAGTAAAAAGGGTAAGCAATGAACGACATAGTTTTTTTTTTTTAATTTTTAAGTTTTATGGGTGCTAAATCATTGTCATATATTTTCTTGTTGCCTTTTTTAGATTCAAGGGATAGGAGAATGATGGGTATAGATTTTTTTATACAATTTTTCATCATAAATTTTTTTTTTAAATTTCGAGCTTAGTTTTGAGGGACAGGCAATAAAAGACATCTAATTTTTTGGTAAACATTGAAAAAAAAATTTTTTGGTAAATTTTTAAATTTTAAGTGATGGCAATGAAAATCATAGATTTTTTTATTAAATTTTTAAGTGCTAAGGGATGGTCAATGGAAGTCATCGATATTTTTTGTTAAATTTTTAACGTTTAAGGGAAGCGAAATCATTGTCATAGATTTTCTTGTTACATTTTTTAGTTTCAAGGGATGGGGAATGATGGGTATAGATTTGAGTGTACCATTTTTTAAGTTTAAAGGGATAGCAAAGAAAGTCATACATTTTTTTGTTAAATTTTTAAGTTTTCAAAGGAAGTCATTGATTTTTTATTGTTAAATTTTTAAGGTTTAGGGGAAGCGGATTCAAGGGATGGGGAATGAAATGATGTAACCGAAATCATTGTCATAGATTTTCTTGTACAATTTTTAAGATTGAAGGGATGGCAATGAAAGTCATAGAGTTTTTTGTTAAATTTTTAAGTTTTAAGGATGCGAAATCATTGTCATAGATTTTCTTATTACTATTTTTTAGTTTCAAGAGATGGGGAATGATGGGTATAGATTTTCTTGAACAATTTTTAAGTTTTAAGGGATGTCAATGAAAGTCATATATTTTTTTTGTTAAATTTTTTAGTTTTAAGGGATGGTCAATGAACGTCATAGTTTTTTTGTAAAATTTTTAAGGATTAAGGGAACCGAAATCATTATCATAGATTTTCT
Organism: Drosophila atripex; assembly: GCA_035045925.1. Taxonomy (NCBI): domain Eukaryota; kingdom Metazoa; phylum Arthropoda; class Insecta; order Diptera; family Drosophilidae; genus Drosophila; species Drosophila atripex. The sequence goes on from JAWNOP010000021.1 coordinate 826,558, forward strand.
TATTACATTTTTTAGTTTCAAAGGATGGGGAATGATGGGTATAGATTTTCGTGTACCATTTTTAAGCTTAAAGGGATAGCAATGAAAGTCATACATTTTTTTGTTAAATTTTTAAGTTTTAACGGATGCCAAATCATTGTCATAGATTTTCTTATTACTATTTTTTAGTTTCAAAGGATGGGGAATGATGGGTATAGATTTTCTTGAACAATTTTTAAGTTTGAAGGGATGGCAATGAAAGTCATCGATTTTTTTTGTTAAATTTTTAAGTTTTATGGGAAGCGCAATCATTTTCATAGATTTTCTTGTTACATTTTTTAGTTTGTTGCGGCGACTGAAGAGTCATTTCCCAAGAGAAAAAAAAAAAACTAAAATTATTTATATCGGCTTTGAATTTTTTTGTTTTTTTGTTTTTCTAACCGAAAGTTAAAGTAAACCTTTTACTTCGGGAGTTGCCCAATTGCTAAGACGCGGAATCAGCTGCCGCAGGGAAGCTTAGGAAAGCTGCAATATCAGCTGTTTTGCATTTCCGATAACCTAAATGGAGCGTGGGTTGATCCATTTTTAGTTTTTTTCTGTCAAAACCCTCACGAAGTGCAGACGCAAGATAATATTACTCTCCGCGAGTTTAAATTTTTATCAGCGGAAGAACCCGCAAGTGCAAAGTGGTTTTTACTCTTAATCCAAATACCATTGGCGCCAGTGATAAGGGCAGCCTAAGCCTATGTTCTTGGTTTCTTTTGGTTCGTCGCGGCTGTATAAAAGCGCGACCTCGTCGCAGTCTTATTATAATTTACCAGATTTGTTGCGGTCCACATCAAAGCACCCCGGGAGCGCTCCTGGTGGAGGCTCTCAGATCAGAAGCGGCCAAACCCCATTCGGTTAGTCCGCGATCCCCACCATCATCATCATCATCCTCATCATCATCATCATCATCATCAGATAGGTGGCGGGAAAACCAACTGTAGGGATGGAATAAGGGAATTTGCAAGTCCCGTTGAGCGAAAGGCCGTTGACCCCATCAGCAATGGAATATTGAGCAAAGAGGAATTATCAAAACCGCTAGCCCAGCCGCCAGCTCCAAACTCGAGGCGATCATTTTATTTTCTTTTTTTTTTGCTCATCTCCATTTCATCCCCCAAATCACGAGCATTATAAAAATGTTTTAATTATATTTTTTTATTATTCAATAACGTTAATTATAAGTTTAAATTTAAATTAATTTCAGGCTTTTAGTGAAGTGAAGAGAAACAGATTTGAAGAATATGAAGATTACTTTTTTTTTTTTTAAATATTCGCGAAAAAAAATGATCATCAGTTTATTGTTAAATCGTTTATTTTTATTCTCGTGCGGAAATTAGTTTGTTTTGAAATTCTATGATGTACAAAAAAAAAATACCAACTCAATTACAGCAACCCAAAGCAGAGATCGATCTTTCGCCGATGGACTTACAGTGAGTGATTTATTTACCTTTTACACATACACTGAGAAAAATGTCTCGAGTCACACTGAAATTTTAATTCATAATGTAATGCATTCATCCAATGATCATCCATAATGCAATGATTTAATTGGTGACTAACGAATAATCTTTCCTTATGAGTTCTAAGTTTTTATCATTTTATTTAATACCCTCTTATAACATTTTTTTTTTTTATCACCTTCCAATTTTTATATTTTCTTATACCCAATTTTATTATATTATATATATACACATATTTCTTTGAACATTTACATATTAACTTTTAAACTTTATAAATTTTAAATATAAGTTTCCCTCTATCTTTTCCGCGTCGAATTAATTCTTCCGTTCTCCCGGTTTAGTATCAAGCTTTCTATCTTGTCGCAAGCACGCTCAATTCTAGACTTTATTTGATATTAAAAATGTGGCAGTGTTAGGATTTGTATGAAGCAAGACCTCCATCCCCAAAGCCGACGAGCTAGAGCCGGACTCTATAGCGTGCCCTCGCAAGTACAAATCCTTTCGATAAGCGCAGAAGACCGTTACACGCTACAGTTATAATTAATTAGGTATTAAATAAAGAAAAGTGGCGCCCAACATGGTGGCCTTAGTAAAACTGTTCCATTTTCATTAAGACTCCAGGAAAAATTAATTCGATTTTGCAACCTTCATGTTTTTTTTTTTTCAAAAAATTTCTCTTTGTGTATTAAATTTTTTTTTTGAAAGCAGTTAAATGATTATTAGTGTTCATCACTGACCAGGATTTAAGAAACAAACGAGAAATTTTCCTAAATTTGGCAGAAGGGTCCACAATGTGTTGGAACCTGAGGAAAACAAAAATCGCGAGCTTAGGTCGAGTTCTGGCCCGGGCTAAGACACAGTGTCACCAATCTATCAATCTCTATAATTCTAAAATCGAAATGAATTTCACCGAACGGAATGAGGTGGTACTACTCCAGAGTGATGCCCATCCAGAAGTTCATTAGCGTAAAATCCCTTTGGATTACTTGTGGCTTCCGTTATGGACTTTTGGAATACATATGAATCTGTCGGAAACAGGGCGATGGCCAAGACCAAACTGGAAGCTGAGAGAAAAAATCTCTCTAGTCCTTGAAAGAAACGGAGTAAAGTCATTAATATCTACTTTTATTTTTTGTTTGAGAAGTAGAAGAAAACAAATACCTTACAATACGTGTGACATCTAGCATCCGTTCAAACACTCTTTTGATTAGATTTTTTTTCTCTTTTGTTGGTTTAGTTGATGAAGGCAACGTATCTTTGAGTAAAATATTTGGTTTGCTAACAACAAGCTTAGCAGCGAGATTTTGATAATTCTTTTTTTTATTTCTTTTGTTGATATTTTCGTTGTGGAAAAGTTAAGATTTTTGGGAAGATGGGGATAGACCGGTCTCCTGATAAAGGAGCTGCAAACAGTTCCAATTCCTGTTGTCCGATTTGTAACGACGAGGTAAACGCTGCCGAGGTCTATGTAACGGCATGCCAGCATGAGTTTCATAGGTAGTGCATAGAAGCTCACTGGAAGAAGAGTTTACAATGTCCGGTTTGCAAGGCGGTTTGCAGACCCAAAGGACTTAAGGTAACGGATGATCCGGAAAGACGAACTCGAAGGCAAGCCAGGAATCAGCCCACCCCCGATAATGTTGGGAGACAAATGACGGACGACAAAGCTACTACTTCAGAGTCTAATCCCATTAGCAGCAATGAAGGCACCATTTCGACTAATACCATAACGCTACTAGCTATAGAGCGGAGATTGCTGGAGTCACTTTCAGGAAAGATTGCCGAGTTAATCCAAAACTCAGTAGCTGACGTTTTGACTAGGAAATTAGCAACTCAGAATCACAGCTCGGGAATGAGTCACCCGTGTTTACCTTCATCAGAAGAATGTCTGCAACACAGGATAGACCCAGAAAATACTAGAATACCTGTGAGAGATCACACATTAAGTCCTTTCCTCATGGAAGCAATACGTCAGATTTGTTGAGCCGCCCAGATAAGGTAGTGCATATCCTCAACGGGTGGAAAATTAAATATTCCAGAAAAGGAGTGTCTGTGGAAAACTTCATATATAGAGTGGAAGCACTGACTAGGGAGACTTTAGGGAATACTATACTATACTGTACTTTGCAGAAATGCAAGCGTCCTTTTTGAGGGTAAGGCCAATGAATTTTATTGGCAATATCATAAAGCCCATGGCGAAGACCAATGGTACAGCTTCTGTTCAGCTTTGCGGCTTCAGTTTCGTCTGGTTAGGGATGACGGCGACACTGAAGAGATTATAAGAAATACCAAACAAATACCCAACGAATCGTTTGATTCATTTTACGACGCCATGTCAAGTATGGTCGATCACCTGGATCACCCGTGGACACAGCAGAAGCTAGTGAGAGTTATCAAGAATAACCTTCGTCCCGAGATAAGGCATGAGATTTTAAATCTCGATATCCAAACAGTCAGCGAGTTAAGGAGAATTTGTCGCAGACGTGAAGCTTTTATGGCTGAAGTAAAGAGATCTCAAGGATACTCTCGAAGCACGCCTTTCAAACGCGATATCTCTGAGTTTAGTGAAGGTTACGATGTTCCGGAAACGGAACAATCCGATGAGGAAGCAGGCATAGAAGCTTTCTCCCTTTTGTGCTGGAATGCCGCAAGGAAGGTCATAGATATCAGGATTGTATATCGGATAGAAGAGTTTTTTGTTACGGTTGTGGAGCACCGAATACTTACAAACCAAACTGTGGTAAGTGTTCAAAAAACTTCCAAGCCGGCACGTCGAAGTCGCCGTTCAGACCGAAAGCTTCGAGTGCCGTACGGAGTCAGGCCACAATGACCGAGAAATAGAAGAGGTAGTGTTGGCAACCTCAACCCCTTTCATCGACAAACAGTGCATGGATTCAGGCCCTTTGCTTCACTGCAAAATACCGAGGTTACAGGAGGAGAATATTTCAGGACTTTATTACAACCCAAACTTTAAAATGCAGCGATCCCGAAGTTCAAGGCGGGTAAGTCAGTTTTGGTGGCGGGTAAAGGAGGTTAAACAGGGCCTTCAGTACATTAATTCCTTGGCAGCAGGGTCAAGCGATCCGCGACCGTTTGTACCAGTCAAGTTTCTGAATCGAACTGTCTATGGATTATTAGATTCAGGAGCATCAATTAGTTGTGTTCGTGGTAATTTAGCTGAGGAATTAAAAACTAGCATTAAATATAAAGTATTAGCATGTAGTGCCTCAACTGCTGATGGAAGAGCGCAGCAGATAATAGGATATTGTAAAGTTGAAGTAGAATACGGGGAAGTTAAAAAGGTAATGAAAATTTATATAGTACCCTCTTAAAGACAAGACTTATATTTAGGGATTGATTTTTGGAAACTATACAATTTATTACCCCGGAAGTTAATTGTATCGGAACTATGTAGGATCAACAGAAGTAAACCCAAAACTTAACGTTGATCAGCATATTTTGCATATCAGCGTTATAGAAGAGTCGGAAAGCTCTTGGTCATCCCCTATCGTTATGGTTACAAAACCAGGAAAAGTTCGAATTTTTCTTGACTGCAGAAAAGTTAACAGTCTTACAGAAAAGGATGAATATCCTCTTCCTCAGATTAGTGGTATATTAAGTAGATTGCCGAACGCGGAATATATATCGAGCTTCGATTTGAAGGACGCGTATTGGCAGGTACCTTTAGGTGCCGCTTCTCGGGACAAAACAGCGGTTACGGTACCGGGAAGACCTCTTTATCAATTTAAAGTAATGCCATTCGGGCTCTGTAATGCTAAAAGCACAATGGCTCGACTTATGGATAAAGTAGTACCAGCACACCTCAGGAACGAAGTGTTCGTCTATCTCGACGATTTGTTGATAGTTTCTTCAAGCTTTGACAGGCATCTTGAAGTCCTGAGGGAGCTTTGCAAATTAGACGGGCCGGGTTAACTATTAACATTGGAAAGAGTCATTTTTGCATGCACCGGGTACGATATTTGGGGCACATCATTGAAGACGGCGGTATACGTACAGACCCCGAAAATGTGGCAGCAATCACCAATTTTCCTGTTCCGAAGAGTTTGCGAAATTTAAGGAGCTTTATGGGACTATGTGGGTGGTATCGCAAATTTGTGCCAAATTTTGCGACTCTTGCCGCTCCGTTAACTGATTTAATGACAACCAAACGTAAGTTCAGATTGACCGACAAAGCGCTGAAAGCCTTTGAGAATTTAAAACGATCATTATCCGAAGCGCCCGTTTTGTGTAGCCCCGATTTCGGAAAACCGTTCGAGATACACTGTGACGCCAGTAAGACAGGGGTAGGAGCAGTGTTAGTACAGGTATCTGAGAAAGGAGACGAGCGACCTATTTGCTTTATTTCAAAGAAGTTGAATATGGTACACATGATCACTTCCGGGACCACGTATTCTTTGTTAAGAAAGTCACATTTATTAGACGATCGAGCGCTGAAGTTAGACCGTTAGGATTCTTTGGAAGTTGCACGAGAAAATGCGAGTCGGCTAATGCAGAGAAAGCACGACGAAAACGAGAAGAGTTACAATTTGCGGTCTCGAAATGTGACGTTTAAGGAAGGGCAAGAAGTGTATCGGAGAAATTTTAGGCAGAGCTGTTTCCAGTATGGCTACAACGCTAAATCCTTTCCGGTCCTTGGACCGTCCTTTGTTAAGTGCAGGGTTCGGAGGAAGCTGGGCAGCGTGTATTACGAACTAGAGGATTTGCAAGGAAAATTGATAGGCACTTATCACGCGAAGGACATAAAACAATAGCGCCTCTTCAGTCGGTATCAGTCTAGGGTACCAGGAATAGAATACACTAGCCTGAATGTTTCGGGAAGGCTTTGTAGCGGCGACTGAAGAGTCATTTCCCAAGAGAAAAACAAAAAAAACCAAAATTATTTATATCGGCTTTGAATTTTTTTGTTTTTTTGTTTTGGTAACCGATAATTAAAAGAAAGCTTTTACTTCGGGAGTTGCCCAATTGCTAAGACGCGGAATCAGCTGCTTCAGGGAGGCATAGGAAAGCTGCAATATCAGCTGTTTTGCATTTCCGATAACCTAAATGGAGCGTTGGTGGATCCATTTTTAGTTTTTTTCTGTCGAAACCCTCACGAAGTGCAGACGCAAGATAATATTACTCTCCGCGAGTTTAAATTTTTATCAGCGGAAGAACCCGCAAGTGCAAAGTGGTTTTTACTCTTAATCCAAATACCATTGGCGCCAGTGATAAGGGCAGCCTAAGCCTATGTTCTTGGTTTCTTATGGTTGGTCGCGGCTGTATAAAAGCGCGACCTCGTCGCAGTCTTATTATAATTTACCAGATTTGTTGCGGTCCACATCAAAGCACCCCGGGAGCGCTCCTGGTGGAGACTCTCAGATCAGAAGCGGCCAAACCCCATTCGGTTAGTCCGCGATCCCCACCATCATCATCATCATCCTCATCATCATCATCATCATCAGATAGGTGGCGGGAAAACCAACTGTAGGGATGGAATAAGGGAATTTGCAAGTCCCGTTGAGCGAAAGGCCGTTGACCCCATCAGCAATGGAATATTGAGCAAAGAGGAATTATCAAAACCGCTAGCCCAGCCGCCAGCTCCAAACTCGAGGCGATCATTTTATTTTCTTTTTTTTTGCTCATCTCCATTTCATCCCCCAAATCACGAGCATTATATAAATGTTTTAATTATATTTATTTAAATTAATTTCAGGCTTTTAGTGAAGTGAAGAGAAACAGATTTGAAGAATTTGAAGATTACTTTTTTTTTTTTTTTTTAAATATTCGCGAAAAGAAATGATCATCAGTTTATTGTTAAATCGTTTATTTTTATTCTCGTGCGGAAATTAGTTTGTTTTGAAATTCTATAATGTACAAAAAAAAAAAAATACCAACTCAATTTCCAAAATTTCTCGAGTCACACTGAAATTTGAATTCATAATGTAATGCATTCATCATTCGTCATAACAAACAAAAAAAACTAACAAAAGCACGAATTTCATTTAAATGATTTAATGGGGGACTAACGAATAATCTTTCCTTATGAATTCTAAGTTTTTATCATTTTATTTAATACCCTCTTTTAAAATTTTTTTTTTATTTTCTTTTTTTATATTTTAAATTTATATATTTTCTTATACCCAATTTTATTATATTATATATATACACATATTCTTTGAACATTTACATATTAACTTTTAAACTTTATAAATTTTAAATATAAGTTTTCCTCTCGTATAATTATAATTTCCCTCTCGTTAAATTTTTTTTTATGCAAGCAACCATTTAGGAATAATGTCAAGCACCTCATTAGTCTTAGCCAAATTTTTGTTAGTTTTATTCTGAATTAAATTTTTTTTTATAATGAATTGAATATCTTCTGTTCGAACTGAGCTGATGACCCCACGGTTGTAGGGTGTTCAAAGGGGTCACTAAAGCCTTGCTTTATCGGACTGTGGCCAAAGGTAGGGTGGGCAGTACGCGGGCCTATTTACATCTGTGGCATCGCACACTTTTAACTTCTCTCCTCTCTCTCTCTTTCTGACTCTATCTTTTCCGCGTCGAATTAATTCTTCCGTTCTCCCGGTTTAGTATCTAGCTATCTATCTTGTCGCAAGCACGCTCAATTCTGTACTTTATTTGATATTAAAATGTGGCAGTGTTAGGATTTGTATGAAGCAAGACCTCCATCCCCAAAGCCGACGAGCTAGAGCCGGACTCTATAGCGTGCTCTCACAAGTACAAATCCTTTCGATAAGCGCAGAAGACCGTTACACGCTACAAGTTTCAAGGGATGGGGAATGATGGGTATAGATTTTCATGTACAATTTTTCATAATAGAGTTTTTTGTAAAATGTCGAACTAAATTTTGTGTTAAATTTTTGAGATTTGGGCGACATGCAATAAAAGTCATAGAATTTTATGTTAAATATTGAATACAATTTTTTGTTAAATTTTTAAGTTTTTAGGTATGGTCTATGGAAGTCATTGATTTTTATTTGATAAATTTTAAATGTTTAAGGGATGCGAAATCATTGTCATAGATTTTCATGTTACTTTTTTTTAGTTTCAAGGGATGGGGAAAGATGGGTATAGATTTTCTTGAACAATTTTTCATCATAGATTTTTTTTGTAAAATTTCGAACTAAATTTTTTGTTACATTTTTGAATTTTGAGGGATGGTCAATGGAAGTCATTGTTAAATTTTTAAGTATTAATGGATGGACCATGGAAGTCATAGATATTTTTTGTTAACTTTTTAACGTTTAAGGGAAGCGAAATCATTTTCATAGATTTTCTTGTTATTTTTTAGTTTCAAGCGATGGAGAATGATGGGTATAGATTTTCTTGTACAATTTTTAAGTTTGAAGGGGTGGCAATGAAAGTCATAGAGTTTTTTGTTAAATTTTTAAGTTTTAAGGGATGGTCAATGAACGTCATAGTTTTTTATGTTAAATTTTTAAGGATTAAGGGAAGCGAAATCATTGTCATAGATTTTCTTGTTACATATTTTAGTTTCAAGGGATGGGGAATGATAGTTAAAGATTTTCTTGTACAATTTTTCATCATAGATTTTTTTGTAAAATTTCGAAAAATTTTTTTTTAATTTTTGAGTTTTGAGGGACCGGCAATAAAAGCCGTAGAATTCTTGGCTAATTATTGAACAACATTCTTTGTTTAATTTTTAACTTTTAACGGATGCGAAATCATTAGATATGTCATAGATTTTCTTAATACATTTTTTAGTTTCAAGCGATGGAGAATGATGGGTATAGATTTTCTTGTGCAATTTTTAAGTTTGAAGGGATGGCAATAAAAGTCATAGAATTTTTGGTGAAATTTTTAAATTTTAATGGATGGATTGTTAAGTTTGGTTGGAAGATGGTTAATGGAAGATGGTTAAGTTTTAAGGGATGGGCAATGATAGTCATAGATTTTATTCTTTGATTTTTAAGTTTTCAGAGATGTTCTAAGGGACGTGCAATCAAGGTAATAAATTTTTTTTGTTAAATTTTAAAGTTTTAAGGGACAATGATCAATGGGCAATGGTTAATGACCATGAATGTATTTGTTTAAATTTAAAGGTTTAAGTAATGGGCAATGATGGTCATAGATTGTTCTGTTAAACTTTTTAGTTTTAAGGGATGGGCAATGATGGTTATAGAGTTTCTTGTACAATTTTTTAGTTAATAGGGATGGGCAATGATAGTCATAGGTTATTTTGTTTAATTTTTAAGTTTTAAGAGATGTTTTAAGGGACGGCAATTAAGGTAATAAATGTTTCTGATAAATATTATAATTTTAATGGTCATAGAATGTTTTGTTAAATTTTGTAGTTTTAAGGGATGGGCAATGATGGTTATAGAAATTTTGTACAATTTTTAAGTTTTAAGGGATGGGCAATGATAGTCATAGATTTTTTGTTTGATTTTTAAGTTTTCAGAGATGTTTTAAGGAAAGGGCAATCATGGTAATACATTTTTTTGTTAAATTTTAAAGTTTTAAGGGACAATGATCAATGGGCAATGGTTAATGACCATGAATGTATTTGTGAAATTTTAAATGTTTAAGTAATGGGAAATGATGGTCATAGATTGTTTTGTTTAATTTTGTAGTTTGAAGGAATGGGCAATGATGGTTATAGAGTTTCTTGTACAATTTTTAAATTTTAAGGGTGGGCAATGATAGTCATAGAATGTTTTGTTTAATTTTTAAGTTTCAAAAGATGTTTTAAGGGGCAGGTAATTTGATAATACATTTTTTTGTTAAATTTTAAAGTTTTAAGGGACAATGATCAAGGGGCAATTGTCTATGACGATCAATGTATTTGTTAAATTTTATAGGTTTAAGTAATGGGCAATTATGGTCATAGATTATTCTGTTAAATTTTTTAGTTTGAAGGGATCGGCATTGATGGTTATATGGTTTCTTGTACGATTTTTAAATTTTAAGGGTGGGCAATGATAGTCATAGATTGTTTTGTTAAATTTTTAAGTTTCAAGAGATGTTTTAAGGGACGTGTAATTTGGTAATACATTTTTTTGTTAATTTTAAAGTTTTAAGGGACAATGATCAAGGGGCAATAGTCTATGACAATGAATGTATTTATTAAATTTTATAGGTTTAAGTAATGGGCAATTATGGTCATAGATTGTTCTGTTAAATTTTTTAGTTTGAAGGGATGGGCAATGATGGTTATAGATTTTCTTGTAAAATTTTTAAATTTTAATGGTGGGCAATAATAGTCATAGATTGTTTTGATAAATTTTGTAGTTTTTAGGGATGGGCAATGATGGTTATAGCGTTTCTTGTTAAGTTTTTTTAGCTTTAAGGGATGGGCAATGAAAGTACTAAATTCGCTTATAAATCTTCTAAGTTTTGATGGACGCGCAATGATGCTAATAAAGTTTTTCGTTAATTTTTGAAGTTTTAAGGTACAATGAATAATGGGCAATGATCATTGATCATGAATGTATGAGGTTTAGGTGATGGGCAATGATGGTCATAGATTGTTATGTTAAATTTTGTAGTTTTAAGGGATTGGCAATAATGGTTATAGAGTTTCTTGTACAATTTTTAAGTTTTAAAGGATAGGCAATGATAGTCATAGATTTTTTTGTTTAATTTTTAAGTTTTAAGAGATGTTTTCAGGGACGGGCAATTATGGTAATACATTTTTTTGTTAAAATTTTAAAGATTTAAGGGACAATGATGAATGGGCAATGGTTAATGACCATGAATGTATTTGTTAAATTTTAATGGTTTAAGTAATGGACAATGATGGTCATAGATTGTTTTGTAAAATTTTGTAGTTTTAAGGGATGGGCAATGATGGTTATAGAGTTTCTTGTACAATTTTTAAGTTTTAAAGGATAGGCAATGATAGTCATAGATTTTTTTGTTTAATTTTTAAGTTTTAAGAGATGTTTTAAGGGATGGGTAATTTGGTAATATATTTTTTTGTTAAATTTTAAAGTTTAAAGGGACAATGATCAAGGGGCAATAGTCCATGAATGTATTTGTTAAATTTTATATGTTTAAGTAATGGGCAATTATGGTCATAGATTGTTTTGTTAAATTTTTTAGATTGAAGGGATGGGCAATGATGGTTATAGAGTTTCTTGTACAATTTTTTAGTTAATAGGGATGGGCAATGATAGTCATAGATTATTTTGTTTAATTTTTAAGTTTTAAGAGATGTTTTAAGGGACGGCAATTAAGGTAATTAATTTTTCTGATAAATATTATAATTTTAATGGTCATAGAATGTTTTGTTAAATTTTGTAGTTTTAAAGGATGAGCAATGATGGTTATAGAAATTTTGTACAATTTTTAAGTTTTAAGGGATGGGCAATGATAGTCATAGATTTTTTGTTTGATTTTTAAGTTTTCAGAAAAGTTTTAAGGAACGGGCATTCATGGTAATACATTTTTTTGTTAAATTTTAAAATTTTAAGGGACAATGTTCAATGGGCAATGGTTAATGACCATGAATGTATTTGTTAAATTTTAAAGGTTTAAGTAATGGGCAATGATGGTCATATATTGTTTTGTTACATTTTTTAATTTTAAGGGATGGGCAATGATAGTACTCAATTCGCTTATAAAACTTATAAGTTTTGATAGACGTGCAATGATGCTTCTAAATTTTTTGTTAATTTTTAAAGTTTTAAGGTACAATGAATAATGGGCAATGATCAATGATCATGAATGTATGAGGTTTAGGTGATGGGCAATGATGGTCATAGATTGTTTTGTTAAATTTTGTAGTTTTAAGGGATGGACAATGATGAGTTTAGAGTGTCTTGTACAATTTTTAAGTTTCAAGGGATGGCCAATGATAGTCATACATTTTTTTGAGTATTTTATTTGTATTTTGTATTTTTAAGTTTGAAGGGATGGGCAATGATGGGTATAGAGTTTCTTGTACAATTTTTAAGTTTTAAAGGATGGGCAATGATAGTCATAGATTTTTTGTTTGATTTTTAAGTTTTCAGAAAAGTTTTAAGGAACGGGCATTCATGGTAATACATTTTTAATTTTGTAGTTTTAAGGGATGGGCAATGATGGTTATAGAAATTTTGTACAATTTTTAAGTTTTAAGGGATGGGCAATGATAGTCATAGATTTTTTGTTTGATTTTTAAGTTTTCAGAGATGTTTTAAGGAACGGGCAATCATGGTAATTTATTTTTTTGTTAAATTTTAAAGTTTTAAGGGACAATGATCAAGGGGCAATGGTTAATGACCATGAATGTATTTGTTAAATTTTAAAGGTTTTAGTAATGGGCAATGATGGTCATAGATTGTTCTGTTAAATTTTTTAGTTTGAAGGGATGGGCAATGATGGTTATAGAGTTTCTTGTACAGTATTTTAGATAATAGGGATTGGAAATGATAGTCATAGATTTTTTGTTTGATTTTTAAGTTTTCAGAGATGTTTTAAGGAATGGGCAATCATGGTAATACATTTTTTTGTTAAATTTTAAAGTTTTAAGGGACAATGATCAAGGGGCAATAGTCTATGACCATGAATGCAATTGTTAAATTTTAAGGGTTTAAGTAATGGGCAATTATAGTCATAGATTGTTCAGTTAAATTTTTTTGTTTGAAGGGATGGGCAATGATGGTTATAGAGTTTCTTGTACAAATTTTATGTTTTTAGCGATAGGCAATGATAGTCATAGATTTTGTTGTTTAATTTTTAAGTTTTAAGAGATGTTTTAAGGGATGGGTAATTTGGTAATATATTTTTTTGTTAAATTTTAAAGTTTAAAGGGACAATGATCAAGGGGCAATAGTCCATGAATGTATTTGTTAAACTTAATAGGTTTAAGTAATGGGCAATTATGGTCATAGATTGTTTTGTTAAATTTTTTAGATTGAAGGGATGGGCAATGATGGTTATAGAATTTCTTGTACAATTTTTTAGTTTTTAGGGATGGGCAATATTAGTCATAGATTTTTTGTTTAATTTTTAAGTTTTAAGAGATGTTTTAAGGGACGGTCAATTTTGTAATACATTTTTTTGTTAAATTTTAAAGTTTTAAGGGACAGTGATCAATGGGCAATGATCAATGACCATGAATGTATTTGTTAAATTGTAAAGGTTTAAAATATGGGCAATGATGGTCATAGATTGTTTTTGTTAAATTATTTAGTTTGAAGGGATGGGCACTGATGATTTTAGAGTTTTTTGTACAATTTTTAAGTTTTTAGGGATGGGCAATGATAGTCATAGATTTTTTTGTTTAATTTTTAAGTTTTATGAGATGTTTTAAGGGACGGGCTATTATGGTAATTCATTTTTTCATTATAAGTTTTAAGCGATAATGATCAATGGGCAATGCAATGACCATGAATGTATTTGTTAAATTTTAAAGGTTTAAATAATGAGCAATGATGGATTGTTTTATTAAATTTATAGTTTTAAGGGAAGGGCAATGATGGTTTTAGAGTTTCTTGTACAATTTTTAAGTTTTAAGGGATGGGCCATTGCCCACTGACTATCATTGATAGTCATAGATTGTTTCGTTAAATTTTGTAGTTTTAAGGGATGGGCACTAATAGTCATAGATGTTTTTGTTTGATTTTTAAGTTTCAATCATGGTAATACATTTTTTTGTTAAATTTTAAAGCTTTTTAAAGTTTAAATTTTAAATTTTAAAGTTTACAATGATCAATGGGCAATGGTTAATGACCATGAATGTATTTGTTAAATTTTAAAGGTTTAAGTAATGGGCAATGATGGTCATAGAATGTTTTTGTTAAACTTTTTAGTTTTAGGGGATGGGCAATGATGGTTAGAGAGTTTTTTGTACAATCTTTTAGTTTTTGGGGATGGGCAATGATAGAAATCGATTTTTTTGTTAAATTTTAAGTTTAAAGAGATGTTTTAAGGGGCAATTTGGTAATACATTTTTTTGTTAAATTTTAAAGTTTTAAGGGACAATGGTTTCATAAGCTCATAAATAAGCATGATCAACAAGCAATGGTTAATGACCATGAATGTATTTGTTAAATTATAAATGTTTAAGTAATGGGCAATGATGGTCATAGAATGTTTTTGTTAAACTTTTTAGTTTTAAGGGATGGGCAATGATGGTTAGAGAGTTTTTTGTACAATTTTTTCGTTTTTAGGGATGGGCAATGACAGTCATCGATTTTTTTGATTAATTTTTAAGTTTTAAGAGATGTTTTAAGGGGCGGGCAATTTGGTAATACAGTTTTTTGTTAAATTTTTAAGTTTTCAGGGACAATGATCAATGGGCAATGGTTAATGAACATGAACTTATTTGTTAAATTTTAAAGGTTTAAGTAATGGGTAATGATGGTCATAGATTGTTTTTGTTAAATTATTTAGTTTGAAGGAATGGGCTATAGAGTGATGGTTATATGATGGTTATAGAGTTTCTTGTACATTTTTTTAGTTTTAGGGATGGGCAATGATAGTCATAGATTGTTTTGTTTAATTTTTAAGTTTAAAGAGATGTTTTAAGGGACGAGCATATTGCTCATACATTTTATCATACATTTTTTTGCTAAATTTTAAAGTTTTAAGGGACAATGATCAATGATCATGAATGTATGAGGTCTAAGTGATGGGCAATGATGGTCGTAGAATGTTTTGTTAAATTTTTAAGTTTTAAGAGATGTTTTAAGGGACTGCAATTAGGGTAATACATTTTTCTGATAAATTTTACAATTTTAAGGGACAAATATCAAAGGGCAATGATAGTCATAAATTGTTTTGTTTAATTTTGTAGTTTTATGGGATAGGCAATGATAGTCATAGATTTTTTTGTTTAATTTTTAAGTGTTCAGAGATGTTTTAAGGGACGTAATATGGTCATACATTTTTTTGTTAAATTTTAAAGTTTTAAGGGACAGTGATCAAAGGGCAATGATCAATGACCATGAAGTTATTTGTTAAATTTTAAAGGTTTAAAAAATGGGCAATGATGGTCATAGAATGTTTTCTTAAATTTTGAAGTTTTAAGGCATGGGCAATGATGGTTTATGAGTTTCTTGTACAATTTTTAAGTTTTAAGGGATGGGCAATGATAGTCATAATTTTTTTTGTTTAATTTTTAAGTTTTAAGAGATGTTTTAAGGGACTGGAAATTTTGGCAATACATTTTTTTGTTAAATTTTAAAGTTTTAAGGGACAATGATCAATGGGCAATGATCAATGACCATGAATGTATTTGTTAAATTTTAAAGGATTAAGTAATGGGCAATGATTGTCATAGATGGTTTTCTTAAATTTTGTAGTTTTAAGGCATGGGGAATGATGGTTTAAGAGTTTCTTGTACTTTAAGGGATGGGCAATGATAGTCATAGATTTTTTGTTTGATTTTTAAGTTTTCAGAGATGTTTTAAGAGACGGGCAATCATGGTAAAACATTTTTTATAATTATAGATTGTTTTGTTAAATTTGGTATAATATAGATTGTTTTGTTAAATTTTGTAGTTTTAAGGGATGGGCAATGATAGTCATAGATTTTTTTGTTTAATTTTTAAGTTTTAAGAGATGTTTTAAGGGGCGGGCAATTTGGTAATACAGTTTTTTGTTAAATTTTAAAGTTTTCAGGGACAATGATCAATAAGCAATGGTTAATGACCATGAATGTATTTGTTAAATTATAAATGTTTAAGTAATGGGCAATGATGTTCATAGAATGTTTTTGTTAAACTTTTTAGTTTTAAGGGATGGGCAATTATGGTTAGAGAGTTTTTTGTACAATTTTTTCGTTTTTAGGGATGGGCAATGGCAGTCATCGATTTTTTTGTTTAATTTTTAAGTTTTAAGAGATGTTTTAAGGGGCGGGCAATTTGGTAATACAGTTTTTTGTTAAATTTTAAAGTTTTCAGGGACAATGATCAATGGGCAATGGTTAATGAACATGAATGTATTTGTTAAATTTTAAAGGTTTAAGTAATGGGTAATGATGGTCATAGATTGTTTTTGTTAAATTATTTAGTTTGAAGGAATGGGCTATAGAGTGATGGTTATATGATGGTTATAGAGTTTCTTGTACATTTTTTAGTTTTAGGGATGGGCAATGATAGTCATACATTTTTTTGTTAAATTTTAAAGTTTTAAGGGACAATGATCAATGATCATGAATGTATGAGGTCTAAGTGATGGGCAATGATGGTCGTAGAATGTTTGTTAAATTTTTAAGTTTTAAGAGATGTTTTAAGGGACTGCAATTAGGGTAATACATTTTTCTGATAAATTTTAAAATTTTAAGGGACAAATATCAAAGGGCAATGATAGTCATAAATTGTTTTGTTTAATTTTGTAGTTTTATGGGATAGGCAATGATAGTCATAGATTTTTTTGTTTAATTTTTAAGTGTTCAGAGATGTTTTAAGGGACGCAATATGGTCATTAGTTTTAAGGGATGGGCAATGATGGTTAGAGAGTTTTTTGTACAATTTTTTCGTTTTTAGGGATAGGCAATGACAGTCATCGATTTTTTTGTTTAATTTTTAAGTTTTAAGAGATGTTTTAAGGGGCGGGCAATTTGGTAATACAGTTTTTTGTTAAATTTTAAAGTTTTCAGGGACAATGATCAATGGGCAATGGTTAATGAACATGAATGTATTTGTTAAATTTTAAAGGTTTAAGTAATGGGTAATGATGGTCATAGATTGTTTTTGTTAAATTATTTAGTTTGAAGGAGTGGGCTATAGAGTGATGGTTATATGATGGTTATAGAGTTTCTTGTACATTTTTTTAGTTTTAGGGATGGGCAATGATAGTCATACATTTTTTTGTTAAATTTTAAAGTTTTAAGGGACAATGATCAATGATCATGAATGTATGAGGTCTAAGTGATGGGCAATGATGGTCGTAGAATGTTTGTTAAATTTGTAAGTTTTAAGAGATGTTTTAAGGGACTGCAATTAGGGTAATACATTTTTCTGATAAATTTTAAAATTTTAAGGGACAAATATCAAAGGGCAATGATAGTTATAAATTGTTTTGTTTAATTTTGTAGTTTTATGGGATAGGCAATAATAGTCATAGATTTTTTTGTTTAATTTTTAAGTGTTCAGAGATGTTTTAAGGGACGCAATATGGTCATACATTTTTTTGTTAAATTTTAAAGTTTTAAGGGACAGTTATTTGTTAAATTTTAAAGGTTTAAAAAATGGGCAATGATGGTCATAGAATGTTTTCTTAAATTTTGAAGTTTTAAGGCATGGGCAATGATGGTTTATCAGTTTCTTGTACAATTTTTAAGTTTTAAGGGATGGGCAATGATAGTTATAATTTTTTTGTTTAATTTTTAAGTTTTAAGAGATGTTTTAAGGGACTGGCAATTTTGGCAATACATTTTTTTGTTAAATTTTAAAGTTTTAAGGGACAGTGATCAATGGGCAATGATCAATGACCATGAAGTTATTTGTTAAATTTTAAAGTTTTAAAAAATGGGCAATGATGGTCATAGAATGTTTTCTTAAATTTTGAAGTTTTAAGGCATGGGCAATGATGGTTTATGAGTTTCTTGTACAATTTTTAAGTTTTAAGGGATGGGCAATGATAGTCATAATTTTTTTTGTTTAATTTTTAAGTTTTAAGAGATGTTTTAAGGGACTGGCAATTTTGGCAATACATTTTTTTGTTAAATTTTAAAGTTTTAAGGGACAATGATCAATGGGCAATGATCAATGACCATGAATGTATTTGTTAAATTTTAAAGGATTAAGTAATGGGCAATGATTGTCATAGATGGTTTTCTTAAATTTTGTAGTTTTAAGGCATGGGGAATGATGGTTTAAGAGTTTCTTGTACAATTTTTAAGTTTTAAGGGATGGGCAATGATAGTCATAATTTTTTTTGTTTAATTTTTAAGTTTGAAGAGATTTTTTAAGGGACTGGCAATTATGGCAATACATTTTTTTGTAAATTTTAAAGTTTTAAGGGACAATGATCAATGGGCAATGATCAATGACCTTGAATGTATTTGTAAAATTTTAAAGGTTTAAGTAATGGGCAATGATTGTCATAGATTGTTTTCTTAAATTTTGTAGTTCTACGGCATGGGCAATGATGGTTTAAGAGTTTCTTGTACAATTTTTAAGTTTTAAGGGATGGGCAATGATAGTCATAATTTTTTTTGTTTAATTTTTAAGTTTTAAGAGATGTTTTAAGGGACGGGCAATTATGGCAATACATTTTTTTTGTAAATTTTAAAGTTTTAAGGGACAATGATCAATGACCATGAATTTATTTGTTAAATTTTAAAGGTTTAAGTAATGGGCAATGATGGTCATAGATTGTTTTGTTAAATTTTGTAGCTTTAAGGCATGGGAAATGATGGTTTAAGAGTTTCTTGTACAATTTTTAAGTTTGAAGGGATGGGCAATGATAGTCATAATTTTTTTTGTTTAATTTTTAAGTTTTAAGAGATTTTTTAAGGGACTGGCAATTAAGGCAATACATTTTTTTGTAAATTTTAAAGTTTTAAGGGACAATGATCAATGGGCAATGATCAATGACCATGAATGTATTTGTAAAATTTTAAAGGTTTAAGTAATTGGCAATGATTGTCATAGATTGTTTTCTTAAATTTTGTAGTTCTAAGGCATGGGCAATGAAGGTTTAAGAGTTCCTTGTACAATTTTTAAGTTTTAAGGGATGGGCAATGATAGTCATAATTTTTTTTGTTAAATTTTTAAGTTTAAAGAGATGTTTTAAGGGGCGGGCAATTTGGTAATACATTTTTTTGTTAAATTTTAAAGTTTTAAGAGACAATGATCAATAAACAATGGTTAATGAACATGAATGTATTTGTTAAATTTTAAAGGT
Source organism: Drosophila atripex (assembly GCA_035045925.1). Taxonomy (NCBI): domain Eukaryota; kingdom Metazoa; phylum Arthropoda; class Insecta; order Diptera; family Drosophilidae; genus Drosophila; species Drosophila atripex. The sequence continues at coordinate 845,865 of JAWNOP010000021.1, forward strand.
TTTAGTAATGGGTAATGATGGTCATAGATTGTTTTTGTTAAATTTTTTAGTTTGATGGAATGGGCAATGATGGTTATAGAGTTTCTTGTACAATTTTTAGTTTTTAGGGATGGGCAATGATAGCCATAGATTTTTTTGTTTAATTTTTAAGTTTAAAGAGATGTTTTAAGGGACAAGCAATATGGTCATACATTTTTTTGTTAAATTTTAAAGATTTAAGGGACAGTGATCAATGGGCAATGATCAATGACCATTAATGTATTTGTTAAATATTAAGGGTTTAAAATATGGGCACTGATGGTCATAGATTGTTTTTGTTAAATTTTGTAGTTTGAAGGGATGGGCACTGATGATTTTAGAGTTTATTGTACAATTTTTAAGTTTTAAGGGATGGGCAATGATAGTCATAGATTTTTTTGTTTTATTTTTAAGTTTAAAGAGATGTTTTAAGGGACGAGCAATTTGGTCATACATTTTTTTGTTAAATTTTAAAGTTTTAAGGGACAATGATCAATGGGCAATAGTCTATGACCATTAATGTATTTGTTAAATTTTAAAGGTTTAAGTAATGGGCAATGAGGGTTATATAGTTTCTTGTAAAGTTTTTTAACTTTAAGGGATGGGCAATCAGAGTACTAAATTCGCTTGTAAAACTTCTAAGTTTTGATGGACGTGCATTGATGCTAATAAATTTTTTTTTAATTTTGAAACAACAATTTTTGTTTTATTTTTAAGTTTTAGGAGATGTTTTAAGGGACGGGCAATTTGATAATACAGTTTTTTGTTAAATTTTAAAGTTTTCAGGGACAATGATCAATGGGCAATGGTTAATGAACATGAATGTATTTGTTAAATTTTAAAGGTTTAAGTAATGGGCAATGATAGACATAGATTGTTTTGTTTAATTTTGTAGTTTTATGGGATAGGCAGTGATAGTCATAGATTTTTATATTTAATTTTTAAGTGTTCAGAGATGTTTAAAGGGACGGGCAATTGTGGTAATACATTTTTTGTTAAATTTTAAAGTTTTAAGGAACAATGATCAATATGCAATGGTTAATGAACATGAATGAATTTGTTAAATTTTAAAGGTTTAAGTAATGGGTAATGATGGTCATAGATTGTTTTTGTTAAATTTTTTAGTTTGAAGGAATGGGCAATGATGGTTATAGAGTTTCTTGTAAAATTTTTTAGTTTTTAGGGATGGGCAATAATAGTTATAGATTTTTTTGTTTTATTTTTAAGTTTAAAGAGATGTTTTAAGGGACGAGCAATATGGTCATAAATTTTTTTTGTTAAATTTTAAAGTTTTATGGGACAGTGATCAATGGGCAATGATCAATGATCATGAATGTATTTGTTAAATTTTAAAGGTTTAAAATATTGGCAATGATGGTCATAGATTGTTTTTGTTAAATTTTGTAGTTTTAAGGGATGGGCAGTGATGATTTTAGAGTTTCTTGTACAATTTTTAAGTTTTAAGGGATGGGCAATGAGAGTCATAGATTTTTTTGTTTAATTTTTAAGTTTTATGAGATGTTTTAAGGGACGGCCAATTTGGTAATACATTTTTTTGTTAAATTTTAAAGTTTTAAGGGACAATGATCAATGGCATATGTTCAATGACCATGGATGGTCAAAATTTAAAGGTTTTAGTCATGGGCAATGATGGTTATAGAGTTTCTTGTACAATTTTTTAGTTTTTAGGGATGGGCAATGATAGTCCTAGATTTTTTTGTTTAATTTTTAAGTGTTCAGAGATGATTTAAGGGACGGGCAATTTGGTAATACATTTTTTGTTAAATTTTAAAGTTGTAAGGGCCATTGATCAATGGGCAATGGTTAATGACCATGAACGTATTTGTTAAATTTTAAAGGTTTAAGTAATGGGTAATGATGGTCATAGAATGTTTGTTCAGTTACCGAGCCTTTTCGGGAGCTTTAAGTCTGTGTTTTAAATATTATATATATAATAATATAAACCAAGCACAGTTCGAGTTATAGATATTGATACAATTTATTTAATTGCTTTGGGGTTCTGCAAATGATATACAGATTTATGATGATATGATTATGATATGATGAGATATGTATGTACATGTGACTGAATAGGGTCGACGACCGAATTAGAATAATGGTGGAGCGCGGCTCGACGCCTGATGCAGCGGAGCGACGGAGAGATCCCGCGAGAGAGCAAGGCAAGCCCTAGCGCATGACGGCAAATAAAGGTGGCCGATCAAATGCACGAGACCGAAAGACGCGAATAGATATATAAAGGAAAATGTCGCCACATATTCAATAAATTATTGCCGGCCAAACTTCTTTCCGGCAGCTGCTTGACCCGACATACTCCCCCCGTTGGAAGATGGGCTTTCAACAGCATCATGAAGGGGTAGCAGGCACAATTTGTTGACTGCCCGTCTTGTAGCTCCTGACGCCGTCCTCAGCAGCGCCACCCGACACACTCCATCATCTCCAACGATCATTTCCGTCACCCTCGCCAGGGGCCACTTCATTGGAGCTAAGTTTTCATCCTTCACCTGGACGATGTCATTTACTGCTATGCCTTGACCAGGGATACGCCATTTGGATCGTTGCTGCAACAGGGATAAATACTCTTCCTTCCATCTGGACCAGAAACACTGCTGAAGAAAGACGACGCGTTACCAAGCATCTAGCCGATATATGTTGAGCTTTGTCAGGTCTGGCTCACTGAAACTAGAAGGCCCTCCGTGGAAAAAATGATTAGGAGTCAGGACATCCAGATCAGCAGGGTTTTCAGAGAGAGGGACTAATGGCCTCGAATTAATCACTGCATCAATATTGTACACCAGTGTCTGTAAATCGTCGCCCTTTAGTACAGTCGAGCCCACGACCCTGTAATGAAAATGATACTTGGCGGTCTTAACAGCAGCTTCCCACAAGCCGCCAAAGTGGGGAGAACGGGGAGGGATAAACTCCACTCAATGGACTCTGGAAGGCAAAAATCCAAGACAGCTCTCTGGTGCTCGTCGCTAAGAAATAGTCTTTTTAATTCGCTCAAGTGATTTTTGGCTCCAACGAAATTAGTGGCGTTGTCGGACCAGATCTGTCGAGGCTTCTTGCTGATAGAAATAAATCTCCTCAGTGCATGCAGAAAGGCGGCGGTGGACAGATCCTTCACCAGCTCTAAATGAACGGCCTTTGTCGTGAAACAAATGAAGACGCTAATGTAACATTTTATGGGAGTTACGAACCTTGATGCGAACCTCAGACTTATAGAAGAAAGGACCTCAAAAATCGATACCGGTTACATCGAAGACTTGATAACCTTCCACTCTCTCCTTTGGACGATCGCCCATTACATGCTCCAACAACCGAGGTTTCATCCGAAAGCATCTCACACATTTATTTGTCGCCTTGAGCACAGTTTTTCTTCCCCCAATCGGCCAATACTGCGAACGTATCATCGCCAATAACGATCGTGGTCCAGCGTGCAGGTGGTGCTCATGAAAACTAAGGATTATGCTTCGCGTTACCGGATGGCTCCTGGGCAAAATTATTAGGTGACGATCATCGTAATCCAAGGATAAATTCTTGAGACGCCCGACTACTCGAAGCAATCCAAACTGATAAAAAAAAGGGGGATAACGAAGCCAGCGAACTGGAAGAGGCAACCATTCCCTTTGTCTGCAACAACCTTATTTCATCACCCAAATGAGCGCGCTGAACTGCCCACAAAAGCATGCGAGTCCCAGCCTTGAGATCATGAACGGTAATTCCTTTATGCTGAACACATCTGCCAAACTTATAGACGTACGCAAACACTCGCTGAAGAGCTGGAAAGGAGTTAACGTATTTGCATGTAACCTCGAGGTCTGTATATGGCGACTTCAATAATAAAATTGAAGGGCGAAGCTCTAAAGCTGGCTTCTCGACTACTATCGTCGCAGGCCAGTGCTCCTGTGTCTTTAACAGATAGGGCGGCCCCTGACACCATAACCTGGATCCGATCAACTCAGTAGGAAGAGCTCCACGAGACAAGATATCTGCGGGATTTTCCAACGTAGGCACAAATTGCCACTCCATGGAACTCGTCAGATTTTGGATGGTTGACACGCGGTTAGAGACAAAGATGTTAAACCTGGCAGGCTCATCTCGAATCCACGATAACACGGCTGAAGACTCGCACCAACAAAAATACTTCTCATTGTAAGCGCCTAGACTGTGAACCTCTGCCATCATTCTCGCCAACAACTCAGCTCCAGCCAGCTTTAACTGCGGCACAGTTAACGTCTTTAGATTCGATACTCGAGACTTCGCACATAGCAAGCGGCTCTCAGCCCCTGGCGACCTGGAAACTCCGTCACATCTCCTGCCCCTCGGTGTAAAAACCCTGAGGTAAGCTTTCATCCCAAGAAAGATGCTCTCGGCACAGCTTCTGCAAGAATATTTTTGCTTTCGTAACAACTGGACCAACAAGGGCCATAGGATCGTATAACCGCGCTATTGATGATAGGACAGAACGTCGAGACGGCTTCGAAGTGGACTGAAGAGCTGAAAATGAAAGCTCCAGCTGATCAGTCGATGGATCCCAAGCCAATCCTAACATTTCGTGAAGTTGCTACCGTCATCAAAAGTTAGATAAAACTCCCGTTCCTCCTTAGGCACGCCGTCCAACACGCCAGGAATATTGGAGCACCATTCCCGAAGCTGAAATTCGCCCTTGGACAATAGCGCTGAAATCTGCCCTAAAATGCCAATAACCTCCTCCTTGGAGCTGCCACCAGAAATAAGATCATCGACGTAAAAATCTCGAAGCAAGATTTCGGATCCCACTCCAAAGTCGTCCACCTCGTCCTTAGCCAATTGGTTCCATATGTTCCATATGTAACATTGTCCAATTTATATGTTTGTAGCTCCTCAAGAGGGGAATTTCGCCACAGCAAGAAGCTGTCAGACAACGCCATCCTTATACAACGGTACATCTTACAAATGTCGCCAGTCAGCGCTACCGGATGCGAACGAAACCTTAGCAGGATGTGAAAAAGCTTCGGTTGGATGACCGGCCCAGCCATTAATATGTCATTCAGAGCATAACCGGAGGTGGTAACAGCGGAACCGTCGAACACCACTCTAAGTTTCGTCGTGGTGCTGTCCTTGTTTAGCACGCAGTGTTGTGGCAGAAAATATTTGCAATCTCGATGCAGCTCAGGCGGAACCAGGGACATATGACCTAGGTTAACATACTCCTTTATAAAGGCCGAATACTGAGCGCGCAGTTCGGTCTGACGAGACAGTTTCCTCTCCAACGACTGGGAACGACGTAGAGCCTGTGAGTACGAATCACCCAATAAACCGGAGTCATGCATAATTGTCAACCTGACTGTATAGGCACCACCGTCTAACCGCACGAAATTCTTAACAAAGTGACTCTCGCAATCCAGTTCCTTCCTTTGATCCTTCCTTTGATGCTTTCACAATCGGATCGGTGAAGGTTTCCACTTCCCAGAACTGTCGAAGATGTTGATCGAGCCGCTCATCTAAAGGCCCCTTTGGGCAGATCAGTCCCGACTGCTCACCAGCCATGAGAACCTTGCCATTGTCAGGACATCCGCCTCCACAAACAACCCAACCGAGCTGAGTTTTTTGGATTGAGGGCAACCCAGGAGACAAATGAATTTGCCCAACACAAAGCAGCTCGTAAAATAATCCAGCTCCAATCAGCAAATCAACTCGCTGCTGCTGGTGAAAATGAGGAGCTTTACATTGGCGAGAATTTGCCAAGAGCTGACGTCCAATGCAAAATTTGGCTGAAGGTCAGTGATGTTGGAGGCTACTATCGCAGTTACTTGCGCCGAGTCAGAGCATTGGGATTGCAAGCTGACTTGCACAGAAAACCCTTCGGTAGAAAACCCTGCGTCACCTATACCGGACACAGAAACCGGAGACCTTATCTTCCGCAGCTGCAGCTGGTTTGCCAACCTAGAGGTGACTAGATGCACCTGCGAACCAGAATCGAGCAGCGCTCGGCAGGGCAGTAGAACTCCGGAGCGGTCCCTGTAAAAATATTGGCAGTGGCTAGCAGCACCACATCACCAAAACGATCCTTGGTGACAAGCGAATTGACGGGAGCGGACGCTGACCGAGAACCAGCGCTGCTAGCTGCGGAAACCTCGGGAGAGGGGTGTTGTCCTTGAGCTGTCGAATTGCCACCAAAATGCAGCAAGCTATGATGCTGCGTCCACAAGCACGGCAGCTTGATGAATTGCAATGCCGAGATAGGTGCCCAGATCCAAGTCACTACGGCATAAATCCAATCGCCTAACTTCGCCTAAACGATCCTCAGGCGACAATCTTAAAAACCTAGGGCAGGAGTTTATTATGTGAGAATGGCCATCACAAATCATGCATGTGGAAGAGTTGGTAATCACAAATGCAAAGTTACCTGTATGAAAAGGTCTACGCCGTCCTACCGCAAAGTTTGGTCCATATGATGTCGACGGCAAATCCAGGCTCTCCAAAGTCCGGCATCTCTGCTCAAGAAAACTGGCGATGGACTCCCATGTTGGAATAGAATCCAAGGAATCCGAGTCAGCTTGCATTTCCTTCCACTTAGACTGCGTGGCATCATCAACCTTCTGCAACAGCACTTGGATTATGATGCAGCTAGCAATCTGCTTCGTTGTGCCCATGCTTGCCAGGGCGCGCATATGCGAATTGAATTTGTCCGAAAGCTCGCGAAGCCTCGTCGCCGATGCGGATTCTACGGCCCTCAGATTCATTATCTCATTACCATGAGCTTGAAAAATGAGCCTGCCGTGAGTTTTTGCTGCCGTAATTTTTGTCCGTGAGCTCCAACGATCGATCAGTCTCCAAGGCAGATTCACGAAGGCAGGATCGCAACCGTTGAAGTTTCTCGACCCTACTGATAAATGGGTTTGTGTCCACCATGGTCGAGAACAGGGACCGAAATTCAAGCCACTCCGCATAACCTCCACAAAAAATGGGAAGTGGCGGCAACACCTGAAAGGTTCTGCCAAACGACGCATCGAAATTGGCAGACGATGCGTTGACCAGCGTCGAACTTCCCGGCAATAAACTGGAGCGCCGCATAATCTCCTGATCCAGGACGAATCGTGCGTCCCTCGCAGCATCGTTGAAGTTGACGCGCAGATCGCTCCTGAGTTCTGCAACATCCATCTCGGACAGCTCCTTGTGTGTGCTCTTGAAATCCGCAACGATTCCCTCCAATTCGCTGAGCCGCATATTTAACATCGCTTCCGGAAATGTCTCCACTAATTTCAAGGAAGACAACAATCCTTGAAGATCCTCAAAAAGGACAACTGCTCTTTGGCTTAGGAATACTTTCCTTCCAGGAGAGGCACAATCGAAAATCGGATTTATTTTCGCAAAAAAAAAAAAAGGAATTTATTTTAGTTCGTTTATTTATTGTCAGCTCATGACCCACTGTGCAGCTTCGATATAACGGAGTAAAATATGTATGACCGATTGTGGCACTCGACAAACAGCGTATGTACGTATGTCAACAGATGCTAATATTTCGCGCACAAATCACAAACTGAATAATGATTTTTAATTTGTTTATTTGTTTATGTTTTTATATTTTAATATATTTTATGTTTATATATTTTTCGCAGCTCAAATTTTCAATAACGTCGGGGTTTGTGTTCTAAATATTATATATATAACAATATAAACCAAGCACAGTTCGATGTATAGATATTGATACAATTTATTTAATTGCTTTGGGGTTTCTACAAATGATATACAGATATATGATGATATGATATGATGAGATAAGTATGTACATATGTGACTGAATAGGGTTGACGACCGAATTAGAATAATGCGGGAGCGCGGCTCGACGCCTGATGCAGCGGAGCGACGGAGAGATCCCGCGAGAGAACCGATCGAATGCACGCGACCGAAAGACGCGAATAGATATATAAAGGAAAATGACGCCACATATTCAATAAATTATTGCCGGCCAAACTTCTCTCCGGCAGCAGCTTGACCCGACAATGTTTTTGTTAAATTTTTTAGTTTGAAGGGATGGGCAATGATGGTTATAGAGTTTCTTGTAAAATTTTTTAGTTTTTAGGGATGGGCAATGATAGTCATCGATTTTTTTTGTTTAATTTTTAAGTTTAAAGAGATGTTTTATGGGACGGGCAATTTGATAATACATTTTTTTTTTAAATTTTAAAGTTTTAAGGGACAATGATCAATAAGCAATGGTTAATGACCATGAATGTATTTGTTAAGTTTTAAAGGTTTAAGTAATGGGCAATGAGGGTTATAGAGTTTCTTGTTGAGTTGTTTAGCTTTAAGGGATGGGCAATGATAGTACTAAATTCGCTTATAAAACTTCTAAGTTTTGATGGACGTGCAATGATGCTAATACATTTATTTTGTTAATATTTAAGATTTAATGGACAATGATCAATGATCATGAATGTATGAGGTTTAAGTGATGGGCATTGATGGTCATAGATTGTTTTGTTTAATTTTTAAGTTTTAAGAGATGTTTTAAGGGACGGGCAATTATGGTTATACATTTTTTTCTTAAATTTTAAAGTTTTAAGGGACAGTGATCAATGGGCAATGATCAATGACCATGAATGTATTTGTTAAATTTTAAAGGTTTAAGTCATGGGCAATTATGGTCATAGATTGTTTTGTTAATTTTTTTAGTTTGAAGGGATGGGCAATGATGGTTATATAGTTTCTTGTACAATTTTTTAGTTTTAAGAGATGGGCAATGGTAGTACTAAATTCGCTTATTTGTTAATTTGTTGATAAATTTTTAAATTTTAAGGGACAATGATCAATGATTCATAAATTGTTTTGTTACATTTTGTAGTTTTAAGGGATGGGCAACGATGTTTATAGAGTTTCTTGTACAATTTTTAAGTTTTAAAAGATGGGCAATGATAGTCATAGATTTTTTGTTTAATTTTTAACTTATGGTAATACATAGATTTATTTAATTTTAAAGGTTTAAGGGACAGTGATCAATGGGAAATGATCAATGACCATGAATGTATTTGTTAAATTTTGTAGTTTTAAGGGATGGGCAATGATGATTTTAGATTGTTTTGTTAAATTTTGTCGTTTTAAGGCCTTTTTTGTTTAAGGCCTATGATGATTATACAGTTTCTTGTACAATTTTTAAGTTTTAAAGGAGGGCAATGATTGTCATATATTTTTTTGTTCATTTTTTAAGTTTTCAGAGATGTTTTAAGGGACGGGCAATAATGGCAATGACAGTCATAGATTTTTTTGTTTAATTTTTAGTTTAAAGAGATGTTCTAAGGGACGGGCAATTGGGTAATACATTTGTTTGTTAAATTTTAAAGTTTTAAGGCACAATGAATAATGGGCAATGGATCAATTATCATGAATGTATGAGATTTAAGTGAGGCACAATGATGGTAAAAGATTGTTTTGTTAAATTTTATAGTTTTAAGGGATGGGTAATAATGGTTTTAGAGTTTCTTGTACAATTATTAATTTTAAGAGGATGGGAAATGACAGTCATAGATTTTTTTGTTTAATTTTCAAGTTTTAAGAGATGTTTTAAGGATATTTTTTTGTTAAATTATAAGTTTTAAGGGACAACGATCAATGACCGTGAATGTATTTGATAAATTTTAAAGGTTTAAGTAATGGGCAGTGATGGTCTTAGATTGGTTTGTCAACTTTTGTAGTTTTAAGGGATCGGCAACGATGGTTATAGAGTTTCTTGTACAATTTTTTAGTTAATAGGGATGGGTAATATTACTCATAGATTTTTTGAATTCATGGGCAAATATCAATGACCATGAATGTATTTGTTAAATTTTAAAGGTTTAAGTAATGGGCAATGACGGTCATAGATTGTTTTATTCAATTTTGTAGCATTAAGGGAAGGGCAATGATGGTTTTTGGATTTCTTGTAAAATTTTTAAGTTTTAAGGGATGGACAATGGTAGTCATAGATTTTTTTGTTTAATTTTAAAGATTTAAGAGATGTTCTTAGGTACGGGTAATTATGGTAATACATTTTTTTGTTAAGTTATAAGTTTTAAGTTACAATGATCAATGACCATGAATGTATATGTTAAATTTTATAGGTTTAAGTGATGGGCAATGATGGTCATAGATCGTTTTGTTAAATTTTTTAGTTTTAAAGGATGGGTAATTAGGGTTATACAGTATCTTGTAAAGTTTTTCAGCTTTAAGGGATGGGAAATGATAGTACTCAATTCGCTTATAAAACTTCTAAGGTTTGATGGACGTGCAATGATGCTAATAAATTTTTTTGTTAATTTTTAAAACTTTAAGGGACAATGAATAATAGGCAATGGATCAATGATCATGAATGTATGAGGTTTAAGTGATGGGCAATGATGGTCATAGATTTTTTTGTTAAATTATGTTGTTTTAAGAGATGGGCAATGATGGTTTTAGAGTTTCTTGTACAATTTTTAAGTTTTAGTGGATGGGCAATGATAGTCATAGATTTTTTTGTTTAATCTTCAAGTTTTAAGAGATGTTGTACATCTCACATTTTCACAGATGTTGTACATCTCACATCTTACAATACATTTTTTTTGTTACATTTTAAAGTTTTAAGGGACAATGATCAATGGGCTATGATCAATGACCATGAATGTATTTGTTAAATTTTAAAGTTTTAAGTAATGGGCAGTGATGGTCTTAGATTGGTTTGTAAAATTTTGTAGTTTTGAGGCATGGGCAATGATGGTTTAAGAGTTTCTTGTACAATTTTTAAAATTTAAGGGATGGGCAACGAAAGTGTTATTTTTTTTGTCTAATTTTTAAGTTTTAAGAGCTGTTTTAAGGGACGAGACATTATGATAATACATTTTTTTGTTAAATTATAAGTTTTAAGGGACAACGATCAATGACCGTGAATGTATTTGTTAAATTTTAAAGGTTTAAGTAATGGGGAATGATGGTCATAGATTGTTTTGTTAAATTTGGTAGTTTTAAGGCATGGGCAATGATGGTTATAGAGATTCTGTACAATTATGAACTTTTAAAAGATGGGAAATGAAAGTCATAGACTTTTTTGTTTAAATTTCAAGTTTTAAGAGATGTTTTAAGGGTCGGGCAATTATGGTAATACATTTTTTTTGTTAAATTTTAAAGTTTTAAGGGACAAGGATCAATGGGCAATGATCAATGACCATGAATGTATTTGAATGATCAATGACCATGAATGTATTTGTTAAATTTTAAAGATTTAAGGTTTTAAAGTTTTAATGATGGTTATAGATTGTTTAGTTAAATTTAATAGTTTTAAGGCATGGGCAATGATGGTTATAGAGTTTCTTGTATAATTTTTACCTTTTAAAGGATGGGCAATGACAGTCATAGATTTTTTTGTTTAATCTTCAAGTTTTAAGAGATGTTGTACATCTCACATTTTCACAGATGTTGTACATCTCACATCTCACAATACATTTTTTTTGTTACATTTTAAAGTTTTAAGGGACAATGATCAATGGGCTATGATCAATGACCATGAATGTATTTGTTAAATTTTAAAGGTTTAAGTAATGGGCAGTGATGGTCTTAGATTGGTTTGTTAAATTTTGTAGTTTTGAGGCATGGGCAATGATGGTTTAAGAGTTTCTTGTACAATTTTTAAGTTTTAAGGGATGGGCAACGATAGTCATATTTTTTTTGTTTAATTTTTAAGTTTGAAGAGATGTTTTAAGGGAAATTATGGAAATACATTTTTATGTTTAATTTTAAAGGTTTAAGTATTGGGTAATGATGGTCATAGATTGTTTTGTTAAATTTGGTAGTTTTAAGGCATGGGCAATGATGGTTATAGAGTTTCTTGTATAATTTTTACCTTTTAAAGGATGGGCAATGACAGTCATAGATTTTTTTGTTTAATCTTCAAGTTTTAAGAGATGTTGTACATCTCACATTTTCACAGATGTTGTGTACATCTCACATCTCACAATATCATTTCTTTTTTGTTACATTTTAAAGTTTTAAGGGACAATGATCAATGGGCTATGATCAATGACCATGAATGTATTTAGTTCAATTTTAAAGTTTTAAGTAATGGGCAGTGATAATCTTAGTTTGGTTTGTTAAATTTTGTAGTTTTGAGGCTTTGGCAATGATGGTTTAAGAGTTTCTTGTACAATTTTTAAAATTTAAGGGATGGGCAACGAAAGTCATATTTTTTTTGTTTAATTTTTAAGTTTGAAGAGATGTTTTAAGGGCAATTATGGAAATACATTTCTATGTTTAATTTTAAAGGTTTAAGTATTGGGTAATGATGGTAATAGATTGTTTAATAAATTTGGTAGTTTTAAGGCATGTAGCAATGATGGTTATGGAGTTTCTTGTATAATTTTTACCTTTTAAAGGATGGTCAATGACAGTCATAGATTTTTTTGTTTAATCTTTAAGTTTTAAGAGATGTTGTACGGGACGGGCAATTATGGCAATACATTTTTTTTGTTACATTTTAAAGTTTTAAGGGACAATGATCAATGGGCTATGATCAATAACCATGAATGTATTTGTTAAATTTTTAAGATTTAAGTGATAAGCAATGATGGTCATACATGGTTTTGTTAAATTTTTTGTGTTTTAAGGGATGGGCAATGATGGTTGTAGAGTTTCTTGTAAAGTTTTTCAGCTTTAAGGGATGGGCAATGAAAGTACTCAATTCGCTTATAAAACTTCTAAGGTTTGATAGACGTGCAATGATGCTAATAAATTTTTTTGTTAATTTTTAAAATTTTAAGGGACAATGAATAATGGGCAATGGATCAATGATCATGAATGTATGAGGTTTCAGTGATGGGCAATGATGGTCATAGATTTTTTTGTTAAATTATGTTGTTTTAAGAGATGGGCAATGATGGTTTTAGAGTTTCTTGTACAATTTATTAGTTTTAGTGGATGGGCAATGATAATCATAAATTTTCTTTTTATTTTTAAGTTTTAAAAGATGTTTTAAGGGTCGGGCAATTATGGTAATACATTTTTATTTTTAATTTAAAGGTTTAAGTAATGGGGAATGATGGTCATTGTTTTGTTAAATTTGGTAGTTTTAAGGCATGGGCAATGATGGTTATAGAGATTCTGTACAATTATGAACTTTTAAAAGAAGGGCAATGAAAGTCATAGACTTTTTTGTTTAAATTTCAAGTTTTAAGAGATGTTGTCCTTCTCACATTTTCACAGATGTTGTACATCTCACATCTCACAATACATTTTTATTGTTAAATTTTAAATTTTTAAGGGACAAGGATCAATGGGCAATGATCAATGACCATGAATGTATTTGAATGATCAATGACCATGAATGTATTTGTTAAATTTTAAAGATTTAAGGTTTAAAAGGTTTAATGATGGTTATATATTGTTTAGTTAAATTTGATTGTTTTAAGGCATGGGCAATGATGGTTATAGAGTTTCTTGTATAATTTTTACCTTTTAAAGGATGGGCAATGACAGTCATAGATTTTTTTGTTTAATCTTCAAGTTTTAAGAGATGTTGTACATCTCACATTTTCACAGATGTTGTACATCTCACATCTCACAATACATTTTTTTTGTTAAATTTTAAAGTTTTAAGGGACAATGGTCAATGGGCTATGATCAATGACCATGAATGTATTTGTTAAATTTTAATGGTTTTAGTGATGGGCAATGATGGTCATAGATTGTTTTGTTAAATGTTGTAGTTTTAAAGGGATGGGGAATGATGATTTAAGAGTTTCTTGTACAATTTTTAAGTTTTATGATGGGCAATGATAGTCATAGAATGTTTCGTTAAATTTTGTAGTTTTAAGGGATGAGCAATGATAGTCATCTATTTTTTTGTTTAAATTTAGAAATTTTTAGAGATGGTTTTAGGGACGGGCAATTTGGTAATACACTTTTTTGTTATATTTTAAAGTTTTATGGGCGACAATAATCAATGGGCAATAGTCTATGACCATGAATGTATTTGTTAAATTTTAAAGGTTTAAGTAATGGGCAGTGATGGTCTTAGATTGGTTTGTTAAATTTTGTAGTTTTGAGGCATGGGCAATGATGGTTTAAGAGTTTCTTGTACAATTTTTAAGTTTTATGGGATGGGCAACGATAGTCATATTTTTTTTTGTTTAATTTTTAAGTTTGAAGAGATGTTTTAAGGGCAATTATGGTAATACATTTTTATGTTTAATTTTAAAGGTTTAAGTATTGGGCAATGATGGTCATAGATTGTTTTGTTAAATTTGGTAGTTTTATGGCATGGGCAATGATGGTTATAGAGTTTCTTGTATAATATTTACCTTTTAAAGGATGGTCAATGACAGTCATAGATATTTTTGTTTAATCTTTAAGTTTTAAGAGATGTTGTACGGGACGGGCAATTATGGCAATTAATTTTTTGTGTTACATTTTAAAGTTTTAAGGGACAATGATCAATGGGCAATGATCAATGACCATGAATGTATTTGTTAAATTTTAAAGGTTTAAGTGATGGGCAATGATGGTCATAGATTGTTTTGTTAAATGTTTTGTGTTTTAAGGGATGGGCAATGATGGTTGTAGAGTTTCTTGTAAAGTTTTTCAGCTTTAAGGGATGGGCAATGAAAGTACTCAATTCGCTTATAAAACTTCTAAGGTTTGATAGACGTGCAATGATGCTAATAAATTTTTTTGTTAATTTTTAAAATTTTAAGGGACAATGAATAATGGGCAATGGATCAATGATCATGAATGTATGAGGTTTCAGTGATGGGCAATGATGGTCATAGATTTTTTGTTAAAATTATGTTGTTTTAAGAGATGGGCAATGATGGTTTTGAGAGTTTCTTGTACAATTTATTAGTTTTAGTGTATAAGGCAATGATAATTCATAAATTTTCTTTTTTTATTTTTAAGTTTTAAAAAGATGTTTTAAGTGGTCGGGCAATTATGGTAATACATTTTTAATTTTTAATTTAAAGGTTTAAGTAATGGGAAATATTTGTCTTATTGTTTTGTTAAATTTGGTAGTTTTAAGGCATGGGCAATGATGGTTATAGAGATTCTGTACAATTATGAACTTTTAAAAGAAGGGCAATGAAAGTCATAGACTTTTTTGTTTAAATTTCAAGTTTTAAGAGATGTTGTCCTTCTCACATTTTCACAGATGTTGTACATCTCACATCTCACAATACATTTTTATTGTTAAATTTTAAATTTTTAAGGGACAAGGATCAATGGGCAATGATCAATGACCATGAATGTATTTGAATGATCAATGACCATGAATGTATTTGTTAAATTTTAAAGATTTAAGGTTTTAAAAGGTTTAATGATGGTTATATATTGTTTAGTTAAATTTGATTGTTTTAAGGCATGGGCAATGATGGTTATAGAGTTTCTTGTATAATTTTTACCTTTTAAAGGATGGGCAATGACAGTCATAGATTTTTTTGTTTAATCTTCAAGTTTTAAGAGATGTTGTACATCTCACATTTTCACAGATGTTGTACATCTCACATCTCACAATACATTTTTTTTGTTAAATTTTAAAGTTTTAAGGGACAATGGTCAATGGGCTATGATCAATGACCATGAATGTATTTGTTAAATTTTAATGGTTTTAGTGATGGGCAAGGATGGTCATAGATTATTTTGTTAAATGTTGTAGTTTTAAGGGATGGGGAATGATGATTTAAGAGTTTCTTGTACAATTTTTAAGTTTTAAGGGATGGGCAATGATAGTCATAGAATGTTTCGTTAAATTTTGTAGTTTTAAGGGATGAGCAATGATAGTCATCTATTTTTTTGTTTAATTTATAAATTTTTAGAGATGGTTTTAGGGACGGGCAATTTGGTAATACACTTTTTTGTTATATTTTAAAGTTTTAAGGGACAATAATCAATGGGCAATAGTCTATGACCATGAATGTATTTGTAAAATTTTAAAGGTTTAAGTAATGGGCAATAAGAGTTTTTTTTTTTTCAATTTTTTAGTTTTAAGGGAAGGCCAATGATGGTTATAGAGTTTTTTGTAAATTTTTTAGTTTTAAGGGATGGGCAATGAT
Source organism: Drosophila atripex (assembly GCA_035045925.1). NCBI lineage: Eukaryota > Metazoa > Arthropoda > Insecta > Diptera > Drosophilidae > Drosophila > Drosophila atripex. The sequence continues at coordinate 861,935 of JAWNOP010000021.1, forward strand.
GGTACTAAATTCACTTATAAAACTTCTATAGTGTTTTGATGGACGTGCAATGATGCTAATAAATTTTTTTGTTAAATTTTATAGTTTGGGGGAAAGTAAAGGGGCAATGATCAATGATCATGAATGTATTGTAGAGTGTTTAAGTAATGGGCAATGATGGTGATAGATTGTTTTTGTTAAGTTTTTTAGTTTTTTTTATTTTAAGGCATAGGCAATGATGGTAATAGAGTTCTTGTTTAAAATTTTTTTTTGTATGTGTTAAGGGATGGGCATTTATGATATTTCGTCATACATTTTGTTTTGGCAATGGTTAATGACCATGAATGTATTTGTTAAATTTTAAAGGTTTAAGTAATGGGCAATGATGGTCATAGATTGTTTTGTTAAATTTTGTAGTTTTAAGGGAATGTCAATGATGGTTATACAGTTTCTTGTACAAATTTTAAGTTTTAAAGGATGGGCAATGATTGTCAAAGATTTTTTTGTTAAATTTTAAAGTTTTAAGAGATGTTTTAAGTTTCGGGCAATTTTGGTTATACATTTTTTTGTTAAACTTTAAAGTTTTGAGGGACAATGATCAATGGGCTATGATCAACGACCATGAATGTATTTGTTAAATTTTAAATGTTTAAGGGATGGACAATGATGCTCATAGAATGTTTTGTTAAATTTTTTAGTTTAAAGGTTTGGGCAATGATAGTCATAGATTGTTTTGTTAAATTTTTTAGTTTTAAGGGATGGGCAATGATGGTCATAAAGTTGCAATGGGCAATGGTTAATGACCATGAATGTATTTGTTTAATTTTAAAGGTTTAAGTAATGGGTAATGATGGTCATAGATTGTTTTGTTCAATTTTGTAGTTTTAAGGGAAGGTTAAGAGGATGGCTAAAGAGTTTCTTGTAAATTTTTCAGTTTTAAGGGATGGGCAATGATAGTACTAAATTCGCTTATAAAACTTGTAGGTTTTGATGGACGTGCAATGATACTAATAAATTTTTTTGTTAAATTTTAAAGTTTTAAGGGACAATGAATAATGGGCAATGATCAATGATCATGAATGTATGAGGTTTAAGTGATGGGCAATGATGGTCATAGATTGTTTTGTTAAATTGTTTTGTTTTAAGGGATGGGCAATGATAGTCATAGATTTTTTTGTTTAATTTTTAAGTTTTAAGAGACGTTTTAAGGGACGGGCAAATATGGTAATAAATTTTTTTGTTAATTTTTAAAGTTTTAAGGGACAATGAATAATGGGCAATGGATCAATGATCATGAATGTATGAGGTTTAAGTGATGGGCAATGATGGTCATGGATTGTTTTGTTAAATTGTTTTGTTTTAAGGGATGCGCAATGATCGTACCTAATTCGCTTGTAAAACTTCTAAGGTTTGAAGGACGTGCAATGATGCTAATAAATTTTTTTGTTAATATTTAAAGTTGTAAGGGACATTGAATAATGGGCAATGGATCAATGATCATGAATGTATGAGGTTTAAGTAGTGGGCAATGATGGTCATAGATTGGTTTGTTAAATTTTGTTGTTTTAAGGGATGGGCAATGATGGTTTTAGAGTTTCTTGTTTAATTTTTAAGTTTTAAGACATGTTTTAAGGGACAGGCAATTATGGAAATACATTTTTTTTGTTAAATTTTAAATTTTTAAGGGACTGTGATCAATGGGCAATGTTCAATGACCATGAATGTATTTGTTAAATTTTAAAGGTTTAAGTAATGGATAATGATGGTCTTAGATTGGTTTGTTAAATTTTGTAGTTTTAAGGGATGGGCAATGATGGTTTTAGAGTTTTTTGTACAATTTTTAAGTTTTATAAAATGTTTTAAATGACGGGCAATTATGGTAATACATTTTTTTGTTAAATTATAAGTTTTAAGGGACAATGATCAATGTTCAATGATAAATGACCATGAATGTATTTGTTAAATTTTAAAGGTTTAAGTAATGAGCAATGATGGTCATAGATTGTTTTATTCAATTTTGTAGTTTTAAGGGAAGGGCAATAATGGTTTTAGAGTTTCTTGTTCAATTTTTAGGTTTTAGTGGATGGGCAGTTATAGTCAAAGATTTTTTTGTTTAATTTTTAAGTTTAAAGAGATGTTTTAAGGGACCGGCAATTACAGAAATAAATTTTTTTTGTTAAATTTTAAATTTTTAAGGGACTGTGATCAATGGGCAATGATCAATGACCATGAATGTATATGTTAAATTTTAAAGGTTTAAGTAATGGATAATGATGGTCTTAGATTGGTTTGTTAAATTTTGTAGTTTTCAGGGATGGGCAATGATGGTTTTAGAGTTTCTTGTACATTTTTGTAGTTTTAAGGGATGGCAATGATAGTCATAGATTTTTTAAGGGACAATGATCAATGGGCAATGATCAATGACCATGAATGTATTTGTTAAATTTTAAAGGTTTATGTGATGGGCAATGATGGTCATACATTGTTTTGTTTAATTTTTAAGATTTAAGAGATGTTTTAAGGGACGGGCAATTATGGAAATACATTTATTTTGTTAAATTTTAAAGGTTTAAGTAATGGGCAATGATGTTCATAGATTATTTTATTAAATTTTGTAGTTTTAAGGGAAGGGCAATGATGGTTTTAGAGTTTCTTTTTCAATTTTTAAGTTTTAGTGGATTGGCATTTATAATCATAGATTTTTTTGTTTAGTTTTTAAGTTTTAAGAGATGTTTTAAGGGACGGGCAATTATGGAAATACATTTTTTTTGTTAAATTTTAAAGTTTTAAGGGACAATGATCAATTGGCAATGATCAATGTATTTGAATGATCAATGACCATGAATGTATTTCTTAAATTTTAAAGGTTTAAGTAATGGGCAATGATGGTCATAGATTGTTTTGTTAAATTTGGTAGTTTTAAGGCATGGGCAATGATGGTTATAGAGTTTCTTGTATAGTTTTTACCTTTTAAAGGATGGGTAATGACAGTCATAGATTTTTTGTTTAATTTTTGTTTAATTTTTGTTTATTTAATTTAATTTATGTAATTTTTTTGTTTAATTATGGAAATACATTTTTTTTGTTTGCATAGACTTTTTTGTTTAATTTTGAAGTTTTAAGAGATATTTTAAGGGTCGGGCAATTATGGTAATACATTTTTTTTTGTTAAATTTTAAAGTTTTAAGGGACAATGATCAGTGGGCAATGGTTAATGACCATGAATGTATTTTGGAAATTTTAAAGGTTTAAGTAATGGGCAATAATTGTCATAGATTGTTTTGTTAACTTTTTTGGTTTTTAAAGGCATGGGCAATGATGGTTATAGAGTTTCTTGTAAAATTTTTTAGTTTTGAGGGATGGGCAATGATAGTCATAGATTTTTTTGTTTAATTTTTAAGGTTTCAGAGATGTTTTAAGAGACCGGCAATTATGGTAATAGATTTTTTTGGTAAATTTTTAAGTTTTAAGGGACAATAATCAATGGGCAATGGTAATGACCATGAATATATTTGTTAAATTTTAAAGGATTAAGTAATGGGCATTGATGGTTATAGATTGTTTTGTTAAATTTTGTAGTTTTAAGGGAAGGCCAATGATGGTTATACAGTTTCTTGTACAATTTTTAAGTTTTAAAGGATGGGCAATGATTGTCAAAGATTTTTTTGTTCAATTTGAAAGTTTTAAGAGATGTTTTAAGGGATAGGCGATTAGGATGAAAAATTTTTTTGTTAAATTTTACAATTTTAAGGGACAATGAAACATGGGCAATGATCAATGATCATGAATGTATGAGGTTTAAGTGATGGGAAATGATGGTCATTGATTGTTTTGTTAAATTTTGTATTTTTAAGGGATGGGCAATGATGGTTTTAGAGTTTTTTGTAAAATTTTTTAGTTTTAAGGGATGGGCAATGATAGTCATAGATTTTTTTGTCTAATTTTTAAGGTTTCAGAGATGTTTTAAGGGACGGGCAATTATGGTAGTAGATTTTTTTCTTAAATTTTAAAGTTTTAAGGGACAATGATCAATGGGCAATGGTTAATGACCATGATTGCATTTGTTAAATTTTAAAGGTTTAAGTAATGGGCAATGATGGTCATAGATTGTTTTGTTAAATTTTGTAGTTTTAAGGGAAGGCCAACGATGGTTATACAGTTTCTTGTACAATTTTTAAGTTTTAAAGGATGGGCAATGATTGTCAAAGATTTTTTTGTTCAATTTGAAAGTTTTAAGAGATGATTTAAGGGACGGGCAATTATGATGATACATTTTTTTATTAAATTTTACAATTTTAAGGGACAATGAAAAATGGGCAATGATCAATGATCATGAATGTATGAGGTTTAAGTGATGGGAAATGATGGTGTAATATGCACATATATGCACTATTAATATCATATATATATATATCGACCACCCACTGTACCAAGAGTACTTAAAGGGTACACACTGTAACACTTTGTCGCAGTGTTTATGTCATCCAAGGTCTCGGTCATAAACCTAAGTGCACCGAAATATGAACCGCTCGCTGTGCCTTGGCTGTACGCCGAAAAAAGTGCATATGTCCGCATATACGTAACACGAGTGGACCTTATGCATGTCCACATACCTCCGCCTAAGCGAACATAACATAAATATATATTCATATATAAATATTTAAGAATACATAACCGTCCCTCCGCTGCCGCTTTGGGCAGCGCAGCTACGGGACTTAGACTTCCTTTAACTCATAAGTAAATTTGTAATTCAGAAACTCCTATGAGCTCGGAGCGGCAACAACAGTTGCTCCAAAGATGAATAAAATCTAATAAAGAGACTTAGAACATATTACATGGCGATCCTGCCTCACTTGCGCATTCATTTGGATGTTAAGAACCTATTGCACCTATTGCATGGACCTGGACTCCTTACAATGGATATTGAAGGAATCCCGGTCGCAGGGACATCGAAGGATCAACAACTGAAAAAAATCAACGGAGAAAAACTACCAGCAGCGACTTTGACATGGACATCCCAATGATCAAAAGGGACAACGAAGATATCGCAGTAAGAAGAGCCTGGACATAAGCACATCGGAGTGGGTGGATCAACGCTCCAACGCAGAAAGCGCTGAATACTAGCTAAATCGCGAGAATGCAACAACTCGGTGAAAATACTGGTGAAGGAACACATTAAACCTACGCAACGAAAAATAAAACCACACCCACACACGCAGCCAGCTACACTGCAATCCTAAATGTCAAAAAAAAAAATAAAACAAAATCCACCCCGCAGAGTTACCGAGACTAAAAAAAAAATGCCCCAATGACTGCAAAGGACCCCTGGAATCACCCTTCTGCGAACAAACCTGTGCCAGCACCGGTGCCCCAACAACCAAAGAAAGAAGAAACGCCTGTGCAGCCAGCACCGGCCCTGTTTAGCGCTCCAAGCTACCGGAACAGTGAACCGACAGCGCTACCAAAAGTGCAAAATTTTTTTTTCCCCGTGCACTGCGTTGCATATTTTTTGTATTGCACTGCGATGCATATTTTTTTTAGTATAAAAAAAAATTCTTTATAAAATTGGAGCGACACTAAAGTTGCCCGATTAGCGTGTGGCCTGAAAACCATACAAAAAAATAGGCAGGTTTTTATGCAAAAAAAAAAATACAATGAAAAAAAAGAAAAAAAAAAAAAAAAAAAAAAAAAATGAGGAGATTACACAAAACGCAATATACACATAGCCAAATAAGGCAAGTCTTTAAATGAGCCAAACTGAATGGCAAATAAATAATAAATTAAATCATACAGTTTACACAAAAATTATATACCAATTCTAGAGAAAATACCCAAAATGGGTTTAGTAGATGTAAAACAAGTGGACTCCACAGCAAATGTAATAAATAAAATTGAGTCCAGCACTATGAACATAGAATTAACAAATATCCTATTACCAATTATTGTATTCATTTTGATCGCGTTCATTTTGTATAAAGCATACATTTTTCATAATAAATGTATAGCAAAAGAGCGATTAATAAAAGCCAGGCTATCGATCTGGACAAAATAATAAAAAAATATATAAAAAAAAAAATAATAATAATAATAAGAATCAATTTTTAGATATATATATAGTAAAAAACAATATATAAAAAGCTGTATATGATATATACACAAAAAAAAAACGATTCCATATGTTTATGAATAATCTTATCTTTATGTACAATGAAAATAAAATTTAATAAATAAAATAAAGAAAGTTTAAAAGAAAATAATTCCAGTATGAGTACACAAAGAATAATAGAAAAAACATATGAAAAGGACCCCTATTTCCAAGAAAGGATCAAGCAGTTAGTATCAAAAACCCCAGTTAGTGTGTATGAGCTAGAAATACTTTATATAGAAACTTTAACTGCCACGTTTCACCATTGTTCCACTGCACTGCAACCCAAAAAGGAATAGTATTAACAACAATTCCGGGTGTGCTAGTAAAATCAAGAATAGACGAGCATCTACTTTTAGGTAGAACGATTGTTATGATGGTTTCTAAAAGATAATCCATACCCTTAATATAATGGAATGGAATGAATTATCGAAAGAACTATCAAGCATTAAAGCAGAATTCGACAAATCTCATAAAGTCACTCACACAGAATAGACCGATACAAAAAACAACGGTCAATAAACACGTAGAAATATTAGTTAAATGCTTTAATGAAGCTCGAATATTAATATATTAACACAGAGGAAAAGTTAAATCCCGATCACTGGTCTCGGAGTATCAAAGTATTTGATCAGACTAAGATTTAATCTAACATCTGTTAAGGAAAGGTTCAAGCTAGATATTTCAATACCTACTATTCTCAATACTTCAATAACAATTGAAGCTGGTGACGAACCAAGAATCAAAAGAAGTAATTGACCAACAAGAAATAGAAGAAAGCGATATTAACAACCTTACAGTTCCGGCAGTCCTTATTCAATCTGAATTATCAGACCAGGACTTGTCCGACTCTGAATTTAACGACAGCATTGTAGAATTAAAACCAACCGCAATGGCTGACGAGAGCATTGCCCAAAGGGCATACATTAGAGAAATATCGAATGCCATCCCGGAATTTAACGGGCAAAGGTTACACCTTCAAAGATTTATAACAGCTTTGAGGTTAATTGTCCTCACGAAAAGGCACATTCGAGAATTTGGCTGTAGAAGTAAGTAAATCCAAAATAATTGGATCAACTTTATACAGAGTCCAAATTGAAGGAACTATAGAAGCAATAATCAAAAAACTACAAGACACTATAGTCGGAGAAACCTCTGACATAATTAAAGCAAAAATGGCGAAAACAACCCAGAAAGGCAAAACCGCGGAAAAATTCACGACGGAAATAGACAACTCTAGGAAGCTCCTAGAAGCTTCGCACATTGACGAAGGCCTATCGGCCGAACACGCTGACAAATTCAGTACCAAGGAGGCCATAAACACAATGGTTAAAAACTGTGAGCATGGCCGCCTCAAAACAATATTGGAAGCAGGCACTTTCATAACTATGAATGAAGCCTGTCACAAAGTACATACAATGCAGTACTGAGATGACAGGTAATGCCAATTCAATATTATACACCCAACGAGGAAATAATTATCGCGGTAATAATTTCAGAAACAATTATCGCGGTAGAGGTAATAATCGAGGTAATTATAATAATACCAGATATTACCAAAATATCGGTTATAATCAAAACAATAGCTACTACAGAAATAACGGTAACCAGAATAACAGTTATTACACAAACAACAACCGCGGCGGAAATAACCGTGGTGGAAACAACCGAGGCGGAATTAGCCGTGGGGGAAACAACAATAATAACCATAATAATAATAATCAAAATAACAATATAAGAAAAGCCCAAACGAATTCGGAAAACTCCCAAACACCTTTAGATACACGTCAGTTAAAAACAACAAGATTCACACTATAAATCTCAGTCAAAGTACATTCGTTAGTTTCATAAACGCAGCAACAGGAAAAGAATTAGTTTTTCTACTAGATACAGGTGCAGAAATTTCCATATTAAAGGAAAATTCTGATAATTTTCAAAAAATTCAAGAAAATCACATCATAAACATACAGGGTATAAGCCAAGATGTTACCAAATCAAAAGGCATAACTTCTATTGATATTCAGACTTCTAAGTACATCACCCACATGATTTCCATATAGTAAATGTGCAATTCGCTATTCCTTGTGATGGGGTACTGGGAATAGATTTTATCAAAAGGTACAATTGTCAATTAGACTTCAAGCCTTCTGAAGACTGGCTTGTAATTAGACCAAATAATCTCAAATATCCAATTTATGTTCCGATAACATACAGTTCTGGCAACAACTCCCTAACTCTGCCAGCAAGATCCCAAGTCATCCGAAAAGTTACGATAAATTCCAAAGAAAATAGTGTATTGATTCCGAATCAAGAGATTCATAAAGGTATCTATATAGCAAATACCATAGCAACAGTCCAGAATGCATATGTAAGACTACTAAATACCACAAATATAGATCAAGTAGTTAATATTAAAAATATTCCTCATGAACTACTATCAAACTATGATGTAGTAAAAACAGTACCCGAAAACCGTAAAAACACTGTATTATCCCAACTTACAAAAAACTTCCCACCTCAATTCAATGATCAACTTAAAAATTATGCACCCAGTATAGTGATGTATTCGGACTAGAAACCGAAGCGATCACTACAAATAATTTCTATAAACAAAAACTGAGATTAAGTGATTATGAACCCGTATATACAAAAAATTACAGAAACCCTCATAGTCAACAAGACGAAATTCAAAAACAAGTCCAAAAACTCATTAATGATAAAATAGTAGAACACTCTGTATCACCTTATAATAGCCCATTTTTGCTAGTACCAAAAAAGTCACTCCCAAATTCCAGAAAATAAAAAATGGCGATTAGTAATAGATTATCGTCAAATTAATAAAAAACTCTTATCTGATAAATTTCCACTCCCTATAATCGATGACATTTTAGATCAACTAGGTAGGGCAAAGTATTTCTCATGTCTCGACTTATGTCCGGTTTTCACAAATTGAACTCGAAAAAAATTCACGAGATATAACATCCTTTTCAACGAACAATGTTCATATCGTTTCACGCGATTACCATTCGGTTTAAAATAGCCCAAATCTTTCAAAGAGATGACTATAGCTTTCTCTGGATTGAGCCTTCCCAGATTTTTTTGGATGACTTAATAGTCATAGGTTGCTCCGAAACCACATCTCAAGAACCTACTGATGTTTTCGAGAATGTAGGAAACACAACCTAAAGTTACATCCCGAAAAATGTTCATTTTTCATCAGGAAGTCACCTTCCTAGGACATAAATGCACAAATAAAGTCTTGCCCGACGACAAAAAATACGACGTCATTGAAAATTACCCAGTCCCATGATGTGACAGCGCAGAAGATTCGTTGCTTTTGCAATTATTACAGACGTTTCATAAAGAATTTTGCAGAATACTCCCGTCACATAACAAGATTATGTAGGAAAAATGTAAATTCGATGGACAACAGAATGTCAAACGCTTTCGACATCTAAAATCAGCTTAATAACCCCAACTCAGATAAATGAATTACAGCTCCCAGTTGCATACGCATCAAGATCCTTTACGAAAGGTGAAAGCAACAAGAGCACTACAGAACAAGAATTAGCAGCTATTCATTGGGCAATAACATACTTCAGACCATATATTTATGGTAGACACTTCACTGTCAAAACAGACCACAGAGCACTTACCTATTTATTTTCAATGATAAATCCCAGTTCCAAACTATCAAGAATGAGACTTGAATTAGAGGAATATACTTTTACAGTAGAGTATCTAAAGGGTAAAGATAATTATGTAGCCAATGCGCTGTCTAGAATAACAATCACCGACACATACATTTACACAAACATACATTTAAGCACTAAAATTCTGAAAGTCACTACCAGAAACCAAAGTAGACAAAAATCATGCGCAGGAAAGAGAAAAATAGAATTGCATAAGCAATCCATAGAAAAAGCTTCAAAGCCCAACGTATATGAAGTCATTAATAATGATGAAGTACGTAAAGTAGTGACCTTGCATGTAAATGACAATATGTGTTTATTTAAGCACGGAAGGAAAATTACAGCAAGATATAATGTTAGCGATTTGTATACTAATGGAACCCTTGACTTAGGTCAATTCTTCCAAAGGCTTGAAAAGCAAGCCGGTATGCACAAAATCAGCCAACTTAAAGTGGCACCGTAGGAAAATATCTTTGAACATGTTTCAATTGATAATTTTAAAAATAAGGGCAATTATATATTGAAATCATTAAGAGTAGCGCTACTCAACTCGGTGACCGTAATACAAAATAATAAAGGAAAAGAAGCTATATTGTCTACATTTCACAATGATCCAATACAAGGTGGTCATACAGGCATTACAAAAACCTTGGCCAATATGTCCAAATACATAAAAGAGTACATAAAGAAATGTCCTAAATGCCAAAAGTCAAAAACAACTAAACACACTAAGACCCCTTAACTATAACTGAAACTCCACAAAGAGCTTTCGATAGAGTAATTGTGGATACGGTTGGTCCACTACCAAAATCAAACAATGGAAACGAGTATGCAGTAACACTCATATGCGATTTAACCAAATACCTGGTAGCATACCAATACCAAATAAAGTGCAAATACGGTAGCAAAAGCTATTTTGAAGATTTTATTCTATGTCGTCCAATGAAGACGTTCATTACGGACTGGGCGGATATAAAATTCAATTATTGAGTCTAGTAAAATTTAATTACTAACTTTACTGCCATCATCCCAACTGTGGTACCGAGAGCGAAGCCACAGAACACTCATGAGTCATCTCGTTGCAATGGATGGGATGTTGGCTACATACTTCGTCTATTGCTAATACACCCCTCAATGGCACATGACTATTGTCCATACGAGCTAGTTTTTGGTAAAACTTCAAATTTACCAAAGCATTTTAATAGCATAGAAAACATAAAACCTCATTATAATATAGAAGACTATGCTAAGGAATCAAAATTCAGATTAGAACAGGCATTTAAAAGAGCCAGACTAATGCTAGAATCTCATAAAATAAAACAAAAAATTATTTACGACAAAACTAGTTTAGATTTTGAGTTGAAAATAGGAGGTAAGGTCTTATTAAAAAATGAAACTGGACATAAGCTAGATTTAAAATATACAGGCCCCTATAAGGTAGAACAAATAGGAGATAGGGATAATATAACTATATCAGACAATAAAAATAAAAAACAAATAGTAAATAAAGATAGATTAAATCTTTTTATTTCATAATCAATCAACATTTCATAAATATATCACGTATGGCCATACATAAAAAAAAAAAAAAAAATAAAGAAAAAAAAGCATACCGAATATAACAATACAAAAAAAAACTTATTGTTAACATCATTTATTAAAATTTGTACAATCTATGTTAGAAAATAACTTCATTATATTACGTTATTTTTCAAAAGGAGCGAGATGTAATATGCACATATATGCACTTTTAATATCATATATATATATATCGACCACCCACTGTACCAAGAGTACTTAAAGGGTACACACTGTAACACTTTGTCGCAGTGTTTATGTTATCCAAGGTCTCGGTCATAAACCTAAGTGCACCGCAATATGAACCGCTCGCTGTGCCTTTGCTGTACGCCGAAAAAGTGCATATGTCCGCATATACGTAACACGAGTGGACCTTATGCATGTCCATACCCGCCTAAGCGAACATAACATAAATATATATTCATATATAAATATTTAAGAATACATAACCGTCCCTCCGCTGCCGCTTTGGGCAGCGCAGCTACGGGACTTAGACTTCCTTTAACTCATAAGTAAATTTGTGAAGTCAGAAACTCCTATGAGCTCGGAGCGGCAACAACAGTTGCTCCAAAGATGAATAAAATCAAATAAAGAGACTTTGAGAACATATTACATGGCGATCCTGCCTCACTTGCGCATTCATTTGGATGTTAGAACCTATTGCACCTATTGCATGGACACGATGGACTCCTTACATGGCGATCCAAGTGATCAATAATGGAACAATCACTGGACAAAAGGACATCGACAGGATCCGCTATAAGAATGGAATCCTAGGACTAAAAGGAAAAAACAAATATCGGAAGAGGATCACCCAACGCAGTGGGAACGTTACATGCGAGAATCGAACAACTAAAAAAACTTCTAAAATCAACGAAAAAAAAAACCACAGCCACACACGCAGCAGCTACACTGCAATACCCAACATTCAAAAGACAAAATAAAACTTAATCAATCATCGAAACAGGAGTTACCGAGACTAAAAAAAAAATGCCCCAATGACTGCAAAGGACCCCTGGAATCACCCTTCTGCGAACAAACCTGTGCCAGCACCGGTGCCCCAACAACCAAAGAAAGAAGAAACGCCTGTGCAGCCAGCACCGGCCCTGTTTAGCGCTCCAAGCTAAGCCCGGAACAGTGAACCGACAGCGCTACCAAGAGCGCAAAAATTTTTTTTTTCCCCGTGCACTGCGTTGCATATTTTTTTGTATTGCACTGCGATGCATATTTTTTTAGTATAAAAAAATTCTTTATAAAATTGAGCGACATTAAAGTTGCCCGATTAGCGTGTGGCCTGAAAAACCATACAAAAAAATAGGCAGGTTTTAAAAAAAAAAAATATATATAAAAAAAAAATACAATATTAAAAAAAATTACAAAAAAAAAAAAAACAAAACGCAATACACACATAGCCAAATAAGGCAAGTCTTTGAATGAGCCAAACTGAATGGCAAATAAATAATAAATTAAATCATGCAATTTACCCAAAAAATGATATACCAATTCTAGAGAAAATACCCAAAATGGGTTTAGTAGATGTAAAACAACAAGTGGACTCCACAGCAAATGTAATAAATAAAATTGAGTCCAGCACTAAGAACATAGAATTAACAAATATCCTATTATCAATTATTGTATTCATTTTGATCGCGTTCATTTTGTATAAAGCATACATTTTTCATAATAAATGTATAGCAAAAAGAGCGATTAATAAAAGCCAGGCTATCGATCTGGACAAAATATAAAAAAATATATAAAAAAAAAAAATAATAATAATAATAAAAATTAATTTTTAGATATATATATATATAAAAAACAATATATAAAAAGCTGTATATGATATATACACAAAAAAAAAACGATTCCATATGTTTATGAATAATCTTATCTTTATGTACAATGAAAATAAAATGTAATAAATAAAATAAAGAAAGTTTAAAAGAAAATAATTCCAGTATGAGTACACAAAGAGCCATAGACAAAACATATGAAAAGGACCCCTATTTCCAAGAAAGGATCAAGCAGTTAGTATCAAAAACCCCAGTTAGTGTGTATGAGCTAGAAATACTTTATATGGAAACTTTTAACTGCCACGTTTCACCATTGTTTCACTGCACCGCAACCCAAAAAGGAATAGTATTAACAACAATTCCGGGTGTGCTAGTAAAATCAAGAATAGACGAGCATCTACTTTTAGGTAGAACGATTGTTATGATGGTTTCTAAAAGATAATCCATACCCTTAATATAATGGAATGAAATGAATTATCGAAAGAACTATCAAGCATTAAAGCAGAGTTCGACAAATCTCATAGGTCACTCACACAGAATAGACCGATACAAAAAACAATGGTAAATAAACACGTAGAAATATTAGTTAAATGCTTTAATGAAGCTCGAATATTAAAATATGAACACAGAGAAAAGTTAAATCCGGATCACTGAGTATCAAAGTTTTTGATCAGACTAAGATCTAATCTAACATCTGTTAAAGAAAGGTTCAAGCTAGATATTTCAATACCTACTATTCTCAATACTTCAATAACAATTTATGCTGGTGACAACCCAGAATCAAAAGAAGTAATTGACCAACAAGAAATAGAAGAAAGCGATATTAACAACCTTACGGTTCCGGCAGTCCTTATTCAATCTGAATTATCAGACCAGGACTTGTCCGACTCTGAATTTAACGACAGCATTGTAGAATTAAAACTAACCGCAATGGCTGACGAGAGCATTGCCCAAAGGGCATACATTAGAGAAATATCGAATGTCATCCCGGAATTTAACAGGCAAAGGTTACACCTTGAAAGATTTATAACAGCTTTGAGGTTAGTTAACCTAACGAAAGGCACATTCGAGAATTTGGCTGTAAAAGTAATTAAATCCAAAATAATTGGATCAACTTTATACAGAGTCCAAAATGAAGGAACTATAGAAGCAATAATCAAAAAACTACAAGACACTATAGTCGGAGAAACCTCTGACATAATTAAAGCCAAAATGGCGAAAACAACCCAGAAAGGCAAAACCGCGGAAAAATTCACGACGGAAATAGACAACTTAAGGAAGCTCTAGAAGCTTCGTACATTGACGAAGGCCTATCGGCCGAACACGCTGACAAATTTAGTACCAAGGAGGCCATAACCACAATGGTTAAAAACTGTGAGCATGGCCGCCTCAAAACAATATTGGAAGCAGGCACTTTCATAACTATGAATGAAGCCGTCACAAAGTACATACAATGCAGTACTGAGATGACAGGTAATGCCAATTCAATATTATACACCCAACGAGGAAATAATTATCGCGGTAATAATTTCAGAAACAATTATCGCGGTATAGGTAATAATCGAGGTAATTATAATAATACCAGATATTACCAAAATAACGGTTATAATCAAAACAATAGCTACTACAGAAATAACGGTAACCAGAATAACAGTTATTACACAAACAACAACCGCTGCGGAAATAACCGTGGTGGAAACAACCGAGGCGGAAATTGCCGTGGGGGAAACAACAATAATAACCATAATAATAATAATCAAAATAACAATATAAGAATAGCCCAAACGAATTCGGAAAACTCCCAAACACCTTTAGATACACGTCAGTTAAAAACAACAAGATTCACACTATAACTCTCAGTCAAAGTACATTCGTTAGTTTCATAAACGCAGCAACAGGAAAAGAATTAGTTGTTCTACTATATACAGGTGCAGAAATTTCTATATTAAAGGAAAATTCTGATAATTTTCAAAACATTCAAGATAATCATATCATAAACATACAGGGTATAAGCCAAGAGGTTACCAAATCAAAAGGCATAACTTCTATTGATATTCAGACTTCTAAGTACATCACCCACATGATTTCCATATAGTAAATGTGCAATTCGCTATTCCTTGTGATGGGGTACTGGGAATAGATTTTATCAAAAGGCACAATTGTCAATTAGACTTCAAGCCTTCTGAAGACTGGCTTGTAATTAGACCAAATAATCTCAAATATCCAATTTATGTTCCGATAACATACAGTTCTGGCAACAACTCTCTAATTCTGCCAGCAAGATCCCAAGTCATCCGAAAAGTTACGATAAATTCCGAAGAAAATAGTGCATTGATTCCGAATCAAGAGATTCATAAAGGTATCTATATAGCAAATACCATCGCAACAGTCCAGAATGCATATGTAAGACTACTAAATACCACAAATATGGATCAGGTAGTTAATATTAAAAATATTCATCATGAACCACTTTCAAACTACGATGTAGTAAAAACAGACCCCGAAAACCGTATTATCCCAACTTACAAAAAACTTCCCCCCTCAATTCAATGATCAACTTACAAAATTATGCACCCAGTATAGTGATGTATTCGGACTAGAAACCGAAGTGATCACTACAAATAATTTCTATAAACAAAAACTGAGATTAAGTGATGATGAACCCGTATATACAAAAAATTACAGAAACCCTCATAGTCAACAAGACGAAATTCAAAAACAAGTCCAAAATCTCATTAATGATAAAATAGTAGAACACTCTGTATCACCTTATAATAGCCCATTTTTGCTAGTACCAAAAAGTCACTTCCAAATTCAGAAAATAAAAAATGGCGATTAGTAATAGATTATCGTCAAATTAATTAAAAACTCTTTTCTGATAAATTTCCACTCCCTAGAATCGATGACATTTTAGATCAACTAGGTAGAGCAAAGTATTTCTCATGTCTCGACTTAATGTCCGGTTTTCCCGAATTACGAGATATAACATCCTTTTCAACGAACAATGGTTCATATCGTTTCACGCGATTACCATTCGGTTTAAAAATAGCGCCAAACTCCTTTCAAAGAATGATGACTATAGCTTTCTCTGGATTGGAGCCTTACCAAGCATTTCTTTACATGGACAACTTAATAGTCATAGGTTGCTCTGAAAACCACATGCTCAAGAGCCTAACTGATGTTTTCGAGAAATGTAGGAAACACAACCTAAAGTTACATCCCGAAAAATGTTCATTTTTCATGCATGAAGTCACCTTCCTAGGACATAAATGCACAAATAAAGGAATCTTGCCCGACGACAAAAAAATACGACGTCATTCAAAATTACCCAGTCCCACATGATGTGGACAGCGCTAGAAGATTCGTTGCATTTTGCAATTATTACAGACGTTTCATAAAGAATTTTGCAGAATACTCCCGTCACTTAACAAGATTATGTAGGAAAAATGTAAAATTCGAATGGACAACAGAATGTCAAAACGCTTTCGAACATCTAAAATCAGCATTAATAAACCCAACTCTGTTGCAATACCCAGATTTTAGCAATGAATTTTGCATAATTACAGATGCTAGCAAATACGCCGGGGGGAACTCAGAATAAAAATGGAATTACAGCTCCCAGTTGCATACGCATCAAGATCCTTTACGAAAGGTGAAAGCAACAAGAGCACTACAGAACAAGAATTAGCAGCTATTCATTGGGCAATAACATACTTCAGACCATATATTTATGGTAGACACTTCACTGTCAAAACAGACCACAGAGCACTTACCTATTTATTTTCAATAATAAATCCCAGTTCCAAACTAACAAGAATGAGACTTGAATTAGAGGAATATAATTTTACAGTAGAGTATCTAAAGGGTAAAGATAATTATGTAGCCGATGCGCTGTCTAGAATAACAATCACCGACTTGAAAAACATACATTTAAGCACTAAAATTCTGAAAGTCACTACCAGAAACCAAAGTAGACAAAAATCCTGCGCAGGAAAAGAAAAAATAGAATTGCAAAAGCAATCCATAGAAAAAGCTTCAAAGCCCAACGTATATGATGAATGATATGAAGAATGATATGAATTATGAAGTACGTAAAGTAGTGACCTTGCATGTAAATGACAATATGTGTTTATTTAAGCACGGATGGAAAATTACAGCAAGATATAATGTTAGCGATTTGTATACCAATGGAACCCTTCACTTAGGTCAATTCTTTCAAAGGCTTGAAAAGCAAGCCGGTATGCACAAAATCAGCCAACTTAAAGTGGCACCGTAGGAAAATATCTTTGAACATGTTTCAATTGATAATTTTAAAAATATGGGCAATTATATATTGAAATCATTAAGAGTAGCGCTACTCAACTCGGTGACCGTAATACAAAATAATAAAGAAAAAGAAGCTATATTGTCTACATTTCACAATGATCCAATACAAGGTGAGGCACTACTACTGGAAAAATATGTCCAAATTCATAAAAGAGTACATAAAGAAATGTCATAAATGCCAAAAGTCAAAAACAACTAAACACACTAAGACCCCATTAACTATAACTAAAACTTCACAAAGAGCTTTCGATAGAGTAATTGTGGATACGGTTGGTCCACTACCAAAATCAAACAATAGAAACAATTATGCAGTAACACTCATATGCGATTTAACCAAATACCTGGTAGCGATACCAATACCAAATAAAAGTGCAAATACGGTAGCAAAAGCTATATTTGAAGTTTTAAGATATGTTTTAAGGGCCGGCAATTATGGCAATACATTTTTTTGTTA
This sequence comes from Drosophila atripex, assembly GCA_035045925.1. NCBI lineage: Eukaryota > Metazoa > Arthropoda > Insecta > Diptera > Drosophilidae > Drosophila > Drosophila atripex. The sequence continues at coordinate 879,899 of JAWNOP010000021.1, forward strand.
CATTTTTAGGTTTTAAGGGACAATGATCAATGGGCAATGATCAATGACCATGAATGTATTTGTTAAATTTGAAAGGTTTAAGTAGTGGGCAATTATGGTCATAGATTGTTTTGTTAAATTTTGTAGGTTTAAGGGATGGGCAGTCAAGGTTATAGAGTTTCTTGTACAATTTTTAACTTTTAAAGGATGGGCAATGACAGTCATAGATTTTTTTGTTTAATTTTTAAGTTTTAAGAGATGTTTTAAGGGCTGGGCAATTATGGTAATAATATTTTTTGTTAGATTTTAAAGTTTTAAGGGACAATGATCAATGGCAATTATCAATGACCATGAATGTATTTGTTAAAGTTTAAAGGTTTAAGTAATGGGCAATGATCGTTATATATTGTTTTGTTAAATTTTGTAGTTTTAAGGCATGGGCAATGATGGTTTAAGAGTTTTTTGTACAATTTTTAAAGTTTTAGGGATGGGCAATGATAGTCATAATTTTTTTTGTTTATTTTTTAAGTTTTAGGAGATGTTGTAAGGGTCGGGCAATTATGGTAATACATTTTTTTTGTTAAATTTTACATTTTTAAGGGACAATGATCAATGGGCAATGATCAATGACCATGAATGTATTTGTTAAATTTTAAATGTTTAAGTAATGGGCAATTATGGTCTTATGATTGGTTTGTTAAATTTTGTAAGTTTTAAGGGATGGGCAATGATGGTTATAGAGTTTCTTGTACAATTTTTAGTAGTTTTAAGGGATGGGCAATGATAGTCATAGATTTTTTTTTTATTTTTAGTTTTAGAGAGTTTAGGGGGGGATTGTATAAATTTTTTTTGTTTTTTTTAAGGGACAATGATCAATGGCAATTATCAATGACCATGAATGTATTTGTTAAAGTTTAAAGGTTTAAGTAATGGGCAATGATCGTTATATATTGTTTTGTTTAATTTTTAAGATTTAAGAGATGTTTAAGGCATGGGCAATTATTGAAATAGATTTTCTTGTTACAATTTTAAAGTTTTAAGGGATGGGCAATAATAGTCATAGATTTGTTTTGTTTATTAATTTTTATGAGATGTTGTAAGGGATGGGCAATGATGGTAATACAGTTTTTTGTTAAATTTTAAAGTTTTAAGGGACAATGATCAATGGGCAATGATTAATGACCATAGAATTTCTATGTTTAATTTTTAAGGTTTAAAAAATGTTGTAATGATAGTCAATTAAATTTTGAAAAATTTTGAAAGGTTTAAGTAATGGGCAATAATTGTCATAGATTGTTTTGTTAAATTTTTTGGTTTTTTAAGGCATTGGCCATGATGGTTTTAGAGTTTCTTGTACAATTTTTAAGTTTTAAGGGATGGGCAATGATAGTCATAAATTTTTTGTTTAATTTTGAAGGTTTCAGAGATGTTTTAATAGACAGGCAATTATGGCAATACATTTTTTTGGTAAATTTTTAAATTTTAAGGGACAATGATCAATGGGCAATGGTCAATGACCATGAATGTATTTGATAAATTTTAAAGGTTTAAGTAATGGGCAATGATGGTCATAGATTGTTTTAATAAATTTTGTAGTTTTAAGGCATGGGCCATGATGGTTTAAGAGTTTCTTGTAAAATTTTTAAGTTTTAAGGGATGGGCAATGATAGTCATATTTTTTTGTTTAATTTTGAAGTTTTAAGAGATGTTTTAATGGACAGGCAATTATGGTAATACATTTTTTTGTTAAATTTTAAAGTTTTAAGGGACAATGATCAATGGGCAATGGTTAATGACCATGTATGTATTTGTTAAATTTTAAAGATTTAAGTAATGGGCAATGATGGTCATAGATTGTTTTGTTAAATTTTGTATTTTTAAGGCATGGGCCATGATGGTTTAAGAGTTTCTTGTACAATTTTTAAGTTTTAAGGGATGGGCAATGATAGTCATATTTTTTTTGTTTAATTTTGAAGTTTTAAGAGATGTTTTAATGGACGGGCAATTATGGTAATACATTTTTTGTCAAATTTTACAAGTTTTAAGGGACAATGATCAATGGACCATGATCAATGTATTTGATGAATTTGTGAAGATTTAAGTAATGGGCAATGATGGTCATAGATTGTTTTGTTAAATTTTGTATTTTTAAGGCATGGGCCATGATGGTTTAAGAGATAGTTTTTTTGTTCAATTTGAAAGTTTTAAAAGATGTTTTAATGGACGTGCAATTATGGTAATACATTTTTTTGTTAAATTTTAAATTTTAAGGGACAATGATCAATGGGCAATGATCAATGACCATGAATGTATTTGTAAAGGTTTAAGTAATGGGCAATGATGGTCATCGATTGTTTTGTTAAATTTTGTAGTTTTAAGGCATAGGCAATGATGGTTTTAAAGTTTCTGGTAAAATTTTTTGTTTTAAGTGATGGGCAATGATAGTCCTAAATTCTGTTTATTTAACTTCTAAGTTTTGATGGACGGGCAATGATGCTAATAAATTTTTTTGTTAATTTTTATAGTTTTAAGGGTCAATGATCAATGGGCAATGATCAATGGTTTATAGTCTTTTGTACAATTTTTAGCTTTAAAGGATGGGCAATGATAGTCATAGATTTTTTTGTTCAATTTTTAAGTTTTATGAGATGTTTTAAGGCACGGGCAATGATGGTCATAGATTGTTTTGTTCCATTTTGTAGTTTTAAGGGAAGGCCAATGATGGTTGTAGAGTTTCTTGTAAAGTTTTTCAGTTTTAGGGATGGGCAATGAAAGTACTCAATTTGCTTATAAAACTTCTAAGGGTTTGATAGACGTGCAATGATGCTAATAAATTTTTTTGTTAAATTTTAAAATTTTAAGGGACAATGATCAATGGGCAATGGATCAATGACCATGAATGTATGTTAAGGTTTAAGTAATGGGCAATGATGGTCATAGATTTGTTTTGTTAAATTTTGTTGTTTTAAAGCATGGGCAATGATGGTTTAAGAGTTTCTTGTAAAATTCTTAAGTTTTAGTGGATGGGCAATGATAGTCATAAATTTTTTTGTTTATTTTTAAGTTTTAAGAGATGTTTTAATGGACGGGCAATTATGGTAATACATTTTTATGTTTAATTTAAAGGTTTAAGGGACAATGATAATGGGCAATGATTAGGTCATTGTATTTGTTAAATTTGGAAGTTTTAAGGCATGGGCAATGATGGTTATAGATGATTTTGTACAATTATGAATTGTTTTAAAAGCAAGGGCAATGAATAGTCATAAGAGTTTTTTGTTAAAATTTTAAGTTTTAAGGATGGGCAATGATAGTCATATTTTTTGTTTAATTTTGAAGTTTTAAGAGATGTTTTACATAGACGGTCACATCATCACAATACAATTTTATTGTTAAATTTTAAATTTTAAGGGACAATGATCAATGGGCAATGATCAATGACCATGAATGTATTTGAATGATCAATGACCATGAATGTATTTGTTAAATTTTAAAGATTTAAGGTTTTAAAGGTTCAATGATGGTCATAGATTGTTTTAGTTAAATTTTGTATTGTTTTAAGGCATGGGCCATGATGGTTATAAGAGTTTCTTGTAATAATTTTTACGTTTTAAAGGATGGGCAATGACAGTCATAGTTTTTTTTGTTTAATTTTGAAGTTTTAAGAGATGTTTTACATCTCACATTTTCACAGATGTTGTACATCTCAATGTCACAATACATTTTTTTGTTAAATTTTAAAGTTTTAAGGGACAATGGTCAATGGGCTATGATCAATGACCATGAATGTATTTGTTAAATTTTAACGATTTTAGTGATGGGCAAGGATGGTCATAGATTATTTTGTTAAATTTTGTATTTTTAAGGCATGGGGCATGATGATTTAAGAGTTTCTTGTACAATTTTTAAGTTTTAAGGGATGGGCAATGATAGTCATAGAATGTTTTGTTAAATTTTGTAGTTTTAAGGGATGAGCAATGATAGTCATCTACTTTTTTGTTTAATTTTTAAATTTTAGAGATGTTTTTAGGGACGGGCAATTTGGCAATACATTTTTTTGTTAAATTTTAAAGTTTTAAGGGACAATGATCAATGGGCAATAGTCTATGACCATGAATGTATTTGTAAAATTTTAAAGGTTTAAGTAATGGGCAATAAGAGTTTTTTTTTTCAATTTTTTAGTTTTAAGGGAAGGCCAATGATGGTTATAGAGTTTTTTGTAAATTTTTTAGTTTTAAGGGATGGGCAATGATGGTACTAAATTCACTTATAAAACTTCTAAGTTTTGATGGACGTGCAATGATGCTAATAAATTTTTTTGTTAATTTTTATAGTTTTAAGGGGCAATGATCAATGATCATGAATGTATGAGGTTTAAGTAATGGGCAATGATGGTGATAGATTGTTTTGTTAAGTTTTTTAGTTTTTTAAGGCATGGGCAATGATGGTAATAGAGTTCTTGTAAAATTTTTTAGTGTTAAGGGATGGGCAATGATAGTCATACATTTTGTTTTGGCAATGGTTAATGACCATGAATGTATTTGTTAAATTTTAAAGGTTTAAGTAATGGGAAAAAAAAACAATGATGGTCATAGATTGTTTTGTTAAATTTTGTAGTTTTAAGGCAATGTCAATGATGGTTATACAGTTTCTTGTACAATTTTTAAGTTTTAAAGGATGGGCAATGATAGTCATAGATTTTTTTCTTTAATTTTGAAGGTTTCAGATATGATTTAAGGGACGGGCAATTATGGTAGTAGATTTTTTTGTTAAATTTTAAAGTTTTAAGGGACAATGATCAATGGGCAATGATAGTACTAAATTCGCTTATAAAACTTCTAAGTTTTGATGGACGTGCAATGATGGTCATAGATTTATTTTGTTAATATTTTAGATTTAAGGCATGGACATGATGATCTATGATCATGTACAATGTTTGAGCTTTAAGTGATGGGCATTGATGGTCATAGATTGTTTTTGTTTAATTTTTAAGTTTTAAGAGATGTTTTAATGGACTGGCAATTATGGTAATACATTTTTTTGTTAAATTTTAAAGTTTTAAGGGACAGTGATCAATGGGCAATGATCAATGACCATGAATGTATTTGTTAAATTTTAAAGGTTTAAGTGATGGGCAATGATGGTCATAGATTGTTTTGTTAAATTTTTTAGTTTTAAGGGATAGGCAATGATGGTTATATAGTTTCTTGTACAATTTTTAGTTTTAAGAGATGGGCAATGGTAGTACTAAATTCGCTAAAATTTGTTGATAATTTTTAAATTTTAAGGGACAATGATCAATGATTCATAAATTGTTTTGTTAAAGTTTGTAGTTTTAAGGGATGGGCAATGATGTTTATAGAGTTTCTTGTACAATTTTTAAGTTTTAAAAGATGGGCAATGATAGTCATGATTTTTTGTTTAATTTTTAACTTATGAGTTTTTATAGATTTATTTAATTTTTAAGTTTTAAGGGACAGTGATCAATGGGAAATGATCAATGACCATGAATGTATTTGTTAAATTTTGTAGTTTTAAGGGATGGGCAATGATGGTCTTAGATTGTTTTGTTAAATTTGTTAGTTTTAAGGCATTTTTAGTTTAAGGCCTATGATGATTATACAGTTTCTTGTACAATTTTAAGTTTTAAAGGATGGGCAATGATTGTCATATATTTTTTTGTTCATTTTTGTAAGTTTTCAGAGATGTTTTAAGGGACGGGCAATTATGGCAATGACAGTCATAGATTTTTTTGTTTAATTTTTAAGTTTAAAGAGATGTTCTTGGGGGTAATTGGGTAATACATTTGTTTGTTAAATTTTAAAGTTTTAAGGGACAATGAATAATGGGCAATGGATGTAATTGTCATGAATTTATGAAGATTTAAGTGATGGACAATGATGGTCATAGATTGTTTTGTTAAATTTTGTAGTTTTAAGGCATGGGCCAATGATGGTTTTAGAGTTTCTTGTACAATTTTTAAGTTTTAAGAGGATGGGAAATGATAGTCATATTTTTTTGTTTAATTTTGAAGTTTTAAGAGATGTTTTAATGGACGGTGCAATTATGATAATACATTTTTTGTTAAATTATAAGTTTTAAGGGACAATGATCAATGGGCAATGATCAATGACCATTAATGTATTTGTTAAATTTTAAAGGTTTAAGTAATGGACAATGATGGTAATAGATTGTTTTGTTAAATTTTGTAGTTTTAAGGGATGGGCAATAATGGTTTTACAATTTCTTGTACAATCATTAATTTTAAGAGGATGGGAAATGACAGTTATAGATTTTTTTGTTTAATTTTCAAGTTTCAAAAGATGTTTTAAGGGACGGGCAATTTGGTAATAAATTTTTTTGTCAAATTTTAAAGTTTTAAGGGACAATGATCAATAAGCAATGGTTAATGACCATGAATGTATTTGTTAAATTTTAAAGGTTTAAGTAATGACGGTCATAGATTGTTTTATTTAATTTTGTAGCATTAAGGGAAGGGCAATGATGGTCATAGATTGTTTTATTTAATTTTGTAGTATTAAGGCAAGGGCAATGATGGTTTTTGGAGTTTCTTGTAAAATTTTTAAGTTTTAAGGGATGGACAATGGTAGTCATAGATTTTTTTGTTTAATTTTAAAGATTTAAGAGATGTTCTTAGGTGACGGGCAATTATAGTAATACATTTTTTGTTAAATTATAAAGTTTTAAGTGATACAATGATCAATGACCATGAATGTCTATGTTAAATTTTATAGGTTTAAGTGATGGGCAATGATGATCATAGATCGTTTTGTTAAATTTTTTAGTTTTAAGGGATAAGTCATTAGGGTTATACAGTTTCTTGTAAAGTTTTTCAGTTTTAAGGGATGGGAAATGATAGTACATCCATTTTGCTTAATTTTAAACTTCTAAGGTTTGATGGACGTGCAATGATGCTAATAAATTTTTTGTTAATTTTTAAAACTTTAAGGGACAATGAACAATAGGCAATGGATCAATGATCATGAATGTATGAGGTTTAAGTGATGGGCAATGATGGTCATAGATTTTTTTGATAAATTATGTTGTTTTAAGAGATGGGCAATGATGGTTTTAGAGTTTCTTGTACAATTTTTAGTTTTAGTGGATGGGCAATGATAGTCATAAATTTTCTTTTTATTTTTAAGTTTAAAGAGATGTTTTAAGGGTCGGGCAATTATGGTAATACATTTTTATGTTTAATTTTAAAGGTTTAAGTAATGGGGAATGCTGGTCATTGTTTTGTTAAATTTGGTAGTTTTAAGGCATGGTTTTGGTTTTGTTTGGTTTTTAAAGGCATGGCCAATGATGGTTATAGAGTTTCTTTTAAAATTTTTTAGTTTAAAGGGATGGGCAATGATAGTCATTGATTTTTTTGTTTAATTTTTAAGGTTGCAGAGATGTTTTAAGGGACAGGCAATTAAATTTTAAAATTTAAAGGTTTAAATAATGGGCAATGATGGTCATAGATTGTTTTGTTATGTTTTTTGGTTTTTTAAGGCATGGGCAATGATGGTTATAGAGTTTCTTGTACAATTTTTTAGTTTTAATGGATGGGCAATGATAGTCATCGATTTTTTTGTTTAATTTTTAAGTTTTCAGTGATGTTTTAAGGGACGGGCAATTATGGTAATAAATTTTGTTGTTAAAGTTTTAAGGGACAATGATCAGTGGGCAATGGTTAATGACCATGAATGTATTTGTAAAATTTTAAAGGTTTAAGTAATGGGCAATAATTGTCATAGATTATTTTGTTAAATTTTTTGGTTTTTAAAGTCATGGGCAATGATGGTTATAGAGTTTCTTGACAAATTTTTTAGTTTTAAGGGATGGGCAATGATAGTCATAAATTTTTTTGTTCAATTTTTAAGGTTTCAGAGATGTTTTAAGGGACAGGCAATTATGGTAATAGATTTTTTTGGTAAATTTTTAAGTTTTAAGGGACAATGATCAATGGGCAATGATCAATGACCATGAATGTATTTGTTAAATTTTAAAGGTTTAAGTAATGGGCAATGATGGTCATAGATTGTTTTGTTAAATTTTTTTGTTTTAAGGGATGAGCCATGATGGTTTTAGAGTTTCTTGTAAATTTTTTATTTTTAAGGGATGGGCAATGATAGTACTCATTTCACTTATAAAACTTCTAAGGTTTGATGGACGTGCAATGATGCTAATAAATTTTTTGTTAATTTTTATAATTTTAAAAAGTTAATTTAAATTAACCTTCCTTTAGGGAAGGTTAATGATGGTTATACAGTTTCTTATACAATTTTTAAGTTTTAAAGGATGAGCAATGATTGTCAAAGATTTTTTTGTTCAATTTTTAAGTTTTAAGAGATGTTTTAAGGGACGGGCAATTATGATAATACATTTTATTGTTAAATTTTACAATTTTAAGGGACAATGAAAAATAGGCAATGATCAATGATCATGAATGTATGAGGTTTAATTGATGGGCAATGATCAATGGTTATACAGTCTCTTGTACAATTTTTAAGATTTAAAGGATGGGCAATGATGGTCATAGATTTTTTTGTTCAATTTTTAAGTTTTAAGAGATGTTTTAAGGGACGGGCAATTATGGTCATAGATTGTTTTGTTCAATTTTTTAGTTTTAAGGGATGGCCAATGATGGTTATAGGGTTTTTATTAATTTTTTTACTTTTAAGGGATGGGCAATGATAGTACTAAATTCACTTATAAAACTTCTAAGTTTTGATGGACGTGCAATGATGCTAATAAATTTTTTTTTTAATTTTTATAGTTTTAAGGGACAATGATCAATTGGCAATGATCAATGGTTATACAGTCTCTTGTACAATTTTTAAGTTTTAAAGGATGGGCAATGATAGTCATAGATTTTTTTGTTCAATTATTAAGTTTTAAGATATGTTTTAAGGGACGGGCAAATATGGTCATAGATTATTTTGTTCAATTTTGTAGTTTTAAGGGAAGGCCAATGATGGTTATAGAGTTTCTTGTAAATTTTTTAGTTTTAAGGGATGGGCAATGATAGTACTAAATTCACTTATAAAACTTCTAAGTTTTGATGGACGTGCAATAAATTTTCTTGTTAATTTTTATAGTTTTAAGGGTCAATGATCAATGGGCAATGATCAATGGTTATACAGTCTCTTGTACAATTTTTAAGTTATAAAGGATGGGCAATGATAGTCATAGATTTTTTTGTTCAATTTTAAAGTTTTAAGAGATGTTTTAAGGGACGGGCAATTATGGTCATAGATTGTTTTGTTCAATTTTGTAGTTTAAGGGAAGGCCAATGATGGTTATAGAATTTCTTGTAAATTTTTTAGTTTTAAGGGATGGGCAATGATAGTACTAAATTCACTTATAAAACTTCTAAGTTTTGATGGACGTGCAATGATGCTAATAAATTTTTTTGTTAATTTTCATAGTTTTAAGGGACAATGATCAAAGGGCAATGATCAATGGTTATTCAGTCTCTTGTACAATTTTTAAGTTTTAAAGGATGGGCAATGATAGTCATAGATTTTTTTGTTCAATTTTTAAGTTTTAAGATATGTTTTAAGGGACGGGCAAATATGGTCATAGATTATTTTGTTCAATTTTGTAGTTTTAAGGGAAGGCCAATGATGGTTATAGAGTTTCTTGTAAATTTTTTAGTTTTAAGGGATGGGCAATGATAGTACTAAATTCACTTATAAAACTTCTAAGTTTTGATGGACGTGCAATAAATTTTCTTGTTAATTTTTATAGTTTTAAGGGACAATGATCAATGGGCAATGATCCATGGTTATATAGTCTTTTGTACAATTTTTAAGTTTTAAAGGATGGGCAATGATAGTCATAGATTTTTTTGTTCAATTTTTAAGTTTTCTGAGACGTTTAAGGCACGGGCAATTATGGTCGTAGATTGTTTTGTTCAATTTTGTAGTTTTAAGGGAAGGCCAATGATGGTTATAGAGTTTCTTGTTAATTTTTTAGTTTTAAGGGATGAGCAATGATAGTACTAAATTCACTTATAAAACATCTAAGTTTTGATGGACGTGCAATGATGCTAATAAATTTTATTGTTAATTTTCATAGTTTTAAGGGACAATGATCAAAGGGCAATGATCAATGGTTATACAGTCTCTTGTACAATTTTTAAGTTTTAAAGGATGGGCAATGATAGTCATAGATTTTTTTGTTCAATTTTTAAGTTTTAAGATATGTTTTAAGGGACGGGCAAATATGGTCATAGATTATTTTGTTCAATTTTGTAGTTTTAAGGGAAGGCCAATGATGGTTATAGAGTTTCTTGTAAATTTTTTAGTTTTAAGGGATGGGCAATGATAGTACTAAATTCACTTATAAAACTTCTTAGTTTTGATGGACGTGCAATAAATTTTCTTGTTAATTTTTATAGTTTTAAGGGATAATGATCAATGGGCAATGATCCATGGTTATATAGTCTTTTGTACAATTTTTAAGTTTTAAAGGATGGGCAATGATAGTCATAGATTTTTTTGTTCAATTTTTAAGTTTTCTGAGACGTTTAAGGCACGGGCAATTATGGTCGTAGATTGTTTTGTTCAATTTTGTAGTTTTAAGGGAAGGCCAATGATGGTTATAGAGTTTCTTGTTAATTTTTTAGCTTTAAGGGATGAGTAATGATAGTACTAAATTCATTTATAAAATTTCTAAGTTTTGATGGACGTGCAATGATGCTAATAAATTTTTTTGTTAATTTTTATAGTTCTAAGGGACAATGATCAATGGGCAATGATCAATGATCATGAATGTATGAGGTTTAAGTAATGGGCAATGATTGTTTTGTTAAGTTTTTTAGTTTTTTAAGGCATGGGCAATGATTATCAAAGATTTTTTTGTTCAATTTGAAAGTTTTAAGAGATGTTTTAAGGGACGGGCAATTATGATGATACATTTTTTTGTTAAATTTTATAATTTTAAGGGACAATGAAAAATGGGCAATGATCAATGGTCATGAATGTATGAGGATTAAGTGATGGGAAATGATGGTCATTGATTGTTTTGTTCAATTTTGTAGTTTTAAAGGAAGGCCAATGATGGTTATAGAGTTTCTTGTTAATTTTTTAGTTTTAAGGGATGGGCAATGATAGTACTAAATTCACTTATAAAACTTCTAAGTTTTGATGGACGTGCAAAGATGCTAATAAATTTTTTTGTTAATTTTTATAGTTTTAAGGGACAATGATCAATGACCATGAATGTATTTGTTAAATTTAAAAGGTTTAAGTAATGGGCAATGATGGTCATGGATTGTTTTGTTAAATTTTGTAGTTTTAATGGAGGGCCAATGATGGTTATACAGTTTCTTGTACAATTTTTAAGTTTTTAAGGATGAGCAATGATTGTCAAAGATTTTTTTGTTCAATTTTTAAGTTTTAAGAGATGTTTTAAGGGACGGGCAATTATGATGATACATTTTTTTGTAAAAATTTTACAATTTTAAGGCACAATGAAAAATGGGCATTGATCAATGATCATGAATGTGTGAGGTTTAAGTTATGGGCAATGATGGTCATAGATTGTTTTGTTGAATTTTTGTATAAAGGGATGGGAAATGATGGTTTTAGAGTTTCATTTACAATTTTTAAGTTTTAAGGGATGGGGAATAACAATCATAGATTTTTTTGTTTAATTTTTAAATTTTAGGAGATGTTTTAAGGGACGGGCAATTATGTTAATACATTTTTTGTTAAATTATATGTTTTAAGGGACAATGATCAATGGGCAATGATCAATGACCATGAATGAATTTGTTAAATTTTAAAGGTTTCAGTAATGGGCAATGATGCTCATAGATTATTTTGTTGAATTTTGTGGTTTTGAGGGATGGGCAATGATGGTTTAAGAGTTTCTTTTACAATTTTTAAGTTTTAAGGGATGGGGAATAACAATCATAGACTTTTTTGTTTAATTTTTAAATTTTAGGAGATGTTATAAGGTACGGCCAATTATGGTAATACATTTTTTGTTAAATTATAAGTTTTAAGGGACAATGATCAATGGTTAAACAGTTTCTTGTACAATTTTTAAGTTTTAAAGGATGGGCAATGATAGTCATAGATTTTTTTGTTTAATTTTTAAGGTTTCAGAGATGTTTTAAGGGACGGGAAATTATGGTAATAGATTTTTTTTGTTAAATTTTAAAGTGTTAAGGGACAATTATCAATGGGCAATGGTTAATGACCATGATTGTATTTGTTAAATTTTAAAGGTTAAAGTAATGGGCAATGATGGTTAAAGATTGTTTTGTTAAATTTTGTACTTTTAGGGGAAGGCCAATGATGGTTATACAGTTTCTTGTACAATTTTTAAGTTTTAAAGGACGGGCAATGATTGTCAAAGATTTTTTTGTTCAATTTGAAAGTTTTAAGAGATGTTTTAAGGGACGGGCTATTATGATGATACATTTTTTTGTCAAATTTTACAATTTTAAGGGACAATGAAAAATGGGCAATGATCAATGATCATGAATGTGTGAGGTTTAAGTGATGGGAAATGATGGTCATTGATTGTTTTGTTAAATTTTGTACTTTCAAGGCATGGGCAATGATTGTCAAAGATTTTTTTTTTTCAATTTGAAAGTTTTAAAAGATGTTTTAAGGGACGGGCAATTATGATGATACATTTTTTTGTTAAATTTTACAATTTTAAGGGACAATGAAAAATGGGCAATGATCAATGATCATGAATGTATGAGGTTTAAGTGATGGGAAATGATGGTCATTGATTGTTTTGTTAAATTTTGTACTTTCAAGGGATGGATAATGATGGTTTTAAAGTTTCTGGTAAAATTTTTTTGTTTTAAGGGATGGGCAATGATAGTACTAAATTCGCTTATAAAACTTCTAAGTTTTGATGGACGTGCAATGATGCTAATAAATTTTTTTGTTAATTTTTATAGTTTTAAGGGTCAATGATCAATGGGCAATGATCAATGGTTTATAGTCTTTTGTACAATTTTTAAGTTTTAAAGGATGGGCAATGATAGTCATAGATTTTTTTGTTCAATTTTTAAGTTTTATGAGATGTTTTAAGGCACGGGCAATAATGGTCATAGATTGTTTTGTTCCATTTTGTAGTTTTAAGGGAAGGCCAATGATGGTTATAGAGTTTCTTGTTAATTTTTTAGTTTTAAGGGATGGGCAATGATAGTACTAAATTCGCTTATAAAACTTCTAAGTTTTGATGGACGTGCAATGATGGTAATAAATTTTTTTGTTAATTTTTATAGTTTTAAGGGACAATGATCAATGGGCAATGATCAATGGTTATACAGTTTCTTGTACAATTTTTAAGTTTTAAAGGGAATGATTTTCCTAGATTTTTTTGTTAAATTTCAAAGTTTCAAGGGACAATCAATAATGGGCAATGGTCAATGATCATGAATGTATGAGGTTTAAGTGATGGGAAATGATGGTCATTGTTTGTTTTGTTAAATGTTGTACTTTTAAGGGATGGGCATTGATGGTTTTAGAGTTTCTTGGCAAATTTTTTAGTTTTAAGGGATGGGCAACGATAGTACTAAATTCGCTTGTAAGCTTCTAAGTTTTGATGGACGATCCTAATACATTTTTTTGTTAATTTTTATAGTTTTAAGGGACAATGATCAATGGGCAATGATCAATGGTTATACAGTTTCTTGAAAATTTTTAAGTTTTAAAGGATGGGAAATGATAGTCATAGATTTTTTTGTTTAATTTTTAAGATTTCAGAGGTGTTTTAAGGGACGGGTAATTATGGTAATAGATTTTTTTGTTAAATTTTAAAGTTTTAAGGGACAATTATCAATGGGCAATGGTTAATGACCATGATTGTATTTGTTAAATTTTAAAGGTTTTAGTAATGGGCAATGATGGTTATATATTGTGTTGTTAAATTTTGTAGTTTTAAGGGAAGGTTAATGATGGTGATACAGTTTCTTGTACAATTTTTAAGTTTTAAAGGATGAGCAATGATTGTCAAAGATTTTTTGTTCTATTTTTAAGTTTTAAGAGATGTTAGGGACGGGCAATTATGATGATACATTTTTTTGTTAAATTTTACAATTTTAAGGGACAATGAAAAATGGGCAATGATCATGAATGTATAAGGATTAAGTAATGGGCAATGATAGTCATAGATTTTTTTTGTTCAATTTTTAAGTTTTAAGAGATGTTTTAAGGGACGGGCAATTATGGTCATAGATTGTTTTGTTAAGTATTTTAGTTTTTTAAGGCATGGGCAATGATGGTTATAGAGTTTATTGTACAATTTTTTAGATTTAAGTGATGGGCAATGATAGTCATCGATTTTTTGTTTAATTTTAAAGTTTTAAGGGACAATGATCAATGGGCATTGGTTAATGACCATGAATGTATTTGTTAAATTTTAAAGGTTTAAGTAATGGGCAATGATGGTCATAGATTGTTTTGTTAAATTTTGTAGTTTTAAGGGAAGGCCAATGATGGTTATACAGTTTTTTGTACAATTTTTAAGTTTTAAAGGATGAGCAATGATTGTCAAATATTTTTTGTTCGATTTTTAAGTTTTAAGAGATGTTTTTAGGGACGGGCAATTATGATGATACATTTTTTTGTTAAATTTTAAAATTTTAAGGGACAATGAAAAATGGGCATTGATCAATGATCATGAATGTATGAGGTATAAGTGATGGGCAATGATGGTCATAGATTGTTTTGTTGATTTTGTAGTATTAAGGGATGGAAATGATGGTTTTAGAGTTTCATTTAGCAATTTTAAGTTTTAAGGGATGGGGAATAACAATCATGGATTTTTTTGTTTAATTTTTAAATTTTAGAGAGATGTTTTAATGGGACGGGCAATTATGTTAATACATTTTTTGTTAAAATTTATAAGTTTTAAGGGACAATGATCAATGGGCGTGATCAATGACCATGAATGTATTTGTTAAATTTAAAAGGTTTCAGTAATGGGCAATGATGGTCATAGATTGTTTTGTTGAATTTGTAGAATTAAGGGATGGGAAATGATGGCTTTAGAGTTTCATTTACATATTTTAAGTTTTAAGGGATGGGGAATAACAATCATTGACTTTTTTGTTTAATTTTTAAATTTTAGGAGATGTTATAAGGTACGGGCAATTATGGTAATACATTTTTTGTTAAATTATAAGTGTTAAGGGACAATGATCAATGGGCAATGATCAATGACCATGAATGTATTTGTTAAATTTTAAAGGGTTAAGTAATGGGTAATGATGGTCTTAGATTGTTTTGTTAAATTTTGTAGTTTTAAGGGAAGGCCCATGATGGTTATAGAGTTTCTTGTAAATTTTTTAGTTTTAAGGGATGGGCAATGATAGCATAGTTTTTTTGTTTAATTTTTAAGTTTTCAGTGATGTTTTAAGGGACGGGCAATTATGGTAATAAATTTTTTTGTTAAATTTTAAAGTTTTAAGGGACAAGGATCAGTGGGAAATGATCAATGGTTATACAGTTTCTGGTACAATTTTTAAGTTATAAAGGACGGGCAATAAGACGGGTCATAGATTCTTTTGTTCAATTTTTAAGTTTTAAAAGATGTTTTAAGGGACGGGCAATTATGATAATAGGGACAATGAAAAATGGGCAATGATCAATGATCATGAATGTATGAGGTTTATAGATTGCTTTGTTAAATTTTGTCGTATTAAGGGATGGGCAATGATGGTCATTGTTTGTTTTGTTAAATTTTGTACTTTTAAGGGATGGGCAATGATGGTTTTAGAGTTTCTTGGCAAATTTTTTAGTTTTAGGGGATGGGCAACGATAGTACAAAATTCGCGTATAAAACTTCTAAGTTTTGATGGACGTGCAATGATGCTAATAAATTTTGTTGTTTGTTTTTATAGTTTTAAGGGACAATGATCAATGGGCAATGATCAATGATCATGAATGTATAAGGATTAAGTAATGGGCAATGATAGTCATAGATTTTTTTGTTCAATTTTTAAGTTTTAAGAGATGTTTTAAGGGACGGGCAATTATGGTCATAGATTGTTTTGTTAAGTATTTTAGTTTTTTAAGGCATGGGCAATGATGGTTATAGAGTTTCTTGTACAATTTTTTAGATTTAAGTGATGGGCAATGATAGTCATCGATTTTTTGTTTAATTTTAAAGTTTTAAGGGACAATGATCAATGGGCATTGGTTAATGACCATGAATGTATTTGTTAAATTTTAAAGGTTTAAGTAATGGGCAATGATGGTCATAGATTGTTTTGTTAAATTTTGTAGTTTTAAGGGAAGGCCAATGATGGTTATACAGTTTTTTGTACAATTTTTAAGTTTTAAAGGATGAGCAATGATTGTCAAATATTTTTTGTTCGATTTTTAAGTTTTAAGAGATGTTTTTAGGGACGGGCAATTATGATGATACATTTTTTTGTTAAATTTTAAAATTTTAAGGGACAATGAAAAATGGGCATTGATCAATGATCATGAATGTACGAGGTATAAGTGATGGGCAATGATGGTCATAGATTGTTTTGTTGATTTTGTAGTATTAAGGGATGGGAAATGATGGTTTTAGAGTTTCATTTACAATTTTTAAGTTTTAAGGGATGGGGAATAACAATCATGGATTTTTTTGTTTCATTTTTAAATTTTAGGAGATGTTTTAAGGGACGGGCAATTATGTTAATACATTTTTTGTTAAATTATAAGTTTTAAGGGACAATGATCAATGGGCAATGATCAATGACCATGAATGTATTTGTTAAATTTAAAAGGTTTCAGTAATGGGCAATGATGGTCATAGATTGTTTTGTTGAATTTGTAGAATTAAGGGATGGGAAATGATGGCTTTAGAGTTTCATTTACATATTTTAAGTTTTAAGGGATGGGGAATAACAATCATTGACTTTTTTGTTTAATTTTTAAATTTTAGGAGATGTTATAAGGTACGGGCAATTATGGTAATACATTTTTTGTTAAATTATAAGTGTTAAGGGACAATGATCAATGGGCAATGATCAATGACCATGAATGTATTTGTTAAATTTTAAAGGGTTAAGTAATGGGTAATGATGGTCTTAGATTGTTTTGTTAAATTTTGTAGTTTTAAGGGAAGGCCCATGATGGTTATAGAGTTTCTTGTAAATTTTTTAGTTTTAAGGGATGGGCAATGATAGCATAGTTTTTTTGTTTAATTTTTAAGTTTTCAGTGATGTTTTAAGGGACGGGCAATTATGGTAATAAATTTTTTTGTTAAATTTTAAAGTTTTAAGGGACAAGGATCAGTGGGAAATGATCAATGGTTATACAGTTTCTGGTACAATTTTTAAGTTTTAAAGGATGGGCAATAATAGTCATAGATTCTTTTGTTCAATTTTTAAGTTTTAAAATATGTTTTAAGGGACGGGCAATTATGATAATAGGGACAATGAAAAATGGGCAATGATCAATGATCATGAATGTATGAGGTTTATAGATTGCTTTGTTAAATTTTGTCGTATTAAGGGATGGGCAATGATGGTCATTGTTTGTTTTGTTAAATTTTGTACTTTTAAGGGATGGGCAATGATGGTTTTAGAGTTTCTAGGCAAATTTTTTAGTTTTAGGGGATGGGCAACGATAGTACAAAATTCGCGTATAAAACTTCAAAGTTTTGATGGACAAGCAATGATGCTAATAAATTTTGTTGTTTGTTTTTATAGTTTTAAGGGACAATGATCAATGGGCAATGATCAATGATCATGAATGTATAAGGATTAGGTAATGGGAAATGATGGTCATATATTGTTTTGTTAAGTATTTTAGTTTTTTAAGGCATGGGCAATGATGGTTATAGAGTTTCTTGTACAACATTTTTGTTTTAAGGGATGGGCAATGATAGTCATAAATTTTTTTGTTAAATTTTTAAGGATTCAGAAATATTTTAAGGGACGGGCAATTATGGTAATAGATTTTTTTGTTAAATGTTTAAGTTTTAAGGGACACTGATCAATGGGCAATGGTTAATGACCATGAATGTATTTGTTAAATTTTAAAGGTTTAAGTAATGGGCAATGATGGTCATAGATTTTTTTGTTAAGTTTTGTAGTTTTAAGCGAAGGTTAATGATGGTTATACAGTTTCTTGTACAATTTTTAAGTTTTCAAGGATCAGCAATGATTGTCAAAGATTTTTTTGTTCAATTTTTAAGTTTTAAGAGATGTTTTAAGGGACGGGCAATTATGATAATAGGGACAATGTAAAATGGGCAATGATCAATGATCATGAATGTATGAGGTTTAAGTGATGGGCAATGATGGTCATAGATTGCTTCGTTAAATTTTGTCGTATTAAGGGATGGGCAATGATGGTTTTGGAGTTTCTTGTAAAATTTTTTAGTTTTAAGGGATGGGCAATGATAGTCATAGTTTTTTTGTTTAATTTTTAAGTTTTCAGTGATGTTTTAAGGGACAGGCAATTATAGTAATAGATTTTTTTGGTAAATTTTAAAGTTTTAAGGGACAATGATCAGTGGGCAATGGTTATTGACCATGAATGTATTTGTGAAATTTTAAAGGTTTAAGTAATGGGCAATAATTGTCATAGATTGTTTTGTTAAGTTTTTGGTTTTTAAAGGCATGGGCAATGATGGTTATAGAGCTTCTTGTAAAATTTTTTGTGTTTTAAGGGATGGGCAACGATAGTACTAAATTCGCTTGTAAACTTCTAAGTTTTGATGGACGTGCAATGATGCTAATAAATTTTTTTGTTAATTTTTATAGTTTTAAGGGACAATGATCAATGGGCAATGATCAATGGTTATACAGTTTCTTGTACAATTTTTAAGTTTTAAAGGATGGGCAATGATAGTCATAGATTCTTTTGTTCAATTTTTAAGTTTTAAGAGATGTTTTAAGGGACGGGCAATTATGGTCATAGATGGTTTTGTTCAATTTTGTAGTTTTAAGGGAAGGCCCATGATGGTTATAGAGTTCCTTGTAAATTTTTTAGTTTTAAGGGATGGGCAATGATAGTACAAAATTCGCGTATAAAACTTCTAAGTTTTGATGGACGTGCAATGATGCTAATAAATTTTTTTGTTAGTTTTTATAGTTTTAAGGGACAATGATCAATGGGCAATGATCAATGATCATGAAGGTATGAGGTTTAAGTGATGGGCAATGATGGTCATAGATTGTTTTGTTAAATTTTGTCGTATTAAGGGATGGGCAATGATGGTTTTAGAGTTTCTTGTAAAATTTTTTAGTTTTAAGGGATGGGCAATGATAGTCATAGTTTTTTTGTTTAATTTTTAAGTTTTCAGAGATGTTTTAAGGGACGGGCAATTTTGAAAATACATTTTTTTGTTAAATTTTAAAATTTTAAGGGACAATGATTAATGGGCAATAATCAATGTTCGTGTATATATGAGGTTTAAGTAATGGGCAATGATGGTCATAGATTGTTTTGTTAAGTTTTTTAGTTTTTTAAGGCATGGGCAATAATGGTTATAGAGTTTCTTGTACAATTTTTTAGTTTTAAGTGATGGGCAATGAAAGTCATAGATTTTTTTGTATAATTTTTAAGTTTTCAGTGATGTTTTAAGGGACGGGCAATTATGGTAATAAATTTTTTTGTTAAATTTTAAAGTTTTAAGGGACAATGATCAGTGGGCAATGGTTAATGACCATGAATGTATGTGGGAAATTTTAAAGGTTTAAGTAATGGGCAATAATTGTCATAGATTGTTTTGTTAAGTTTTTTGGTTTTTAAAGGCATGGGCAATGATGGTTATAGAGTTTCTTGTAAAATTTTTTAGTTTTAAGGGATGAGCAATGATAGTCATAAATTTTTTTGTTTAATTTTTAAGTTTTCAGTGATGTTTTAAGGGACGGGCAATAATGGTAATAAATTTTTTTGTTAAATTTTAAAGTTTTAAGGGACAATGATCAGTGGGCAATGGTTAATGACCATGAATGTATGTGGGAAATTTTAAAGGTTTAAGTAATGGGCAATAATTGTCATAGATTGTTTTGTTAAGTTTTTTGGTTTTTAAAGGCATGGGCAATGATGGTTATAAAATTAAACTTGTAAAATTTTTTAGTTTCAAGGGATGGGCAATGATAGCCATAGATTTTTTTGTTTAATTTTTAAGGTTTCAGAGATGTTTTAAGGGACAGGCAATTATGGTTATAGATTTTTTTGGTAAATTTTTAAGTTTTAAGGGACAATGATCAATGGGCAATGGTTAATGACCATGAATGTATTTGTTAAATTTTAAAGTTTTAAGGGACAATGATCAGTGGGCAATGGTTAATGACCATGAGTGTATTTGGGAAATTTTAAAGGTTTAAGTAATGGGCAATAATTGTCATAGATTGTTTTGTTAAGTTTTTTGGTTTTTAAAGGCATGGGCAATGATGGTTATAGAGTTTCTGGTACAAATTTTTAGTTTTAATGGATGGGCAATGATAGTCATCTATTCTTTTGTTTAATTTTTAAGTTTTCAGTTGTTTTAAGGGACGGGCAATTATGGTAATAGATTTTTTGGTAAATTTTAAAGTTTTAAGGGACAATGATCAATGGGCAATAATCAATGTTTGTGTATATATGAGGTTTAAGTAATGGGCAATGATGGTCATAGATTGTTTTGTTAAGTTTTTTGGTTTTTAAAGGCATGGGCAATGATGGTTATAGAGTTTCTTGTAAAATTTTTTAGTTTTAAGGGATGGGCAATGATAGCCATAGATTTTTTTGTTTAATTTTTAAGGTTGTAGAGATGTTTTAAGGGACAGGCAATTAAATTTTAAAATTTAAAGGTTTAAGTAATGGGCAATAATTGTCAAAGATTGTTTTGTTAAGTTTTTTGGTTTTTTAAGGCATTGGCAATGATGGTTATAGAGTTTCTTGTACAATTTTTTAGTTTTAATGGATGGGCAATGATAGTCATCGATTTTTTTGTTTAATTTTTAAGTTTTCAGTGATGTTTTAAGAGACGGTCAATTATGGTAATAAATTTTTTTGTTAAATTTTAAAGTTTTAAGGGACAATGATCAGTGGGCAATGGTTAATGACCATGAATGTATTTGTAAAATTTTAAAGGTTTAAGTAATGGGCAATAATTGTCATAGATTGTTTTGTTAAATTTTTTGGTTTTTAAAGTCATGGGCAATGATGGTTATAGAGTTTCTTGTCAAATTTTTTAGTTTTAAGGGATGGGCAATGATAGTCATAAATTTTTTTGTTCAATTTTTAAGGTTTCAGAGATGTTTTAAGGGACAGGCAATTATGGTAATAGATTTTTTTGGTAAATTTTTAAGTTTTAAGGGACAATGATCAATGGGCAATGGTTAATGACCATGAATGAATTTGTTAAATTTTAAAGTTTTAATGGACAATGATCAGTGGGCAATGGTTAATGACCATGAATGTATTTGGGAAATTTTAAAGGTTTAAGTAATGGGCAATAATTGTCATAGATTGTTTTGTTAACTTTTTTGGTTTTTAAAGGCATGGGCAATGATGGTTATAGAGTTTCTTGTAAATTTTTTTAGTTTTAAGGGATGGGCAATGATAGCCATAGATTTTTTTGTTTAATTTTTAAGGTTGCAGAGATGTTTTAAGGGACAGGCAATTAAATTTTAAAATTTAAAGGTTTAAGTCATGGGCAATGATGGTCATAGATTGTTTTGTTAAGTTTTTTGATTTTTAAAGGCATGGGCAATGATGGTTATAGAGTTTCTGGTACAATTTTTTAGTTTTAATGGATGGGCAATGATAGTCATCTATTCTTTTGTTTAATTTTTAAGTTTTCAGTGATGTTTTAAGGGACGGGCAATTATGGTAATAGATTTTTTTGGTAAATTTTAAAGTTTTAAGGGACAATGATCAATGGGCAATGGTTAATGACCATGAATGTATTTGTGAAATTTTAAAGGTATGAGTAATGGGCAATAATTGTCATAGATTGTTTTGTTAAGTTTTTTGGTTTTTAAAGACATGGGCAATGATGGTTATAGAGTTTCTTGTAAAATTTTTTAGTTTTAAGGGATGGGCAATGATAGTCATAGATTTTTTTGTTTAATTTTTCAGGTTGCAGAGATGTTTTAAGGGACAGGCAATTAAATTTTAAAATTTAAAGGTTTAAGTAATGGGCAATAATTGTCAAAGATTGTTTTGTTAAGTTTTTTGGTTTTTTAAGGCATTGGCAATGATGGTTATAGAGTTTCTTGTACAATTTTTTAGTTTTAAGGGATGGGCAATGATAGTCATAAATTTTTTTGTTCAATTTTTAAGGTTGCAGAGATGTTTTAAGGGACAGGCAATTAAATTTTAAAATTTAAAGGTTTAAGTCATGGGCAATGATGGTCATAGATTGTTTTGTTAAGTTTTTTGATTTTTAAAGGCATGGGCAATGATGGTTATAGAGTTTCTGGTACAATTTTTTAGTTTTAATGGATGGGCAATGATAGTCATCTATTCTTTTGTTTAATTTTTAAGTTTTCAGTGATGTTTTAAGGGACGGGCAATTATGGTAATAGATTTTTTTGGTAAATTTTAAAGTTTTAAGGGACAATGATCAATGGGCAATAATCAATGTTTGTGTATATATGAGGTTTAAGTAATGGGCAATGATGGTCATAGATTGTTTTGTTAAGTTTTTTAGTTTTTCAAGGCATGGGCAAAAATGGTTATAGAGTTTCTTGTACAATTATTTAGTTTAAAGTGATGGGCAATGATAGTCATAGATTTTTTTGTTTAATTGTTAAGGTGTCAGAGATGTTTTAAAGGACAGGCCATTATGGTAATAGATTTTTTTGGTAAATTTTTAAGTTTTAAGGGACACTGATCAGTGGGCAATGGTTAATGACCATGAATGTATTAGTTAAATTTTAAAGGTTTAAGTAATGGGCAATGATGGTCATAGACTGTTTTGTTAAATTTTGTAGTTTTAAGCGAAGGTTAATGATGGTTATACAGTTTCTTGTACAATTTTTAAGTTTTAAAGGATGAGCAATGATTGTCAAAGATTTTTTTGTTCAATTTTTAAGTTTTAAGAGATGTTTTAAGGGACGGGCAATTATGATAATAGGGACAATGAAAAATGGGCAATGATCATTGATCATGAATGTATGAGGTTTAAGTGATGGGCAATGATGGTCATAGATTGTTTTGTTAAATTTTGTCGTATTAAGGGATGGGCAATGATGGTTTTAGAGTTTCTTGTAAAATTTTTTAGTTTTAAGGGATGGGCAATGATAGTCATAGTTTTGTTGTTTAATTTTTAAGTTTTCAGTGATGTTTTAAGGGACGGGCAATTATGGTAATAAATTTTTTTGTTAAATTTTAAAGTTTGAAGGGACAATGATCAGTGGGCAATGGTTAATGACCATGAATGTATTTGGGAAATTTTAAAGGTTTAAGTAATGGGCAATAATTGTCATAGATTGTTTTGTTAAGTTTTTTGGTTTTTAAAGGCATGGGCAATGATGGTTATAGAGTTTCTTGTAAAATTTTTAGTTTTAAGGGATGGGCAATGATAGCCATAGATTTTTTGTTTAATTTTAAGGTTGCAGAGATGTTTTAAGGGACAGGCAATTAAATTTAAAAAATTTAAAGGTTTATAGTAATGGGCAATAATTGTCAAAGATTGTTTTGTTAAGTTTTTGGTTTTTTTAAGGCATTGGCAATGATGGTTATAGAGTTTCCTTGTACAATTTTTTAGTTTTAATGGATGGGCAATGATAGTCATCGAATTTTTTTGTTTAATTTTAAGTTTTCAGTGATGTTTTAGATACGGGCAATTATGGTAACTAAATTTTTTTGTTAAATTTTAAAGTTTTAAGGGACAATGATCAGTGGGCAATGGTTAATGACCATGAATGTATTTGTAAAATTTTAAAGGTTTAAGTAATGGGCAATAATTGTCATAGATTGTTTTGTTAAATTTTTTGGTTTTTAAAGTCATGGGCAATGATGGTTTTAGAGTTTCTTGTCAAATTTTTTAGTTTTAAGGGATGGGCAATGATAGTCATAAATTTTTTTGTTCAATTTTTAAGGTTTCAGAGATGTTTTAAGGGACAGGCAATTATGGTAATAGATTTTTTTGGTAAATTTTTAAGTTTTAAGGGACAATGATCAATGGGCAATGGTTAATGACCATGAATATATTTGTTAAATTTTAAAGGTTTAAGTAATGGGCAATGATGGTCTTATATTGTTTTGTTAAATTTTGTAGTTTTAAGGGAAGGTCAATGATGGATATAGAGTTTCTTGTACAATTTTTTAGTTTTAAGTGATGGGCAATGATAGTCATAAATTTTTTTGTTCAATTTTTAAGGTTTCAGAGATGTTTTAAGGGACAGGCAATTATGGTAATAGATTTTTTTGGTAAATTTTTAAGTTTTAAGGGACACTGATCAATGGGCAATGGTTAATGACCATGAACGTATTTGTTAAATTTTAAAGGTTTAAGTAATGGGCAATGATGGTCATAGAATGTTTTGTTAAATTTTGTAGTTTTAAGCGAAGGTTAATGATGGTTATACAGTTTCTTGTACAATTTTTAAGTTTTAAAGGATGAGCAATGATTGTCAAAGATTTTTGTTCAATTTTTAAGTTTTAAGAGATGTTTTAAGGGACGGGCAATTATGATAATAGGGACAATGAAAAATGGGCAATGATCATTGATCATGAATGTATGAGGTTTAAGTGATGGGCAATGATGGTCATAGATTGTTTTGTTAAATTTTGTCGTATTAAGGGATGGGCAATGATGGTTTTAGAGTTTCTTGTAAAATTTTTTAGTTTTAAGGGATGGGCAATGATAGTCATAGTTTTGTTGTTTAATTTTTAAGTTTTCAGTGATGTTTTAAGGGACGGGCAATTATGGTAATAAATTTTTTTGTTAAATTTTAAAGTTTTAAGGGACAATGATCAGTGGGCAATGGTTAATGACCCATGAATGTATGTGGGAAATTTTAAAGGTTTAAGTAATGGGCAATAATTGTCATAGATTGTTTTGTTAAGTTTTTTGGTTTTTAAAGGCATGGCATTGATGGTTATAGGAGTTTCTTGTAAAATTTTTTAGTTTTAAGGGATGAGCAATGATAGTCATAAATTTTTTTGTTTAATTTTTAAGTTTTCAGTGATGTTTTAAGGGACGGGCAATAATGGTAATAAATTTTTTTGTTAAATTTTAAAGTTTTAAGGGACAATGATCAGTGGGCAATGGTTAATGACCATGAATGTATGTGGGAAATTTTAAAGGTTTAAGTAATGGGCAATAATTGTCATAGATTGTTTTGTTAAGTTTTTTGGTTTTTAAAGGCATGGGCAATGATGGTTATAAAATTAAACTTGTAAAATTTTTTAGTTTCAAGGGATGGGCAATGATAGCCATAGATTTTTTTGTTTAATTTTTAAGGTTTCAGAGATGTTTTAAGGGACAGGCAATTATGGTAATAGATTTTTTTGGTAAATTTTTAAGTTTTAAGGGACAATGATCAATGGGCAATGGTTAATGACCATGAATGTATTTGTTAAATTTTAAAGTTTTAAGGGACAATGATCGTTGGGCAATGGTTAATGACCATGAATGTATTTGGGAAATTTTAAAGGTTTAAGTAATGGGCAATAATTGTCATAGATTGTTTTGTTAACTTTTTTGGTTTTTAAAGGCATGGGCAATGATGGTTATAGAGTTTCTTGTAAAATTTTTTAGTTTTAAGGGATGGAGCAATGATAGCCATAGATTTTTTTGTTTAATTTTTAAGGTTTCAGAGATGTTTTAAGGAACAGGC
Organism: Drosophila atripex; assembly: GCA_035045925.1. Taxonomy (NCBI): domain Eukaryota; kingdom Metazoa; phylum Arthropoda; class Insecta; order Diptera; family Drosophilidae; genus Drosophila; species Drosophila atripex. The sequence goes on from JAWNOP010000021.1 coordinate 905,649, forward strand.
AATTATGGTAATAGATTTTTTTGGTAAATTTTTAAGTTTTAAGGGACAATGATCAATGGGCAATGGGCAATGGTTAATGACCATGAATGTGACTTGTCAAATTTTAAAGTTTTAGGGACAATGATCGTTGGGCAATGGTTAATGACCATGAATGTATTTGTAAAATTTTAAGGTTTAAGTAATGAGCAATAATTGTCGTAGATTGTTTTGTTGAATTTTTCGGTTTTGAAGTCATGGGCAATGATGGTTATAGAGTTTCTTGTCAAATTTTTTAGTTTTAAGGAATGGGCAATGATAGTCATAAATTTTTTTGTTCAATTTTTAAGGTTTCAGAGATGTTTTAAGGGACAGGCAATTATGGTAATAGATTTTTTTGGTAAATTTTTAAGTTTTAAGGGACAATGATCAGTGGGCAATGGTTAATGACCATGAATATATTTGTAAAATTTTAAAGGTTTTAGTAATGCGCAATGATGGTCTTATATTGTTTTGTTAAATTTTGTAGTTTTAAGGGAAGGTCACTGATGGTTATAGAGTTTCTTGTATAATTTTTTAGTTTTAAGTGATGGGCAATGATAGTCATCGATTTTTTTGTTTAATTTTTAAGGTTTCAGAGATGTTTTAAGGGAAAGGAATTATGGTAATAGATTTTTTTGGAAAATTTTTAAGTTTTAAGGGACACTGATCAATGGGCAATGGTTAATGACCATGAACGTATTTGTTAAATTTTAAAGGTTTAAGTAATGGGCAATGATGTTCATAGACTGTTTTGTTAAATTTTGTAGTTTTAAGCGAAGGATTAATGATGGTTATACAGTTTCTTGTACAATTTTTAAGTTTTAAAGGATGAGCAATGATTGTCAAAGATTTTTTTGTTCAATTTTTAAGTTTTAAGAGATGTTTTAAGGGACGGGCAATTATGATAATAGGGACAATGAAAAATGGGCAATGATCATTGATCATGAATGTATGAGGTTTAAGTGATGGGCAATGATGGTCATAGATTGTTTTGTTAAATTTTGTCGTATTAAGGGATGGGCAATGATGGTTTTTAGAGTTTCTTGTACAATTTTTTTAGTTTTAAGGTGATAATGTAGTCTATGTAGTTTTGTTGTTTAATTTTTAAGTTTTCAGTGATGTTTTAAGGGACGGGCAATTATGGTAATAAATTTTTTTGTTAAATTTTAAAGTTTTAAGGGACAATGATCAATGGGCAATGGTTAATGACCATGAATGTATTTGTTAAATTTTAAAGTTTTAAGGGACAATGATCAGTGGGCAATGGTTAATGACCATGAATGTATTTGGGAAATTTTAAAGGTTTAAGTAATGGGCAATAATATGTCATAGATTGTTTTGAACTTTTTTGGTTTATAGGCAGGGAGGAGAAAAGGCATGGGCAATGATGGTTATAGAGTTTCTTGTAAAATTTTTAGTTTTAAGGGATGGAGCAATGATAGCCATAGATTTTTTTGTTTAATTTTTAAGGTTTCGGGGGGGGGAGAGATGTTTTAGAGGAGGAAGAGGGAGGGGGGCAATTATGGTTATAGATTTTTTGGTAAATTTTTAAGTTTTAAGGACAATGATCAATGGGCAATGGTTAATGACCATGAATGTATTTGTTAAATTTTAGAGTTTTGGGGACAATGATCAGTGGGCAATGGTTAATGACCATGAATGTATTTGGGAAATTTTAAAGGTTTAAGTAATGGGCAATAATTGTCATAGATTGTTTTGTTAAGTTTTTTGGTTTTTAAAGGCATAGGCAATGATGGTTATAGAGTTTCTTGTAAAATTTTTTAGTTTTAAGGGATGGGCAATAATAGTCATAGATTTTTTTGTTTAATTTTTAAGGTTGCAGAGATGTTTTAAGGGACAGGCAATTAAATTTTAAAATTTAAAGGTTTAAGTAATGGGCAATGATTGTCATAGATTGTTTTGTTAAGTTTTTTGGTTTTTTAAGGCACGGGCAATGATGGTTACAGAGTTTCTTGTAAAATTTTTTAGTTTTAAGGGATGGGCAATAATAGTCATAGATTTTTTTGTTTAATTTTTAAGGTTTCAGAGATGTTTTAAGGGACAGGCAATTATGGTAATAAATTTTTTTGGTAAATTTTTAAGTTTAAAGGGACAATGATCATTGGGCAATGGTTAATGACCATGAATGTATTTGTTAAATTTTAAAGGTTTAAGTAATGGGCAATGATGGTCATAGACTGTTTTGTTAAATTTTGAAGTTTTAAGCGAAGGTTAATGATGGTTATACAGTTTCTTGTACAATTTTTAAGTTTTAAAGGATGAGCAATGATTGTCAAAGATTTTTTTGTTCAATTTTTAAGATTTAAGAGATGTTTTAAGGGACGGGCAATTATGATAATAGGGAAAATGAAAAATGGGCAATGATCATTGATCATGAATGTATGAGGTTTAAGTGATGGGCAATGATGGTCATAGATTGTTTTGTTAAATTTTGTCGATTAAGGGATGGGCAATGATGGTTTTTAGAGTTTCTTGTAAAATTTTTTAGTTTTAAGGGATGGGCAATGATAGTCATAGTTTTGTTGTTTAATTTTTAAGTTTTCAGTGATGTTTTAAGGGACGGGCAATTATTTTGATCAATGGACAATGATCAATGGGCAATGGTTAATGACCATGAATATATTTGTTAAATTTTAAAGGTTTAAGTAAAGGGCAATGATGGATTAGATTGTTTTGTTAAATTTTGTAGTTTTAAGGGAAGGCTAATGATGGTTATACAGATTCTTGTACAAATTTTAAGTTTTAAAGGATGGGCAATGATTGTCATAGATTTTTTTGATAAATTTTTAAGTTTTCAGAGATGTTTTAAGGGACGGGCAATTTTGAAAATACATTTTTTTGTTAAATTTTAAAATTTTAAGGGACAATGATCAATGGGCAATAATCAAAGTTCGTGTATATATGAGGCTTAAGTAATGGGCAATGATAGTCATAGATTGTTTTGTTAAGTTTTTTAGTTTTTTAAGGCATGAACAATAATGGTTATAGAGTTTCTTGTACATTTTTTTAGTTTTAAGTGATGCGCAATGATAGTCATAGATTTTTTTGTTTAATATTTAAGGTTTCAGAGATGTTTTAAGGGACAGGCAATTCTGGTAATAGATTTTTTTGGTAAATTTTTAAGTTTTAAGGGACACTGATCAATGGGCAATGGTTAATGACCATGAATGTATTTGTTAAATTTTAAAGGTTTAAGTAATGGGCAATGATGGTCATAGACTGTTTTGTTAAATTTTGTAGTTTTAAGCTTAGGTTAATGATGGTTATACAGTTTCTTGTACAATTTTTAAGTTTTAAAGGATGAGCAATGATTGTCAAAGATTTTTTTGTTCAATTTTTAAGTTTTAAGAGATGTTTTAAGGGACGGGCAATTTTGATAATAGTGACAATGAAAAATAGGCAATGATCATTGATCATGAATGTATGAGGTTTAAGTGATGGGCAATGATGGTCATAGATTGTTTTGTTAAATTTTGTCGTATTAAGGGATGGGCACATGATGGTTTTAGAGTTTCTTGTAAAATTTTTTAGTTTTTAAAGGATGGGCAATGATAGTCATAGTTTTGTTGTTTAATTTTTAAGTTTTCAGTGATGTTTTAAGGGACGGGCAATTAAATTTTAAAATTTAAAGGTTTAAGTAATGGGCAATGAGAGGGAAATTTTAAAGGTTTAAGTAATGGGGAATAATTGTCATAGATTGTTTTGTTAAGTTTTTTGGTTTTTTTAAGGCATTGGCAATGATGGTTATAGAGTTTCTTGTACAATTTTTTAGTTTTAATGGATGGGCAATGATAGTCATCGATTTTTTTGTTTAATTTTTAAGTTTTCAGTGATGTTTTAAGGGACGGGCAATTATGGTAATAAATTTTTTTGTTAAATTTTAAAGTTTTAAGGGACAATGATCAGTGAGCAATGGTTAATGACCATGAATGTATTTGGGAAATTTTAAAGGTTTAAGTAATGGGCAATAATTGTCATAGATTGTTTTGTTAAGTTTTTTGGTTTTTAAAGGCATGGGCAATGATGGTTATAGAGTTTCTTGTAAAATTTTTTTGTTTTAAGGTATGGGCAATGATAGTCATAGATAGTCATAGATTTTTTTGTTTAATTTTTAAGGTTGCAGAGATGTTTTAAGGGACAGGCAATTAAATTTTAAAATTTAAAGATTTAAGTAATGGGTAATGAGAGGGAAATTTTAAAGGTTTAAGTAATGGGCAATGAGAGGAAATTTTAAAGGTTTAAGTAATGGGCAATAATTGTCATAGATTGTTTTGTTAAGTTTTTGGTTTTTTAAGGCATTGGCAATGATGGTTATAGAGTTTCTTAGTACAATTTTTAGTTTTTAATGGATGGGCAATGATAGTCATCGATTTTTTTGTTTAATTTTTAAGTTTTCAGTGATGTTTTAAGGGACGGGCAATTATGGTAATAAATTTTTTTGTTAAATTTTAAAATTTTAAGGGACAATGATCAGTGGCCAATGGTTAATGACTATGAATTTATTTGTGAAATTTTAAGGGTTTAAGTAATGGGCAATAATTGTCATAGATTATTTTGTTATATTTTTTGCTTTTTTAAGTCATGGGCAATGATGGTTATAGAGTTTCTTGTAAAATTTTTTAGTTTTAAGGGATGGGCAATGAAAATCATAGTTTTGTTGTTTAATTTTTAAGTTTTCAGTGATGTTTTAAGGGACGGGCAATTATGGTAATAAATTTTTTTGTTAAATTTTAAAGTTTTAAGGGACAATGATCAGTGGGCAATGGTTAGTGATATGAATGTATGTGGGAAATTTTAAAGGTTTAAGTAATGGGCAATAATTGTCATAGATTGTTTTGTTCAGTTTTTTGGTTTTAGAGGCATGGGCAATGATGGTTATAGAGTTTCTTGTAAAATTTTTTAGTTTTAGGGATGGGCAATGATAGTCGCAGATTTTTTGTTTTTGTGTATTAGGGTTGCAGGTGTTTTAAGGGACAGGCAATTAAATTTTATTTAAAGGTTTAAGTAATGGGCTAATGATGGCCATAGATTGTTTTGTTAAGTTTTTTGGTTTTTTAAGGCATGGGCAATGATGGTTATTATAGTTTCTTGTACAATTTTTTTTAGTTTTTAATGGATGGGCAATGATAGTCAACGATTTTTTTTTTAATTTTGAAGTTTTCAGTGATGTTTTAAGGGACGGGCAATAATGGTAATAAATTTTTTGTTAAATTTTAAAGTTTTAGGGACAATGATCAGTGGCCAATGGTTAATGACCATTAATGTATTTAAGAAATTTTAAAGGTTTAAGTAATAGGCAGTAATTGTCATAGATTGTTTTGTTATATTTTTTTGGTTTTTTAAGTCATGGGCAATGATGGTTATAGAGTTTCTTGTAAAATTTTTTAGTTTTAAGGGATGGGCAATGATAGTCATAGTTTTGTTGTTTAATTTTTAATTTTTAGTGATGTTGTAAGGGACGGGCAATTATGGTAATAAATTTTTTTTGTTAAATTTTAAAGTTTTAAGGGACAATGATCAGTGGCCAATGGTTGTGACCATTGATAATGTATTTGTGAAATTTTTGCAAGGTTTAGTAATGGGCAATAATTGTCATAGATTGTTTTGTTATATTTTTGGTTTTTTAAGTCATTGGCAATGATGGTTATAGAGTTTCTTGTACAATTTTTTAGTTTTAATGGATGGGCAATGATAGTCAACGATTTTTTTTTTAATTTTAAGTTTCAAGTGATGTTTTAGGGACGGGCAATAATGGTAATAAATTTTTTGTTAAATTTTAAAGTTTTAAGGGACAATGATCAGTGGCCAATGGTTAATGACCATTAATGTATTTGTGAAATTTTAAAGGTTTAAGTAATGGGCAATGATGGTCATAGACTGTTTTGTTAAATTTTGTAGTTTTAAGCTTAGGTTAATGATGGTTATACAGTTTCTTGTACAATTTTTAAGTTTTAAAGGATGAGCAATGATTGTCAAAGATTTTTTTGTTCAATTTTTAAGTTTTAAGAGATGTTTTAAGGGACGGGCAATTTTGATAATAGTGACAATGAAAAATAGGCAATGATCATTGATCATGAATGTATGAGGTTTAAGTGATGGGCAATGATGGTCATAGATTGTTTTGTTAAATTTTGTCGTATTAAGGGATGGGCAATGATGGTTTTAGAGTTTCTTGTAAAATTTTTTAGTTTTAAAGGATGGGCAATGATAGTCATAGTTTTGTTGTTTAATTTTTAAGTTTTCAGTGATGTTTTAAGGGACGGGCAATTAAATTTTAAAATTTAAAGGTTTAAGTAATGGGCAATGAGAGGGAAATTTTAAAGGTTTAAGTAATGGGGAATAATTGTCATAGATTGTTTTGTTAAGTTTTTTGGTTTTTTAAGGCATTGGCAATGATGGTTATAGAGTTTCTTGTACAATTTTTTAGTTTTAATGGATGGGCAATGATAGTCATCGATTTTTTTGTTTAATTTTTAAGTTTTCAGTGATGTTTTAAGGGACGGGCAATTATGGTAATAAATTTTTTTGTTAAATTTTAAAGTTTTAAGGGACAATGATCAGTGAGCAATGGTTAATGACCATGAATGTATTTGGGAAATTTTAAAGGTTTAAGTAATGGGCAATAATTGTCATAGATTGTTTTGTTAAGTTTTTTGGTTTTTAAAGGCATGGGCAATGATGGTTATAGAGTTTCTTGTAAAATTTTTTTGTTTTTTTTTAAGGTATGGGCAATGATAGTCATAGATAGTCATAGATTTTTTTGTTTAATTTTTTAAGGTTGCAGAGATGTTTTAAGGGACAGGCAATTAAATTTTAAAATTTAAAGATTTAAGTAATGGGTAATGAGAGGGAAATTTTAAAGGTTTAAGTAATGGGCAATGAGAGGGAAATTTTAAAGGTTTAAGTAATGGGCAATAATTGTCATAGATTGTTTTGTTAAGTTTTTTGGTTTTTTAAGGCATTGGCAATGATGGTTATAGAGTTTCTTGTACAATTTTTTAGTTTTAATGGATGGGCAATGATAGTCATCGATTTTTTTGTTTAATTTTTAAGTTTTCAGTGATGTTTTAGAGGACGGGCAATTATGGTAATAAATTTTTTTGTTCAATTTTAAAATTTTAGGGACAATGATCAGTGGCCAATGGTTAATGACCATGAATTTATTTGTGAAATTTTAAAGGTTTAAGTAATGGGCAATAATTGTCATAGATTATTTTGTTATATTTTTTGCTTTTTTAAGTCATGGGCAATGATGGTTATAGAGTTTCTTGTAAAATTTTTTAGTTTTAAGGGATGGGCAATGAAAATCATAGTTTTGTTGTTTAATTTTTAAGTTTTCAGTGATGTTTTAAGGGACGGGCAATTATGGTAATAAATTTTTTTGTTAAATTTTAAAGTTTTAAGGGACAATGATCAGTGGGCAATGGTTAATGACCATGAATGTATGTGGGAAATTTTAAAGGTTTAAGTAATGGGCAATAATTGTCATAGATTGTTTTGTTAAGTTTTTTGGTTTTTAGAGGCATGGGCAATGATGGTTATAGAGTTTCTTGTAAAATTTTTTAGTTTTAAGGGATGGGCAATGATAGTCATAGATTTTTTTGTTTTTATTATTAAGGTTGCAGAGATGTTTTAAGGGACAGGCAATTAAATTTTAAAATTTAAAGGTTTAAGTAATGGGCAATGATGGTCATAGATTGTTTTGTTAAGTTTTTTGGTTTTTTAAGGCATGGGCAATGATGGTTATATAGTTTCTTGTACAATTTTTTAGTTTTAATGGATGGGCAATGATAGTCAACGATTTTTTTTAATTTTTAAGTTTTCAGTGATGTTTTAAGGGACGGGCAGTAATGGTAATAAATTTTTTTGTTAAATTTGCAAGTTTTAGGGACAATGATCAGTGGCCAATGGTTAATGACCATTAATGTATTTAAGAAATTTTAAAGGTTTAAGTATGGGCAATCATTGTCATAGATTGTTTTGTTATATTTTTTGGTTTTTTAAGTCATGGGCAATGATGGTTATAGAGTTTCTTGTAAAATTTTTTAGTTTTAAGGGATGGGCAATGATAGTCATAGTTTTGTTGTTTAATTTTTAATTTTTAGTGATGTTGTAAGGGACGGGCAATTATGGTAATAAATTTTTTTGTTAAATTTTAAAGTTTTAAGGGACAATGATCAGTGGCCAATGGTTAATGACCATTAATGTATTTGTGAAATTTTAAAGGTTTAAGTAATGGGCAATAATTGTCATAGATTGTTTTGTTATATTTTTTGGTTTTTTAAGTCATTGGCAATGATGGTTATAGAGTTTCTTGTACAATTTTTTAGTTTTAATGGATGGGCAATGATAGTCAACGATTTTTTTTTTAATTTTTAAGTTTTCAGTGATGTTTTAAGGGACGGGCAATAATGGTAATAAATTTTTTTGTTAAATTTTAAAGTTTTAAGGGACAATGATCAGTGGCCAATGGTTAATGACCATTAATGTATTTGTGAAATTTTAAAGGTTTAAGTAATGGGCAATAATTGTCATAGATTGTTTTGTTATATTTTTTGGTTTTTTAAGTCATGGGCAATGATGGTTAAGAGTTTCTTGAAAAATTTTTTAGTTTTAAGGGATGGGCAATGATAGTCATAGTTTTGTTGTTTAATTTTTAATTTTTAGTGATGTTGTAAGGGACGGGCAATTATGGTAATAAATATTTTTGTTAAATTTTAAAGTTTTAAGGGACAATGATCAGTGGGCAATGGTTAATGACCATGAATGTATGTGGGAAATTTTAAAGGTTTAAGTAATGGGCAATAATTGTCATAGATTGTTTTGTTAAGTTTTTTGGTTTTTAGAGGCATGGGCAATGATGGTTATAGAGTTTCTTGTAAAATTTTTTAGTTTTAAGGGATGGGCAATGATAGTCATAGATTTTTTTGTTTATTATTAAGGTTGCAGAGATGTTTTAAGGGACAGGCAATTAAATTTTAAAATTTAAAGGTTTAAGTAATGGGCAATGATGGTCATAGATTGTTTTGTTAAGTTTTTTGGTTTTTTAAGGCATGGGCAATGATGGTTATATAGTTTCTTGTACAATTTTTTAGTTTTAATGGATGGGCAATGATAGTCAACGATTTTTTTTTTAATTTTTAAGTTTTCAGTGATGTTTTAAGGGACGGGCAATAATGGTAATAAATTTTTTTGTTAAATTTTAAAGTTTTAAGGGACAATGATCAGTGGCCAATGGTTAATGACCATTAATGTATTTGTGAAATTTTAAAGGTTTAAGTAATGGGCAATAATTGTCATAGATTGTTTTGTTAAGTTATTTGGTTTTTTAAGGCATGGGCAATGATGGTTATATAGTTTCTTGTACAATTTTTTAGTTTTAATGGATGGGCAATGATAGTCAACGATTTTTTTTTAATTTTTAAGTTTTCAGTGATGTTTTAAGGGACGGCCAATAATGGTAATAAATTTTTTTGTTAAATTTTAAAGTTTTAAGGGACAATGATCAGTGGCCAATGGTTAATGACCATTAATGTATTTGTGAAATTTTAAAGGTTTAAGTAATGGGCAATAATTGTCATAGATTGTTTTGTTATATTTTTTGGTTTTTAAGTCATTGGCAATGATGGTTATAGAGTTTCTTGTACAATTTTTTAGTTTTAATGGATGGGCAATGATAGTCATAGTTTTTTTGTTTAATTTTAAAGGTTGCAGAGATGTTTTAAGGGACAGGCAATTAAATTTTAAAATTTAAAGGTTTAAGTAATGGGCAATGAGAGAGGAAATTTTAAAGGTTTAAGTAATGGGCAATAGTAATTGTCATAGATTGTTTTGTTAAAGTTTTTGGTTTTTAAGGGCTATTGGCAATGATGTTGTTTTATAGAGTTTCTTGTACAATTTTTTAGTTTTAATGGATGGGCAATGATAGTCATCGATTTTTTTGTTTAATTTTTAAGTTTTCAGTGATGTTTTAAGGGACGGGCAATTATGGTAATAAATTTTTTTGTTAAATTTTAAAGTTTTAAGGGACAATGATCAGTGAGCAATGGTTAATGACCATGAATGTATTTGGGAAATTTTAAAGGTTTAAGTAATGGGCAATAATTGTCATAGATTGTTTTGTTAAGTTTTTTGGTTTTTAAAGGCATGGGCAATGATGGTTATAGAGTTTCTTGTAAAATTTTTTTGTTTTAAGGGATGGGCAATGATAGTCATAGATTTTTTTGTTTTATTATTAAGGTTGCAGAGATATTTTAGGGACAGGCAATTAAATTTTAAATTTAAAAGGTTTAAGTAATGGGCAATGATGGTCATAGATTGTTTTGTTAAGTTTTTTGGTTTTTTAAGGCATGGGGCAATGATGGTTATAGTAGTTTCTTGTACAATTTTTAGTTTTAATGGATGGGCAATGATAGTCAACGATTTTTTTTTTAATTTTTAAGTTTTCAGTTGATGTTTTAAGGGACGGGCAATAATGGTAATAAATTTTTTGTTAAATTTTAAAGTTTAAAGGGACAATGATCAGTGGCCAATGGTTAATGACCATTAATGTATTTGTGAAATTTTAAAGGTTTAAGTAATGGGCAATAATTGTCATAGATTGTTTTGTTATATTTTTGTGGTTTTTTTTCGTCGTGAGGCAATGATGGTTATAGAGTTTCTTGTAAAATTTTTAGTTTTAAGGGATTAGCAACGGATAGTCATAGTTTTGTTGTTTAATTTTTAATTTTTAGTGATGTTGTAAGGGACGGGCAATTATGGTCAATTAAGGGACAATGATCAGTGGGCAATGGTTAATGACCATGAATGTATGTGGGAAATTTTAAAGGTTTAAGTAATGGGCAATAATTGTCATAGATTGTTTTGTTAAGTTTTTTGGTTTTTAAAGGCATGGGCAATGATGGTTATAGAGTTTCTTGTAAAATTTTTTAGTTTTAAGGAATGGGCAATGATAGTCATAGATTTTTTTGTTTTATTTTTAAGGTTGCAGAGATGTTTTAAGGGACAGGCAATTAAATTTTAAAATTTAAAGGTTTAAGTAATGGGCAATGAGAGGGAAATTTTAAAGGTTTAAGTAATGGGCAATGATGGTCATAGATTGTTTTGTTAAGTTTTTTAGTTTTTTAAGGCACGGGCAATGATGGTTATAGAGTTTCTTGTACAATTTTTTAGTTTTAATGGATTGGCAATGATAGTCATCGATTTTTTTGTTTAATTTTTAAGTTTTCAGTGATGTTTTAAGGGACGGGCAATTATGGTAATAAATTTTTTTGTTAAATTTTAAAGTTTTAAGGGACAATGATCAGTGGGCAATGGTTACTGACCATGAATGTATTTGTGAAATTTTAAAGGTTTAGTAATGGGCAATAATTGTCATAGATTGTTTTGTTAAGTTTTTTGGTTTTTTAAAGTCATGGGCAATGATGGTTATAGAGTTTCTTGTAAAATTTTTAGTTTTTAAAGGATGGGCAATGACATAGTCATAGATTTTTTTTTTTAATTTTTAAGGTTTCAGAGATGTTTTAATGGGACAGGCAATTATGGTAATAGATTTTTTTTGGTAAATTTTTAAGATTTAAGGGACAATGATCAATGGGCAATGGTTAATGACCATGAATATATTTGTTAAATTTTAAAGGTTTAAGTAATGGTCATGCATAGATTCTTTTTGTTAAATTTTGTAGTTTTAAGCGAAGGTTAATGATGGTTATACAGTTTCTTGTACAATTTTTAAGTTTTAAAGGATGAGCAATAATTGTCAAAGAATTTTTTGTTCAATTTTTGAGTTTTAAGAGATGTTTTAAGGGACGGGCAATTATGATAATAGGGACAATGAAAAATGGGCAATGATCAATGATCATGAATGTATGAGGTTTCAGTGATGGGAAATTATGGTCATTGAATGTTTTGTTAAATTTTGTTCTTTTAAGGGATGGGCAATGATGGTTTTAGAGTTTCTTGTAAAATTTTTTAGTTTTAAGGGATGGGCAATGATAGTACTTAATTCGCTTTTAAAACTTCTAAGTTTTGATGGACGTGCAATAATGCTAATAAATTTTTTTGTTAATTTTTATAGTTTTAAGGGACAATGATCAATGGGCAATGATCATTGATCATGAATGTATGAGGTTTAAGTAATGGGCAATGATGGTCATAGATTGTTTTGTTAAATTTTGTAGTTTTAAGGGAAAGCCAATGATTGTTATACAGTGTCTTGTACAATTTTTAAGTTTTAAAGGATGAGCAATGATTCTCAAAGATTTTTTTGTTCAATTTTTAAGTTTTAAGAGATGTTTTAAGGGACAGGCAGTATGTGATAATAGGGACAATGGAAAATGGGCAATGATCATTGATTCATGAATGTATAGAGGTTTAAGTGATTGGCAATGGTGGTCATGGATTGTTTTGTTAAATTTTGTCGTATTATTAAGGGATGGGCGATGATGGTTATAGAGTTTCTTGTAAAATTTTTTAGTTTTAAGGGATGGGCAATGATAGTCATAGATTTTTTTGTTTAATTTTTAAGGTTTCAGAGATTTTTTAAGGGACAGGCAATTATGGTAATAGATTTTTTTGGTAAATTTTTAAGTTTTAAGGGACACTGATCAATGGGCAATGGTTAATGACCATGAATATATATAATAAATTTTAAAGGTTTAACTAATTGGCAATAATTGTCATAGATTGTTTTGTTAAGTTTTTTAGTTTTAAGCGAATTTTAATGATGGTTATACAGTTTCTTGTACAATTTTTAAGTTTTAAAGGATGAGCAATGATTGTCAAAGAATTTTTTGTTCAATTTTTAAGTTTTAAGAAATGTTTTAAGGGACGGGCAATTATGAAAATACATTTTTTTGTTAAATTTTAAAATTTTAAGGGACAATGATCAATGGGCAATAATCAATGTTAGTGTATATATGAGGTTTAAGTAATGGGCAATGATGGTCATAGATTGTTTTGTTAAGTTTTTTTAGTTTTTATGCATGGGCAATAATAGTTATAGAGTTTCTTGTACAATTTTTAGTTTTAAGTGATGGGCAATGATAGTCATAGATTTTTTTGTTTAATTTTTAAGGTTTCAGAGATGTTTTAAGGGACAGGCAATTATGGTAATAGATTTTTTTGGGAAATTTTTAAGTTTTAAGGGACATTTACCATGGGCAATGGTTAATGACCATGAATGGTATTTGTTAAATTTTAAAGGTTTTAGTAATGGGGCAATGGTAGTCATAGACTGTTTTGTTAAATTTTGTAGTTTTAAGCGAAGGTTAATGATGGTTATACAGTTTCTTGTACAATTTTAAGTTTTAAAGGATGAGCAATGTTTGTCAAATTTTTTTTGTTCAATTTTTTAAGTTTTAAGAGATGTTTTAAGGGACGGGTAATTTTGATGATACATTTTTTGTTAAATTTTGCAATTTTAAGGGACAATGAAAATGAACATAATCAATGATCATGAATGTATGAGGTTTATGTGCATGAATGTAGATTGTTCTGTTAAATTTTGTAGTATTAAGGGATGTGCAATCATGGTTTTAGAGTTTCTTGTACAATTTTTAAGTTTTAAAGGATGGGCAATGATAGTCATAGATTTTTTTCTTTAATTTTTTTCAAGTTTTCTGAGATGTTTTTAAGGGACGGGCAATTATGGTAATAAATTCATTAGGTACATTTTAAAGTTTTTTAGGGACAATGATCAATGGGCAATGGGTAATGACCATGAATGTATTTGTTAAATGTATGAGGTTTAAGTGATGGGCCATGATGGTCACAGATTGTTTTGTTAAATTTTGTAGAACTAAGGGATGTGCAATGATGGTTATAGAGTTTCTTGTACAACTTTTAAGTTTTAAGGGATGGGCAATGATTGTCATCGATTTTTTTGTTCATTTTTTAACTTTTAGAGATCTTTTAAGGGACGGGCAATTATGATGATACATTTTTTTGTTAAATTTGAAAGTTTTAAGGGACAATGATCAATTGGCAATGGTTAATGACCATGAATGTATTTGTTAAATTTTAAAGGTTTAAGTAACGGGCAATGATGGTTATAGATTTTTTTTGTTAAATTTTGTAGTTTTAAGGGAAGGCCAATGATGGATTTAGAGTTTCTTTTACAATTTTTAAGTTTTACAGGATGGGGAATAACAATCATAGTTTTTTTTTTTTAATTTTTCAATTTTAAGAGATGTTTTAAGGGACGTGCAATTATGGTAATACATTTTTTTGTTACATTTTAAAGTTTTAAGGGACAATGATCAATGGGCAATAATCAATGATCATGAATGTATTTGTTAAATTTTAAAGGTTTAAGTAATGGGCAATGATGGTTATAGATTGTTTTGTTAAGTTTTGAAGTTTGAAGGGATGGGCAATGCTGGTTGTAGAGTTTCTTGAACAATTTTTAAGTTTTAAGGGATGGGCAATGATTGTCATCGACTTTTTTGTTCAATTTTTAAGCTTTCAGAGATGTTTTTAAGGATATTGTCGATTATGGTAATACATTTTTTTGTTACATTTTTAAGTTTTTTGTGACAATGATCCATGGGCAATGATCAATGACCATGAATGTATTTGTTAAATTTAAAAGGTTTAAGTAACGGGCAATGATGGTCATAGATTGTTTTGTTAAATTTTGAAGTTTGAAGGGATGGGCAATGCTGGTTGTAGAGCTTCTTGAACAATTTTTAAGTTTTAAGGGATGGGCAATGATTGTCATCGACTTTTTTGTTCAATTTTTTAGATTTCAGAGATGTTTTAAAGAACGGGCAATTATGGTAATACATTTTTTGTTACATTTTAAAGTTTTAAGGGACAATGATCAATGGGCAATAATCAATGATCATGAATGTATTTGCTAAATTTTAAAGGTTTAAGTAATGGGCAATTAAGGTCTCAGATTGTTTTGTAAAATTTTGTAGTTTAAAGGGAAGCCGAATGATGGTTATACAGTTTCTTGTACAATTTTTAAGTTTTAAAGGATGGGCGATGATTGTCATAGATTTGTTTGATCAATTTTTAAGTTTTCAGAGATGTTTTAAGGGCTGGGCAATTATGGTAATACATTTTTTTGTGTAATTTTAAAGTTTTAAGGGACAATGAATAATGGGCAATAATCAATGACCATGAATGTATTTGTTAAATTTTAAAGGTTTAAGTAATGGGCAATGATGGTCATAGATTGTTTTGTTAAATTTTGAAGTTTGAAGGGATGGGCAATGATGGTTGTAGAGTTTCTTGAACAATTTTTAAGTTTTAAGGGATGGGCAATGATTGTCATCGATTTTTTTGTTCATTTTTTAAGTTTTCAGACATGTTTTAAGGGACGCGCAATTATGGTAATACATTTTTTTGTTACATTGTAAAGTTTTAAGGGACAATGATCAATGGGCAATGATCAATGACCATGAATGTATATGTTAAATTTTAAAAGGTTTAAGTAATGGGCAATGATGGTCATAGATTGTTTTGTTAAATTTTGAAGTTTGAAGGGATGGGCAATGCTGGTTGTAGAGTTTCTTGATGGGCAATGATTGTCATCGACTTTTTTGTTCAATTTTTAAGATTTCAGAGATGTTTTAAGGGACGTGCAATTATGGTAACTCATTTTTTGTTAAATTATAAGTTTTAAGGGACAATGATCAATGGGCAATGATCAATGACCATGAATGTATTTGTTAAATTTTAAAGGTTTAAGTAATGGGCAATGATGGTTATAGATTGTTTTGTTAAGTTTTGAAGTTTGAAGGGATGGGCAATGCTGGTTGTAGAGTTTCTTGAACATTTTTTAAGTTTTAAGGGATGGGCAATGATTGTCATCGACTTTTTTGTTCAATTTTTAAGATTTCAGAGATGTTTTAAAGGACGGGCAATTATGGTAATACATTTTTTTGTTACATGTTAAAGTTTTAAGGGACAATGATCAATGGGCGATAATCAATGATCATGAATGTATTTGTTAAATTTTAAAGGTTTAAGTAATGGGCAAAGATGGTCTTAGATTGTTTTGTAAAATTTTGTAGTTTTAAGGAAAGCCGAATGATGGTTATACAGTTTCTTGTACAATTTTTAAGTTTTAAATGAAAAATATAAATGGACAATGAATAATGGGCAATTATCAATGATAATGAATGTATGAGGTTGAAGTGATGGGCAAAGATGAACTATTTAGATTGTTTTGTTAAATTTTGTAGTTTTAAGGGATGGGCAATGATAGTCATAGATTTTTTTGATTAATTTTTAAGGTTTCAGGGATGTTTTAAGGGACGGGCAATTATGATTATAAATGAATAAATGAATAATGAATAAATGAAAAATATAAATGGACAATGAATAATGGCCAATAATCAATGATAATGAATGTATGAGGTTGAAGTGATGGGCAAAGATGGTCTTAGATTGTTTTGTTAAATTTTGTAGTTTTAAGGGATGGGCAAGGATAGTCATAGATTTTTTTGATTAATTTTTAAGGTTTCAGGGATGTTTTAAGGGACAGGCAATTA